>JAPZDV010000025.1:1237540-1249229 GCA_029814665.1 Acanthurus lineatus | reverse complement strand
TGGTGGGGTGGGGGGGGGGCGGGGGGGTGTGGGGGTGGGGGGGGGGGGGGGCCGCCCGCCCCCCCCCCCCCCCCCCCCCCCCCAGTGTGGCGAGTTTCTCTCTGCTTTCACACGATGGACTTGTCGGCCACAGGCGAGAAACTGAAAGAGGCCTGAAAAATGAACACTGCCACTACTTTTGTTGATTTGGCATTCACACGGCGAGCCATTTTTCAGGGGAGGAAATTCAAGTGAAGCACTCCCAAGTGCTCGTGGAGCACTGAAGGCAATTTCCCCTCAGTCAAGTGTCTGAAACCCTCTCCAGCTGAACAACTTCCTGCATTTAGCCGGCGTCCCCCACTGACACCCCTGCTCCATCATCGCCCTGCATGGCTGGCATCAGTCACAACCTCAGCAGGGTCGCTGCTCCTTCCAGAACGGGGACGACGGGGTGCTGACCACAGGGAGAAACTCTGGAGCTGCAGCACACAGGCCTGGAAATCAGAGCTGCCGTCCCGAAATGTTGCCTCAAGTTCTGATTCTTCTGTATTTAACATCCAACGTTCTGTTTTAGCAGCTCAAACAAGACGGGCGACATTCTCAGATTTCCATAATTTTCCTCGGCGGTGATGATTCTGAGTTGTCGAGTGTTGATTGGAGAGTTGATTCGGCTGTTGGGATGACTGTTCAAAACTATAATGAGTGTTAAATTAACTCTGATGAGTGTGCACTTCCAGATGCACCACCAGAGTGTTGATATTTATGCTCTGAGTGCAATTTTACACCGAGAAGTTTTCTGTGAAGGACCTCAGCGAAGACACGAGCACATGGAATAATTACACACTCGAGAGATCATCACTGCGTCTTATGAATAAGGAATACAAAGATGTAAAGTTCAAAAGTGTGTTTTCTCTCAAAAGTACAGAAAGTTTGGCTCCTTTTTGTTATTTTTATCTTCAACTTTGTGTGTTTTTTTACGATTTACTTCATTATTTTTATATGAACATATGGCTCTTTTATTGAAATACACAAATTAAAACTTATTCTAATAAATTAAATAACAAATAGCAATAAATGTCGTGAGTTTCCTGAATGTCAGCACATGTGATTCATGAGGTTATGGTGCTGATTCGAGGGTCAAACTGAAGAATAATAAATCTCCCTGTTTGAGTCCACACACGTCACATTTATCTCCACATTTAGTGGTGAAAAAGATGAACTTTCGTGCAAATGAGTGAATGAATCTCATCATCCTCTGACGTCCCGTCACCGTGTCACATCCCCGCGGTGGCTTTAGCTTCGGTCCATTACGGCCTCTGCAGGGCTGCGAGGCGGCTGAGGGGTCCCACAGGGGCCCCGTGAGGTCCTCAGGGAGCCTATTAACCCATTATGTTCACCTCCAGAGCGGCATTACGGACAACAATTACATACAAGCTGGAGGCTGAGCTACAGCTGCTTAGAGGAGCCCGAGGCGCCGATCAGCACCATTCCCATGCCGAGCTCCGCTCAAGGGCCTCATGTAGAGAAGAAAGGTGACAAGGTCAAGAGTGTAAAATGGCCTCTTGGATTTACATGACATATTCCATTGAAGGAAAGTGGGAAATCATGTATAATTACAGTGTAATCAAGCAGGGTCACGGTCAGGATTTTACAAAAACTCGAGTCGCTCTCTGACTTTTATTCTCTGTGTCAGCTTGTGTTAAAACACAGCTTTCATTTTTTTATTTTTTCTTTAATGTACAGTTGTTTCTCTGAATAAAGATTAAAAACAAGCTGATGTTACAACCAGACACTGTTCATTTTATTCTATTAAACTCATTTACTCCAAAAAACTTCTAGCCTAAACATGACGGCGAAATATAACAAAAAAATTGAATAAAAAGGAGCTGAAGCCTAAATTTCAAAATAAAATTTGTTGTAGTCACTTATTAATTTCCCAGCAGATCATTTTCTCACCAAATTTAACCAAAAACTGACATGTACACATGGTGACAAAATCAAAAAAACATCCATATCCATAAAACAAAGAGCATGTGATGTGAGTGTGTCGCTCTACAGTCCAGAATAATTTTTAACACATTTTTTTTTATTGTGTAAATAACAGATATTATGGTTCAGATGATACAAATATAGATTTAAACCTCACAGAGCACTTCCTCTAAAAGCTCCACTCTGAATGAAACTCAGAGCTTTTAATTACATGTTACTGTGCTGTTATTACACCAGCTCGCTGCAGAAACGCGTCGTAATCGATAGAAATTAAAACAATTAACATTTGTATCTGATATAATGATAACTGTTGTAAAGGCCTGAAGACCAGAAAAAAAGAGAGAAAAGACCTCTGTTTTTATTTTTCTGAGCCTTCAACATATTGCAGGTATGATGCTAAACAAGCACATCTCCGGAAGACGTGTGAGACAAAAGAATAATTACCATAATTGTGATTATTTTTCTCTGCATTTTAATTAGCACTATGAAGCTCAATTAAGCTCTTCAGTACGAGCACCCATTCAGCAAACAGCTGTCCACCTGTCTTCTCGTTACTGGGAAAAGGCTGCGGCGCCTGTTCACGCCGAGGTACCATCACCAAACCGGGCTGAGGGGTGGGGGGGTCGGAGGAGGCCCCTGCAGCCTGCAAGGGGCCCTCAGTATGAGGGGCGATTAATGCCACAGAGAGGCGGGCATGCAGGAAGGACATCATTAAGGTATGCTAATAACATGCTAAGTAAAAAGTTGACAGAGATAATGACGGAAAACATTAAAATTAATAGTTTATTTGAGAAATTTCAAACCTGTGTAGGTTTTTTTAAGGAGTAAAGATGTGGCAATGTGTGTTTGATGTAAAAAAAACAACATAAAGGTAATGAAATCAGTTCCAACATGAGATTAATGACACTTTCAGACACTTTTTTATTAGATGCTGTGGTTTGATGACGGACTGAAAACACTGACATTAAAACTGAGTCTCATCAGCTTCTTTGTTGTTCATTTATTTCTGTGTTTTTCTTTCCAGTGACTCTAGATGAACCTTTTTGTGGCACTGTTTAATTTTTATTAAATACATGGTCTCTCATGAGTTTGATCACTGACAGTTTAAGGAACAAACATGTGATTTAGACACAAAAATCACTCAAACTGGTGTTTGACATTAAGTTCCCAAAGCAGTAAAATCCTGTTTGCAGATAAAGGTTAGATCTTTTTATCTACCTGTGAGGTTTTAACACATTTTTATTCACATTAAATAGCTGAATCTTCTATTAAAAACTGACTGTGACTGACGATAAAGACAGGATGTCATTCCTGCAGCTTGTTTGCAAAGCAACTTTCTACAAACTGTCAAGAAAAACGCTTGTTAGAGGAGTTCAGTCTGACCCAGTAACTGAGTAACTGAGTAACTGAGTAACTGAGGCTACTGTAAGTGACAGTATTGAGAGGAAGTGATTGAAATATAATTTGTGCATTAAGAAGATTTTTAGTGACAACGCTGAGTATGTCAGCGATTCTTGAAGCTGCTCTGTGATGCTCAGATTGAGTGTTTTGAAGTGTTTTCCAAAAAATAAGACAAATTTTTCATTTAAACTGCAAGCAAATCAATTTTTTCTCATATCAGGTCTTTAAAACAGACAGTTTGCACTGGTATCTGCAGGTAATCAGGCCTCTGTGGCACAAAGCAAAGACAGAGGCTGGAAACTGGTGAGTATTTATTCTGATTCATTTCTCTCACTGTGGATTTGACTTTGTTGTTGATACTTAAAATATTTGAGCACATCGTTTTCAAAATCAACTCCACATGTAGATTTTATTCACACTGCAAAAATCAGTTTGCTTATGTCGTTTTATGCTGTGTAGATTTTTTAAAAACAACCCAGATAGAGTCTGGATGTGACAAAAAAAAAAGCTGGGAGTTTGATCAGAGTGATCATGAGTTCCTGAAGGGTTTTTCCTGGTTGATCCATTTAAATGAATGTTTTCCTGAAGATGCTTCCTCCTCCTCCTCCTCCTCCTCCTCTTTAATAGCATTAATCTCCCCTCATACTTGGGCCCTGAGGAGCTCGTATCTAACAAGGACACCCGCTTTCTTCTGCTGTTTGATCCCCGAAAGTGAAACTGCCTAAATTACCCCCATCTGGATACGAGGCGTTAACCCTTTCTGCTGCTACTGTCACACAAATATTAAAGCTTCAAGACAAGAAAAGTGTGAAGACGAGCCGCCTTCATCATAACAAGCAGAGACTCGACTGTAAAGCTGCTTTCTCTCATTTTATACATGACTAAATCACTGCATTTATTGTTGAAAAAGAAGAATTGGTCTGTTATTTTCTAATATCATCAGTCTTTTTTTATCAATATTGATTTAAATTATGATTTATGATTTATATCCAGCAGAATATTACATATTAAATGAGACACAAACACACTTGAACAATTTATTTTGCCACAAACTAACTTTCAGATCACATCAAATTGTTTCAAACAGTTAAATGCAGCTTTACAGATTTTAGCCAATCAAAAAAAAAAACAAAAACATCAATATAAAGGTACATAACTGAACCAACAGTGACGTTTCTATTCTAACTAATCAATTACAGTTTTATATGAAAAATAAAATCACAGAAAAAAACCCAAAAAGTAAAAGGAGGTAAAACATATATTTAAAAAAAACCAACATAATTTGCCTCTGCATTGTTTCACATTAAAATCTGTCTTAAAACTACAGAAAATGTTGTATTTTAATATTTTCTGAGGCGGGACGAGGCTGCTCGTGCTGAGCGGAGGTTTCTGCAGGAGTCTGTTTGTCTTTGGTTTGAACCGGCTGCTGTGGCTGTTTTCTGTCCCGGCTGCTTTACGGGACGATCCAACAGCATCTTCCATCAAACAGACACATGATTTCCTAATGCAGCGTTTTCACAGGCCCCAAGCACACTGACACAGCTCTAGATCGACCTCTAGTGGGCAAAGCTGGCAATGACCTACAGAGGGGGGTCTTCTTATTCTTAATTTTAACTGAATAAAATATTTTTTTTCAGCTTTGAGCTTCCCGTGGAGAGAAAACAAACATTTGGCAGTCGACTTTTGCAGGTACATATTTTTTATTTTGCACAACCTAAAGGTGTAAAACTCAAGTGCTGGGATATGAAAACCTCAGAGTGTGTGTGTGTGTGTTTGTGTGTTTGTGGTCATGCCTCTCTGTGTGTGTGTGTGTCTAACTGTTGAGCTTCTCAGCCTCCTCCGTCCTCACGGTGGTCAGCTGGCTCTCGTGTCCTGCCTCCTCTCCTGGAACCTGAGACAAAGACAAACGTGAAAAACTGAGTTTACAGACTTTAATCGCCTTGTTTGGTCTCAAACCTCCTTCAGTCAAAGTCCCTGTGGATCTGCATGAAGCTGCTTTTTGTCTTTCTGTTTACAGATATTTACATTTGCAGTTAAAGATGGAAAACAAGCAATAACATTTCATGGGCTGAGAACAATAATTAAATCAAATATTAATGAAAAATGGAATAAAACGTTCCTCAGGTTTATGAAACACTTGCTCAGTGCACAAAAATAAAAGATCATGCTGTATTTATTAATTAATGCAAAATAATTCAATATTATGTCCAGCAATGTTTTTCTTGTTAATTCTTCTTCAATAAAAAGGACAAAATGCCTCCTCTTGGTCAAAACTATCGAATCAGAGACAAAAACCTGCAGAATATTCTGTGAAGTTTCCACTGAAAGTCACTTCACTCACATGCACGTTTAACAAAAGCTTACAGACATGTTGCACATTGCATTGTGGGTAAATCTAAATGACATCAGCCCGAAGTGAAAAGGTGTGACATCATCCAGGAGGGATTCTGCTCCCATCATCCACCTGCTTGATAATAACATCGTGTGGTGGTGAATTTGCTCCACCTGGTGGTCGAACGCTGTTACTGTCTCATCTGACAGAGAACAGCAACATCAGTCACCATTTCTCTGACTGTAAGTGTGACAGCGCCATCTTGTGGTGATAAAATTTAATGCTACACTCTTCTACTGATGGAAATAATAAAACTGGAGAGAAAACTTCATTTCCACTCTGTTTAATTCAGCTTTAAGGTTAAAAAGAAGAGTTTCACCACATTACCAACAGGATGAAGTTCAATATGTTTCAGTGTCCTTGACATTTATTTTTCATAATTTTGTTAAAGTTTTCCAAGATGTTTCCAGAAAAGAACCGTGGAATTTGTTATTAATCATGAAGCAAAGAGGAATTTCCATGAAAAATCTGCTCAGTTTAAACTCAAATACATATTAATACATATTAATTGTCACAAATTTAACATTTTTGCATAATCAGCTGAATGAATTTGATTTTATTTTGACGTAATATGCTAATTAAACACTGACTGTCAGTACTTGTGACTAATAGGCAACCATAATTTCTCTTCCCAGGAAACTTTTTGAGGTTTGCAGTAGAAACTTGTTTCATAAAAAGCACAGTTACCATCTGGTTTGATCGGACTCACCTCCCAGTAGATGCTGTCCTCGAAGCAGATGGTGTCAGGAGGAGCGCCGAAGACTGGCAGCTTCAAAATGAATCCTGACACAAGAAAAAAGACCGTTTCATTTATGTGGACAGTCAGAAACACTTTTACATCAGCTGCTCTGTGTTTCAGCAGGAAGAAGAACAACTAAAATGACACCTTTGTTGTCATAAATATGTGAAATAGAATAAAAAAACCCAGGTTTTTTAATGGAGATGCAGCATGCTGACTTTAATCTGCCATGTAAATAAAGTGGCTTCCATATTGAATATACTCTTTAATTAGTAGAATATATTGATTGTTACATTGCAGATTATTTCACCCATAATCCTCTTTTAACTAAAAAATTAAGCATTTCAGCTCAGCGAGTTTTGAAAAGCAGAAAATCTGCCAGCTAACAAAGTTAATTGTGAGGTGAATCGTTGTTGTATGTGATTAAGCATCGAGCTCCTGCAGGGTTTTTACATGAGAAGAGCACAAATAAATCCCACTTTTTAAATCTGCTGTAATGAGTCTTCTGACAAGTGCTGATCTGTTCAGACATGTAAGTTAATTATAGGTTAGATCTGTTTAAAAGTGAAAGTGTTTAAAAAGTTTTTGTCAGCTTGTGTGGTCGTAAAATGTCTCACAGGAGAAATAAAAGTTCCTGAGATGCTTTTCAAAGTTTGCTTTTTCAGTTTTAACCAAGAAATCTGGATGCAATTTGACCTCAAAATCAATTCTTTGTGGGTTTTTTTTAAACTCTGTGTTGCAGTTTAAGAGAATAACTGAGGAGGATGTGACACCTTACCGACAATAAGTCCTCCTAACAGAGCGATGCCGAGGGTGACGGCGAGGGAAATGGCCTGAAAGCCGCCCTGGTAAGACGCTGTGACTGCTCCACTGGCTATGTCAGGAAACACATCAGTCATACTGAAACACAGAGAGAAAACAGAAAACAGGTTAACTTTAATAAAGTTATTCTTAGATGAAAAAAAAACCTAAAAAAGGAGCTGGGTGGAAGAGGAAGAGCTCGCCAGGAAAACAGGTGTCTGAAAACCTCTGCAAACAGAGACGCCACTGCTGCAGAAGTGACAGGAGATGCTACATGTTTGCTTTAGTGACGACTGAAGTCAAACGTGATGAAGGTCCATGTGTCTTCTCACAGCTCCTCTGCACGGTTTGCAATCAGCAGATCAACATGTTTTCAGTCTCAGGTGAGTGAACACACACACTGACTGTCTTTCCTTGCTGACTTTGCACTGATGAAGAGGATGTGGGAGCCTGAAGAGAAGCTGAGATCTGTCAGTGTGATGTTATCTGTGACCGAACACACCGGTGAAGCAGTGAAACCCTCACACACACAGACTGAAAAATGTGGACATTCAGGACAAACGACTGCTGCTGTTTTTGTTTTTGGTCCCTCGGCTGAAAACAGTCAAGTTTAAGCTTGTTGGAGTCATTAAAACATTTATACTCTCAGTAAAATGCTACAGGCTAATAACACTAATGATCCTCATTTACAGGAACGCAGGTGACTGCTGTGGCACTGAGGCCAAGTTTTATTTATTTAAAGGAGAGATTTTATCAGCTGGTCTTTCTGATCATGTATTATTGGGACAATGCTTCATGCATCAGGTGTTTGTTGCTACGACAGCACAAATGCAACGTTTACCCGTCTCCGTAAACGTCTGCGGTCGCCACGGCAGCAGTCACCGCCCCAACAATGGCACCCAGGACGCCGGGCATGCCGTGCAGGTTGTGAACGCCGCAGGTGTCCTGGATCTTCAGTTTGTCCTCCAGGATGGGCTGAAGGAGGAGGAGGGAGGGATTTACAATGAAATGCACAATAACATTATTTAAATATGTGGAAATCAGTTCCCAAAACACTCTCACTTACGAGATATTTATGTCAGGCTGTGAGATTTGGATGCATTAGGTTTCATTACAGCAGTGATGAAACATATGATTCTCTCTAAATATCTCAGATCCATTAATTTAAACAGGCTTTTCCTGTTCTCTTTACAGTGTCATGAGACTTCACCTCTCACAGCAGAAACGACCGAAAACTCTGACAGATTTTTTCACTGACTTGCTGAAAATGTATAAAGTGTCTCAGTTATAAAATCCAGACTGATGGTCCGTCCTTACTGAGAGGTACTTGAAGCCCAGGACAGAGATGATGCCGGCCAGGAAACCGACGATCATGGAGCCGACAGGCGTCAGCATCATTTCGCCGGCTGTTCCAGCTGCGACTCCACCGGCCAGAGCAGCATTTTGGATGTGAACCTGAAGAGGAGAGGAAGAAGCAAAAACTTAACCTGCTTCAGTTTTTAATGAAGCTTAATCAGACAGAGGGAGGTTTTAAGACAGAAACATAGACTTTAATCCAGAGAGTCACTGTTCTGCACTGCATCTATAACTGCTTTCATTATTTTAAGCCAAAACTGAGTATTTTTTGTGCCTGAACCTCTCAGTTAAAGTCTAACAGCTGCAAACAGTTTAGTGTTTTTGGTTGCAACAAAAGTGGAACACAGTCACATATTTTTAAGACATTTTATCTTGTCTTTAAAAAAAAATCTAACTTGCAAATTAAATTGAGAAACTTAAAAAACGTGTTTCAAATAAAGAGATTTTCTGACTCGAGCAGCAGGAAGCTGTAAACGTGTGTGTGTTTGCAACATGTTGCAGAGCAGAAAACTGACTCGGTCGACTGATCAGCTCGTCTCTGCAGTCATCAGGTGTGTTCACGCTGAGCTTCGATCTCTATCAGCGCAGGAATGTCTCATCTTGATTTCAGGTGATTAACTGCTGACAGCTGAGTGTGACGGCCGTGATACACTGTTCGACTCACATGAGCCTCCATGTGACTTTAACACAGCTCACATTTTTTGGGGTGGGGGAGGTGCGTGTGTTCAGGTGACACATTCATCAGCTTTTATCTTATGAGTGACTCTGTCATGAGTTTTAAACTCAGATCCGCCCTGCTGACAAGAGTCCAAACTCTTACAAAAGCTCCTCAGTTCTTTCTCTTGAATCTTGGCTTCACTCGAGCTTCTGTGTCAGCGAGATAATTGACAGATAATTTATGAAACCTGCTGCCAGATTGTTTTAAATTTCCTCTGTCACTCTGTTGGTTATGACTGCGAGCTAGAAGCCACTTTACTCTGCTTCTGCAGCTGTGAGAGCTGCTGATCGTGTTTCGTCCTGATGTTCTCACCATGTCCAGCTTGCCGTCGTGTGCGGTGAGGGCGGACATGGCGTAGGTCGACAGGGTGCAGGCCGCCAGGGAGTAGTAGGTGTTCAAGGCCGTGCGGTGCTGGTCGTCTCCGTGAGCCGTGATGGCAGAGTTGAAGCTGGGCCAGAACATCCACAGGTAGATGGTACCTGAGAGGCACAACAGTTAGGAAACACTCTGATTTACTGCCACTGATGAGGCTCAAGCAGCCGCCTCAGGAAATTCCACAAATGTTTGTTTCAGATAGCAGCAGCGTGCAACTTTTAGCAGAATGCAACGCTCGTGTTTACCAGCCAGTTTGTGAGTTTATGCATGTAAGAAAACCAAAAGGATGATGGACAAACTAATGTTTAGAAGTCCAGCTGTGTCTGAATAAAGAACATGCTTCTGTTCAGGAAGCAAACTTGAGTCTCATGTAGGTTTAAATGTTAAAATCAGACACTTATTTGTTGCAGCCTTAGTGTTCTTTACTGTTATTTGCATTGATTTTTGCATCGGAGTTTGTTCAAATTATTTTTTTGCAACTCAGAAGACAAGACCATCAAGTTCCAATAAAGTTTGATTCAAGATTATTACTCATTACATCTGTTTTTGGTGTTTAAATGGAGGTGTTCTAATGCGAAAGTATCAGATAGTGATCAATCATACGGATCAATCATGCAGATCAGTCACCTGAGTGCTGAGTGTGTTGGTGTCTGTAAATTTCTTGTTTTGCTTTGTGATGTTAAGTTGTTGCATCTTTGTGAGGTTAAAATGGTGCTCAGTTAAAATAACAGAAGCTCTGTGAGTAAAGTATGCAGATCTTTGTCTGATTCTTGCCTAAAGTCCAATTAAAGTCATGAGTCGTTAGAGTTAAAGTCAAGTTGTTGTTATTTTTTGACTTTGTAAAGTTGAGTCTAAAGTCAGTGCTAGTTAATTTTTTTTTTTTTATCTGAGTGTGAAGCTCCAGCGTGTTTACCGATCATAGCAAACAGGTCGGAGTGGTACACCGAGCAGTTCCTGTGTTTGCTCTTGTCCAGGTTCGGTCGGTACAGGATCCTGGTCACCATGAGGCCAAAGTAGGCTCCAAACGTGTGGATGGTCATGGAGCCTCCAGCATCTTTGGCCTGAAACAACATGAACCCCATTTGTCTTATTTGACTGCACTTCATTTTCCAGTAATCAGATAAAACAAGTCTGTTTTTCTCCGAGTATTTGCTGCTGCTGCAGTTTGTCTGTTTTTGTAACTCACCCCGAGAATAGACAGCAGGATGAACTCATTGACGGCAAACAGTGTGACCTCGAACATGGCCATGATGAGCAGCTGGACGGGGCTGGTTTTACCCAGAACGGCTCCAAACGAGATGAGCACCGAGCCAGTGCAGAAATCAGCATTGATCATACTGAAAGAAACAGTTTAAGTACAAGAAATTACTGCAGTAGTTTGAGCAGAGCAGAAGAGAGCTAGAAACAAACAGTTTGTGTTTGTGTTTGTGAATTCATACATGCACAGTATGTTGAGCGCTTACCTCTCCACCCCGATGTGGATCTTGCCTCCGTGCATACCATGAAAGAAGCCCTGCATCAGCGTCGCCCATTGCAGGGCGAAGGCTGCGATCAGGAAGTTGAAGCCCACACTGCTGAAGCCATAACGCTGCAGGAAGGTCATGAGGAAACCGAAACCGATGAAGATCATCACGTGCACATCCTGGAAACCTGTGTAAAGTAAAAAACATAAGCTTAGACAAATTACACATGAACATCTTGCTTTAAAGTTGTCAGATTTCTAAGCAATGCATAGAAACAAAATCACTCAGTTAATATTGTAAATGATTTTTAAAAAAATTAGAACAGATTTAAAGTGGAGTTCCACAAGGCTCAGTTGTGGGTCAGCCACACAAATTATCACTCACTTTAAAGTCAGACTGCTTTCTTGATTAATTATTTTTAATATCAAAAATATCATAAAAATTGTGAAAAATGGCCATTTAAAATTTGTAAATAC
>JAPZDV010000025.1:1191520-1219940 GCA_029814665.1 Acanthurus lineatus | reverse complement strand
TAAATCTTTACACACTCCAGAAAAGAAACAAAACACATCTACAGAGACAAAACACACACACACACACACACACACACACACACACACACACACATTTCAGTGTTTGAAAATAATCCGTCAGTGTTTCATTTAGTTTTAACAAAGTGACTTCATCATTCAGTAAAGACTCTCCTCCACTCTGATTGGCTGAGACCTTTACATTTGTGTGTAAATAAAACCATCCAATGAGCAGCTTGAACCCAAACCAAGCAATGAAAACCAGCCAATCAGAGGCCTGATGATGCTCATGAGACGTCTAATTGGCGAATGTGTTTCTTAATTAGCATTTTCTTCTTTCTAGTGTTTGTCTGGTGTTTCACGTGTTCAAACAGCAAAGAGCTGCTCTTCAGTCACTCGTTTCTCTGTTTTCACTCGTTTCACAGTTAAAAAACAAACCACAAACAAAGTTACATACAAAAGTTGAACCGAACAAAACGTATTAATCAATTGGCCAGAATTGATCTCAGTGTAGATTCATCAATTTTAAACCATTTTTAATTTTAAATTTTAAACCATATGTCTCTTAAACTTTGTTACCATGTCACCTCAAATATGTGCCCCTTTTTTATTTCCTTTATCATTTTTATTCACATTTTTACAGTTTGAGATCAATGAAATGATCAATTAAATGTGCTGTGTGTAAATTCAGTTTTCAAACTGAGGGGGGCACCTTGGTGCTGGAATCATATATTGACATGGATGGATGGATGTAAGGATGGATGAATGGATGTAAGGATTTAAATATAGATGGATGGATGTAAGGATGAATGGATGAGTGGATGGATTGAAGGATGTATGGATGGATGATGGATGGATGTAAGGATTTAAGGATGGATGGATGGAGGATTGAAGGATGGATGGATGAATGTAAGGATGTATGGATGTAAGGATGGACGGACGGGTGGACAGACGGACGGACGGACGGACGGGTGGACGAGTGGACGGGCAGACATGGATCTAATGGCTTCGGGGACAGTTGGCCGTTTTCACCTCGAGGTGTTTGGCTGAATACTAATTGGAGAGCAGAAAGAGTCCCATTGATGTCGGAGCACAATGGAGAAGCAGCACAAGCAGAAAAACAGAAGAATCCCATTATTTCATTTTCTTTTCCACATTGGCCGGTGTTTGTGTGACCGCCGCCTGCTGTCACTGCGTGGGGACCGTGACCGTCACAATGCGGCCCTTGTGCCCGGGGGGCCACGGCGGCAGAGGAAACCAGAGCCGACACAGCTTCCTCTCCCGCTGCCCCCGGAGCCGTGTGGGCTCTAACAAAGATGGCTGAATGCAAACTACAGTCCTGTTTGGCAGCGGCGCTCTGGGAAAGGTTGGCGCTCACAGGAGGGTTTATTGTCTGCGGGGCTCGGCGGCTCATCACTGTACCAACTGTGAGCCACAATGTGCCGTTTGACAGCAGGAGCCAATATTGTAGCCAAGATGCTAATTTGACTTTTCTATCGGTCTAATGTGGTTAAAAAAAAAAAAACGTATTAGTTCCATGTATGTTTAGCTCTCAGTCATTTTACAAAAGACTTTTCTCTTGTTAGGAAAACAAGTGCTGCAGAAGAGGATCAAATGAAAGACCTTTGACTGATCCGACAAACAAACCTGGTTTGTATCAAGATGATGCAGAATACTGTGAGGTTTCAGGGCTGATATGGACAAAGACGTTTTTAATGCATCTGAACTGCTCTAAAAAAGGTGAAAACTCCATAAAAACCTCCATGTTTAAGAGCAGCTGTTTGCTTTTGTCAGAGTTTCCTTCAGACAGTTTGGTTTCCTCAGATTCCTCAGAGACGTCGTGTTCACACAGTCGTCGTCTAATCTTGTGAATCTGGCAGGAGTGAACAGCAGAAGTCCCGCCTTTTTGGGTGGATCCCACATGAGAAACCAAGAGAGAGAGACCTTTGATTTGTGCCATCGATCAATCTACTGATGTCTGTTTCTTTAAAAAGAAAAATTGCACTCAATTAAGTCGCAGTTTGTTGCAAAGAAAGTAAAATTGCGCAGTGAAAAACATCTCTGATCCACCGCATTACGTGTCATAAAAACATGGCCGCCACCTCAGCACATTTCAGTTCATTCTTCCAGAATGAAGAAAAGTATTGATTAAGAATCATTACAAGTCTGATCAATACGAGAGCTGCAGCTGTGCAAAAGGAAAGTAAAACTGTTCTGTAAGAGAACATTTAATGTCATTTACACGCAGTTTGGATGTGACGTGTTTCAAAATACCTGTTTTTAAAGTCTTCAGCAGTTTTACAAAATACCGCAACTTTTTTTAACCTGCAAAGTTTAAGTTTAGTTTGACAAACATCGTATAAAATGTTATAAGATTTAAACACGTTCAGCACTTTTTGTCCTAAATAAGGTCCCAAAGTACAAAACTGAAAAACCAGTCGAGTCAGTGGAAAAAAAGCAAACAAAGACAGCGAGTCAGACCTTCATGTGGTCGTCAACATCTGGAGCTGAGACGACAGCGATCCTGTTTACACACTGTTTACTACAGACTGAACCATGTGACCACAGTGAGGGGGGGGGGGGTGAGGGAGGGGGGAGGGATGAGCTGGGTTTGACAGCTGAACATTCAGGGCTCAGACACACGACCACACAGGGACAAACAGGAGCTTCTACTTCCTGAAGTGATGAATCGTCCAAAAATCTGAGGACTCTGAAAGCATCATGTGGGACAACAAAGGAGGATGAAGTCACATCTGCATCTTCTCACCTTCACAGGTTTGAACTCTCCATTTTCTCCTTTTTCTTTGCAAATTCCAGACTGAGAACAGATACAGCTTGTCATAAATTCATAAATCCTTTGATTATTTGTTGGATTCACATCAATTTCTCCCGTTTCACTGCTGGAAACTTGTCAGGTGATGAAGAACAAACACAAAATGTGATTGTTTTAATTCACTAAAGACTGAATCTGAGTGAAAACTCTGTGTTTTTCCTGATGAACTGCAGGAGCTGGAAGACTGACTCCTGTCATGATGAGCTGGGCCGTGATTCTCTTATTAACATCAAGCTGCTTCACCTGGTCGTCAGCTCTTTACGCCCCCAACAGGGCAGGTACAGTAACAACAGTGACTGTGATGAATGAGGTTTTGATGATCCTTCGGTCTGTAATGAATGAGGAAGTTCTTGTCTGAACGTCTATGAAAGCTGCTCCTTTCACATCTTCCCAACAATTACAAACACTGATGATCCTGCAAACAAAATCACTTTACGCAGCTATTTCATTCTTCACACACAGTTTTTGTGTCTGACTCTCTCCTGAATGCAACACAATGAAGTTTTTTGAAAGGATTTCTGAGGGCACTACAAAGATATGTGGGACACTGATTTGTTGGGGGGATCTAAGGGGCTTTATGGTGCAGAGAGCTGCTCTGTGGCTCATTACGTTAAAAAGTTGGATTTCTCAGCAATAAAAGAACCAAAACATACTGCATTACTTCCACAGGTGATTCTTTTAATGGTGTAAACTTGCAGGAAAAAGTCTTTTGGGGACTCTTTGCATTACCTGATGTGTAATTACACAGTTTGGCCACTAGGTTGATTGGATTCAGAGCTTACTGATCTGTCAAAGAGTTTGGTTTCTCCACTTCAGCAACAAAGTCCAAGTCAAAAGCAAGAAAATACCTGATGTAAAATAACTGGTTGAGGTGTGTTTCGGAGCTTTAGAGGGCAGGTGTTTTCTAATTTGTGGGATTTCATTGAATTTATCTTTTAATCACCTTTTTTACTTATTTTTTTATGCTAAATGCACTTATTTTTTGCTCAAAAGACTTGAGTCTAAATTTCTGCACACTCTATATAAACAATAATGGACACAATCGGTTTTTATGTTGCATTATTTTAGATTATTTTAATAAAACTGACTTTGCTTTGCCTTTACTCACAGCATCCAAGAAGCTGAAGTACCTCCTGGAGCCTCCGGTGTACGCGGAGGTCGTCGGCCGCAGGGGGGGGAACGTCACGCTGCCGTGCATCCTGAGGACGAAGCCCAGCCACTACAGGGTGAAATGGACGAAGCTGCAGCCGGAGCACGTCGGGCCGGAGAACATCATCATGATCTCAAACGCACATGCCTCCAAGCCGTACGGCCACCTCGGGCCGCGGGCGTCCCTCCGGAAGGCTCACACCATGGACGCGTCGCTGCAGCTCAGCCGCATCGAGCTGGAAGATGGCGGCTCGTACCGCTGCGAGCTGGTCAACGGCATCGAGGACGAGAACGTCGTCATCTCGCTGAGGATCGAAGGTAATAAGAGAAAAAGTGGACTTTAAGTATATATGACAGATTAATTGTTGGGATTACACTTTATATTTGTTATGTTAAAACTTAATGTTTATTTATTTAAAGTTGATATTGGCAACATTTATAGCTAGCATATCGTCGCTAATGCTAACGTAGCTATTCAGAGTTAGCTACCTAATATTTCTCTAATTTTTTAATCTAATCGGTAAAAACACTTTAGTTCAGGCTGTAAGGACTCAGACTGCTCTCACATGTTGTGTAGTTGGTACAGATTTGCTGAATTGTACTTTTATACTTTATGATCAGACGTTTTAGCTAAGAAACCTGTGTGCTAATGCTAACGCTAACTCCTGAGCCTCAGAGGTCGATGACACGTGACATCAACGTAGTTCTGCTATTGGCTCAGAGATCCTTCGGCCAATCAGATCTTGTCAGTAAACACGCTCAAATGTACATATTGTGATCATTTTGAACTCAACATTTTTTTTAAATAATTATTTCACCTCTATAATGTTTTTTTTTTCAGGAAAATATAAAATTTCATTCTCCACCTTTCTAAAAATTCTGTGAATTTTTTATTTTATTCTAAAAATTACTTGTTTTCATGCAATTGTCGTCTGAATGACCTTTGACCTTTCCATTTTCTGATATGACACATGCTCTGGTTAAGGTCCGGTTATGTTAGGGTACAAAATGACTTTTTAAAGTTCAGAAAAGATCTTTTGTCTCAAAACACCTGGTTTTGTCGTCTCAAACAAACCTGTTAAAAGTACTAAATTACAAAAAAAAGAGATGAAGGTGGTCTAATGGTGCTACCATTTACTGTATAAAAGGGTGCAACACTGGTCCCACTGAGGTGTCCCATCATCTCCATCCCCTCCAACCAGTCACACAGTCAGTCATAAACATGTAGTCTAAACTGTGCTGCACTCGTCTTCAGCATGGAGTTTATCAGGAATAATGGTTTATAGTTGGATGAACAGGAAACAGATTAAACGTAAAAACATAAACATTGTCATGGCCTCTGTTTACAGGAGTGGTGTTTCCATATCAGAGTAAAGATGGCCGCTACAGGTTCACTTTCCACGAGGCGAAGGAGGCGTGTGCTGAGCAGGACGGCACTTTGGCCTCGTACAACCAGCTGTACAGAGGTAAGACACTCTGTGTGAAACGTTTATTTCCAACCGGTAAAGTTTTGTCTGTGTCTAAACCAGCATGTGTCCCCCTGCAGCATGGACGGAGGGTCTGGACTGGTGCAACGCAGGTTGGCTCCATGACGGCACCGTACATTATCCCATAATTCACCCTCGGCCGGTCTGTGGAGGAGAGCTGCACCCCGGCATCCGCAGTTACGGACCAAAAGACAAGAACCACGATCGCTTCGACGCTTTCTGCTTCACCTCCCAGGCGTCCGGTGAGCTTTGAGGCTGCTGGAAATCAGTCTTCTGAAAAGATGAGAGGATGTGTGTGGAAACTTTGGACAGATTGAGCACCATTATTGCTTATATTTGACATAAGAGTCTGTAGTTTTCTTCTTTATTAACGAGGCGACAAAATGCTGCTGCTGTTCTTGTTTGCAGGACTTTTAACATGTTTGCACAAACACGCACAGATACTCTTTCACTATTTTGAGGAAAACAGATGTCAGGAAGCTTTGCAGGGATCAAGTCTCCATACAGCCACAATTTCAGGTTTTAGATGAAGTCTAAATGACAAAATATCATATTTGCCTTCAGAAAATGACCAATTTAGCTCTCAGAAACTCTGAAATTAGTGCTTTTTATTTTTGTTTTTTATTGCTGAGGTTGAGAGACATTAAACTGAACACTGACAGATAAAAACGAATCAGCTGTCTGACGTGTTTAAGTCTTTGCAGTGGATTCAAACTCTCATTTATTACCATTAACACCCTGTTAACTTGATTCAGTCCCACACACACACACACACATACTCATACTACCAAAGCAACAAATGTAGATTAATCGACTGCTAAAAATAACCCCAAAAATTCACTGCCTTCTCCTTTTTGAGAAAAAAGGCAAAAAACTACAATAGTCAGATATTTAGAAAATTGCTGAGCTTATTTTACATTAAACTAGCGAGCTGTTTGGTTTTGTGCTGCTTCTGAAGTTTAGTTCTTTTAGTAGGAAGTAATCAACTAAAAAGCCACAGGTTTGGTGGGGAGGACAGAAAATGTTAAAAGATTTTAACTTTGTTAAATTCGGTCCTTTAATGGAATTTTTTTACAATAATAAAAATAATAAATAATTGTACCAGAGTTATCCTTTAAATATTAAAGAGTTGTATTAACGCCAGGCTGTGTAATCATGTTAATCAGTGATGTCACTGGGTCGTGCAGTTCACCTGTGCGTCACAGCAGGGAGACACATTGAGAAGTTTAACCACTAGAGGTCAGCAAATACAAGATTTTTTTCCAACCAGACTTGTTTGAAATAATCATCCCACTGTTATTGAACAAAGTGGATCTTCATGTTAACGTTGTGTGACTGTCGCATGTTCAGCTGTCGGTGATGTAACGGCGAGCTGGGCTTCGCTCGTGTGGGTCTGATCGTAGGCCGACAGACGACAATGACATCTGTTGGAGGGACGTGATGACAAAGTTCATCAGTAGGAAAATACTTGGCCGGCTGTTGCTGGAAACGTTCGCTGGGGTCAGAAAAAATGTAACAAATGTGTTTAAAAACAAAGGACTTAACACAGATTTCCCATGAATCTCTCCTCCTCCCACAGGCTCCGTCTCCTACATATCGGGCGCCTTCTCCTTCGAGCAGGCAGGACGCGCCTGCAGACGTCAGGGAGCTGAGTTGGCGTTGGTCGGCCAGCTTTACTCCGCCTGGCGTTTCCAAAACTACGACCAGTGCGACGGCGGCTGGCTGAGAGACGGCAGCGTGCGCTTTCCCATCAGCAACCCCAGGGAGCGCTGTGGAGGCGTCCCCGAAGCCGGCGTGCGCTCATTCGGATTCCCGAACAAGACGATGCATCTTTACGGCGCCTACTGCTACAGGTAGCCAACAAAAAGAAAAAAAACAGTGCAGGTTTAACGTCGGCGGCGTCTCTGCAGAGCTGTGAGTCGCAGCAAGAAACCCAGAATGCACTGCAAAACAGCTTCAGCCACCAATAAAAAAGTCCTGAGCAGGAAACCAAACACCTGGTTTCTTTTTTCCTTTTTCTATGTTCGACTGAGAGAAAACAGAAGAGAAGAGAAACTCTTTTCCTTCTCAGGTGCTTGTTGTTTGTGAACCAGCTTCCAGTCAAACGTTGGTGAATTTCTGTTGTGATTAAAGATTTAAGAAATGATTGTTGGTCGCTCAAACAGGAAGTAAAGTGAAGTTTATTTTGAAAGAATTTTGACTGATGGAAGAACTGGAAGCGATGGGACGTAACTGGTATAAAACATGTTAAACAAACACAATCAACTCTCACTAAACACATTTAACGTCTTTGCATTTCTGCTCTGAATAACTTATCAATAAAACTGACGGCAAGTTCAACACGTTTCGATGGTTTGGAGTCAATTTCTGCACCTGAAACGTTTCCTGTTCGCTCATTAAAGATGCTAAAAGGTAACTAACTCTGCTGGTTTTATTAAGGATGATCAAGTTTATCTGTTTATCAATTACATAGATTTTAATGTGTTCAGTAAAGATACATCGACATATCAGTGTCTTGATTTGACAATAAAGTATTAAAATTAATTATGTGCTTTATTTTAAGTTTGTTTGGGAGACAAAATGGCTGATATTCACATTTAGTTTGAATCAAATTGTTTCTGTTCGCTTCCGTCTTCATCCTGCACATTTTCACACAAACACAGAATAAATCGTGTTTCCTGGTTCAGATCAGAAATAACAGATTTAATGTGAGAATATCACCATGTTTTTAAATTAAAACTAAGTTTGCTGGATGTGCTGATGTGTTTCCTGATGATCAGAGCATGAAAGCACATTTAAGTCCCCATCAGATTTAAACTTTATTACATTAGCGACCTCTTGTGGCGATATTAAAAAAGACAGTTTGGTTCAGTAGAGAGTTCAGGGAAGGAATTTCTTTATCTCTTCAACTCTAAAGGTTGTGACCCGTAAATTAAATAAAACCAAAACAGAATCGAAGTTGGTGAAAGTTGGAGGTTTTTCACTGAAAAGTTTCAGTTAAACAAAGAATTTATTCTGAGTTGAGATGTTTGAGGTTAATAATAAAAAGGTTAATTTTGCCATAAAGTGATGAGAACAATAAAAAAAAAACAACGATTATGATCTGACAGATTTTTTTACAAACAATTTTAATGTGTCAATTTTTACAGTTAAATCAACAGGCGACATGGAACAGCAGTAAAAATTCAGACTACATTAAAAATTACATTTTATTTCTGCGTTTTCATTGGATCCATTTGTATTTCTACGTGTACATTTGTTAGTATGAGTTCATTAGATCAACAATCAACATCAGCTGCGTCGTTACGGTCACGCCGTCTGTTAGAAAACAAACATTAGAAACTGATTTTGTTTTTCCATCTCAGTGCCAGTTTACACAGAAATCTAACAACATGTCAAACTAAAGTCTCTGATTATTAAACCGTTCGCTGATACACTTCTGCCCAAACACAGAAACAATAAAGTTCAGACACACCTGAAAAAAAAAAAGCACCAGGACGAATTGGTTCAGCTCTGTGGTTATGAAATCTGGTTCGTTTCCCTCTTTGTTGTCACTTCTGATGACTCGAAATGCTAAAATTTATGTGAAATTCTCACTTATTTTGTCATAAAAAACACATTAGAGCTGCAAAGAAGCATCTCTCTCACTTTCACAGAGACAATGGAGGCTCAGACTGATTAACCTAATTAACTTCAGGTGTGAACGCTGGCAGGAACCTGCTCCTCGAACAGGTGACACATCAGGTGTCTCTTAGGAAAAGGTGAGTGAGTTTGATGCACTAACAGCTTTTATCCACCATATGTGTGCACGTGGTATTAAGATGTGATCTGTAAATGTATTAACACACTGAAGCTTCATGTTAAAACAACTTTATGTGATGTTGGCGGCTCTGCGGATCACAAGCCGTCTCAAACTGGGCTGAATGTGATGTTGTGTCATGTTTTTGCTGCTGTTAGCAAACATTCAGACCAAAACTGCTCAGAGGAACAAAGATCTTGTTACTGTGAACATGGATCGGATGCTCATGGCAGCTTTGTTGTATGAAACCGTGATGAAAAGTGCAAACATCGTGTGCAGTTTCTTTGCATTTTTTACTCCCAGTTTCTTATCAGATTTATGCAGATTTTAGCAGAAAGCTTCAGTTAGTTTAGTTTATTCTTTGCATGACTGATCAAAGCGCCATGAGGACCTCACCTGCATCGGCCTCTGAGGCCTGAGACGCAGTTTTTACTGACAGTCTGCGAACTCCACCCACCTCATTTACATTTATAACTCCGATAGCTTCAGTGCAGGTAAAGTCAGGTGTGAAATCAAAGGAAGTTGATCAGATTTGATTACAGATCACATGTTAACACCAGCTGGAAACAGCATCACTCACATGAAAAGTGTGAAATTAAGTGAAAAAACATGATTTTTGTGTTTGGAAGTGAAAGTTGAAACAGCTGATACGAGAGTCAGTGTGACGTTTCCGAACTGCTTTAAAGGTCCAGTGTGAAGTTTCAGTGACGTCCGTTATCTCCTAAACATCCACACAAGAGAATTAATTAACTCAAACTGTCGCGAACAAAACTCTGTTTTAATTTTGTTAAAAAAAAGCAGCTCGTTAAGCCGTCAAATCATGAATTCAACATTGTCGTTGAGTTTTTCATAAATGCAATTCCATAATCTTTTCCTAAAGGACAGTTATGTTCAAAAATGGCTGATTATGAAAACGAAGCACATCAAAGATCTCTGTCTTTTTTTTTTTTAACAGGTCAGTAAAGTAAGAAAGCTAAAAAAAAAAACTTGTTTTTAAATATTTCTGGATCCTTTAACGTCCGTTCGGCTGTTTGAGACGCGATGCCTCCTACCTGTCACATGTTTTACTCAGTGATCTTTGTTAAATTTGGTTTATTCAGACTGACAGAAGGTACATTTATGTGATTAACTCAGATTTGAAACATGATCAGAATCATCTCAGACACGTTAAAATATTCTGATGTGACGTCGATAAAAAAAAGAAATAATTTTTTTGCATTTTGTTGATTCTATTTCAGGTTTTTAATTTATTGCTTCCATAACTGAAAAACATGAACTTCATGGCTGTAAGAACTGAGACTTTAATGCGTCTGTTTGAGGAAAACTGGGCGGGAAAGTCTGGAGTAGAAAACAGGAAAACAGGAGGTGGAATATTGTTTTTTTTTTTAAAAAAAAAGGCAGGATGGCTTCAGACTTTCCACTTAATGTCCCAGAACAGAGGAGCTGCTTTCTCTGTGGCTGCGCCCTTCACCTCCATCACCTCCATCACCTCCTCCTGCTGGACAGGAAGTGAGGTAACCGAGTCCTCTGCGACTGAACGGACCAGAACTAGAAGACAAAAACAGAGTCAGTGATTAAATCCTCCTGCAGTTTAAGTTTTGTGAGTTTAGCAAAAACTTCCAGACGCTCAAACCTTCAACCAAACCTACATTTTTAAAAAAAAAAATATGTTATTTCAGTTTCATTCATTCACTGTTTACTGTTCTTACACAAACTCATCATGTTGTCATTTTAACTCAGTTTCTGCAGGATAGTGATCATTTAAATTGTGTTTATGTGTCATTTCAGTGAGATTTTATGAGATTTTGTCCAGTTTTTGGTCATTCTGTCAAACATCCAGCAGTCTTTTTCATTTAGTTTCATATCAGATGTTTCAGTCACATTTGTTTGGTGTCACTGAGGAAAAAAGTGTCCGTTTTGTTTCACCTGTCCTACAGAACAGGAACCATCCGATCATTTCCGATCCTGTCACTTCCTGCAGCTCTGCTGTCCCTTTTTCCCACCGTACCCCTGCCCACCTGTTCCCACTCCACCCATCAGCTCTGCAGTTTACATTTAAAGCCACATTTCCCATCTGCTCTTCGCCAGGTTGTCTGTAGTTTTCCAGCCATCAGTTCTGCCTCTTTGACGTTTCACCATCAGTTTGATCGTTTCCTGATCTGTTCGTTTGTTTTAATCAACCTTTTTTTTAAACTTTTGTCTGTTTTTATGAATCAGGATTAAAAATCAAACCTGTTTCTCTGCTGAAACACTTTGACATCGTCTGTGATTCTGTCCTGTCGTCCATGTTCGCACTCAGAGAACTTTAACTCACATCAGCTCGTGATCGAGGTCGACCCGTTCATGCTCTTACCTGGTATGCAGGTGATCAGAGGCTCCTCCCACTGGCCGCCGGGCAGACACTTGATGACAGGATTCAGTTTCTGCACAAACCCCTCGTTGCAGTAGTACCTCACCTGGCTGTTGGTCTCGTAGCGCGGTCGCTTCTTCCCAAACACCTGAGCGTTGGGGACCGTCGGGGGTTCGCCACAGGAAGCTGCGAGACGGAGGAAAGAATGGAGACCAGGTTTTGTTTCTTTCATAAGAGTGAAAAAGAGTTTGGAGAAGGTGAATTTTTAAATCAAGTGACTCACAGAAGCCTTTCTTGCAGGTGTAGGACAGGTGGTAGTTGCACGGCACGTCGCTCCAGTGGCCGTCGTCGTGCCAAACCATCACCGCACAGTCCTCTCCGGACAGGAAGTAGCTGTCCGGCTGCCCTCTGAACCAGTTCTCATAGAGCTGACGGACGGCAGAGCAGGTTAAAACCAAGTCACGTGGAGGAAAAAACTGAACTCAATGCTGATTTACAGGCTGTTTTTTTAAAAACTTCACTGAGCTTCGAGGATCTTAAGAAACATTTGAAAAAGTCTTGATCTCTTTTAGGACCGACAGCTTCACTCTGAACGTCGTCTGCAGGTTTAAAACTCACCAGAGGATTCCCGTCCGACCAGCGAAAGTCTCCCTCGATGGTTCTGTCGTTTAATCCGATCCACTGATATTCTCTGTATTTGTCTAAAAAGACAAACATTGTAGGGGGAAAATAAAAGGTTTCACTGTGATGAAGCTACAGAGAGTTTGTTTTTATAGTAAAAAACATTTATTGTAGCACATTTTTACATCTGATGCCACAAAATGTTTCACAATAAAGGAAAAAAGAACATTTTTAAGCAGTGACGGAATATAAAAGTAAGAAAAGTAAGAGACAATTTATCAACACTGATTCATTCACTTATTTATAACTCATGAGGCAGAGTGGCATCATGGGATTTGTTTGTTTCTTTGTCAAACAGCCTCCACTGCAGATTTAAATCTTAAATTTAGTCACAGTTTATCTTCATGTTGCCTGACTTCAATCTTCTCCACTGTGATTTTTTCCTCTTTTGTGTCAAAAAAGTTGATTTCCTCTTTTTGTTCATCACTTCTTCTGAGCAAACCCTGTTTTTTTGCTGCATTAAAAGAAGAGAAATCACAAGGCCGGCAGCGTCAGTTTGAGTTGATGTGAGTTTTAATGATCACAGGTGTTTCAGTAATAAACAGGATTCCCAGAACCTGCTTAAGATGTTTTATTACAAACATGTTTAAATTATTTTAAAACTTAATTTTATGTTTATATCCAGGAGCAGTTTGATTAACGAGGCCACAGAGTTAAACTGAGATCAAACTTTTGAGATAAAGACGTTCAAGTTGCAGTCTAAGTAACATAGTTTATAAAATACAAGATACGTTAGATGTTTTGCATTAAAATGAGTTGATTTAGAGTCCTGATGTAAAACTCAACATTCACACAAAGTTGACTGAGTTCTTACAGACGACTTGTTCACCTGACAGGTGTGAAAATCAGCGTCTGTGATCCTCAGAGCTGCTCAGAGTGAAACGCAGCAGGCTGAGGAATGTCAGATAACCATCTCATCGCCTCCTCGTCAGACCAAACACCAACACCAGCTTCAAAACCGTGACATTTTCGAGGAAAAAACCGGATTGGCTGAGAGGGGAGACATGAAAGGTCGTTGTTGTGTCTCGTCTGGATGAAACTCTGAGGCCTCGTTGTTAAAAAAAACAAAAAAAACTCATCACTTTGGATTTTTCAAGAGTCGCAGTTGAGGAATGTTGAGATGAAAGATCGCTGGCTTGATGCAAAAAATGTGTCCTGCTGAGAAAACTTACCTGCACAAACACCTGAGACAGTTTCCTGCTGAGCCATAAGCTTCACATATTTTATATTTGTTTTAATTATAATTTGAATATCACTTTAAATGATTTTTCAATAGTTTTTCATCCCACAGTGACACACAGTTTATTATGAGTGTCAGCTGTTTGTCTCTTTCCTGGTTTTGAGGTTCTGACTATAAATAAAAAAATTGAAGATCGCCACCTAGCTGAAAGTTTTTGTATTTCACAGAAACACTGAAACTTTGCCTAAACAATAAAAGAGGTTCATTGTTTCCCTGTTGGATTAATTGCATTAAGAAAATATTTTATTTTGTGGCTCTAAAAGCTGATTTTCCAATAAAACACGGAAACTGGTAATGAATAAAAGTGACAGCGCTGATCAATAATTAAATCTCAAACATGCAAACACAAACTGCATGAGCACAAGAATAAACTGATGGCATTTTATGTTTCTGCAGATTAAAAATATGTTAAATTTCTAAGTTTTGCAAATATTTTAAACATTAAATATCAAAGTGTCAAAGTCCAGATTATTTATTTATGATCTCTGTGTTTGTTTCTGTGTTTCTGTGTCAACGCTGCCCTCTAGTGTCCCGTTGTGTCACTGCATGTCTCTGTTTGTTTGTGTTGGTGTGAAGCTTCTTTCTTCCCCTGAGCTCTGAATAACCGACACACCTGAGGATCTTCATCTCATCACCGTTAATCACATTTAACTGATTAAATCGTTTTATTTTTGCCTCCTGATGTCTCAGAAGTCGCTCTAAGTGAATTTCATGGTGGTGATGGGGGGGTTCAGGCCTTACTGTTGATGTAGTCCTGCTCCTCGGGGGTCATGACGGACAGCAGATGTCCTCCACACATGCGACAGTGCTGCTCGGCCGCCTCCCAGCTCTGCCTCTTGGTGAAGTGTCGATAACAGAAGCCCTGAAACTTCTCCCAGCCGGGCTCGCAGGCCTCCAGCTCTGCAGACCGGAGACACGAGGAGACACACAGGAAGTGAATAAAGCACGGACTTCCTGCTGAACGAGTGACAGAGTTTGTGTTTATATGAGTTAAATGACACCGAACCTGTCTGACACAAGTCTCCTCCGTATCCGGCCAAACAAAGACACCTCATCGGTTCGCCGTCGACACACGTGCCGCCATTCAGACACGGGTTCTCCAGGCAGGCGTCTGCAGCTTTCAGAAGATGGAAAGACTCACCAACAGAGATCCATGCAGGTCAATACATGAACTGTCCCATGTGTGTTCATTAATCTACAGCTCAGACTTTCAATTCAGCTCTTCAAGTAATCTAATTTTAGATGAATCTATGTAGAGACGACAAACGACTTATTTCAGTGCAGTTTTTGTCACAGACATTTATGTAAACATTAATTTTTTACCAGACTTGGTTGAATTTTTTCTTGTCAAACATAAAAAAAACATTTATTAAGATCATGAGTCCTGAATCCCCACAAACAGACAGAGATGTCTTCAAAATAATTAAAGCTGCCATAAAGAGAGGCACCAGCAGAGGGAGCTGTTACACAAAGTATTGGATGCACTGTTCAGTAAATAAACGTTCTGGCATTTTATCAAAGAATACAATAAAGTTTTGGTTTTAGAGATTTATAATACTGTAATAACTTGAGAACAATCTGATTGTTTATGCAAAAATCAATAAATGTGTAAGTTTAAAGAGCCTGCGGTGATAAATGGAGAGCAAACAGACCATAATATTTGAGTCACCTGAATTTATCAGAACTTTTTAAGTACTTAAATCAACTTAAGCGCAACTGGGATAGACTTGTGTATTCATAAAGTAAATTTTAACTAAAAATGGATGAGTTTTAGTAAATAATCTGGTAAAGTGAATGATAAATAATGTTGGAGATGCAGCTCAATTTTAATTTTTATTTTACCGACATGTTGGACGGAGTGATCACATGTTTCGGAGTGAACAATATTATCAACAAGATACTTTTATTCTGTATTATTAAGTTTTCCTTCAAAAATGACTTTGCATGTTAAATATTGAATAAAACTGTTTAGTTCCTGTCAGTTTACGTTGTCTTTGGCCTTTTTAAAAACCTGAAGAACAGATCGGTCACATGTAAACTGCTTAATAAAACCTCTCCTGTGTGTCACATTCAGGTGTTTGCTGTGTTTTATTCTCCATGAATGAACTTTAAAAGGGAAGCTGATCTCTGTGCTGCTGAGTTTGAGCTGATAAATTGATAAATTGCAGCTGCCAGTGAATTTCTGTCCTGTTTGGACTTTTTTAGTCCCGAATCATCAACAGATCGAACAAACACCAGCTGTTCTTCCTGTTTTCATCACCTGTGCTGTACTTTGTAGTGGATCACAGTTACCTGAGAAGACCTCCCCCCTGACAGCGGGCAGGGAGGCGGCCATGACGGGCTGCTGCTCGCCGCCTCTGTGAAGCAGCTCCGGGTCCACGGTGGGAGCGGCCATGGTGACATCACTGCCGTCGGCGGTGGGAGTTCGACCGCTGGTTTCCTCCACGTCAGGACGCCACGTGCAGATTTTAACTTGGGGCTCTTCAGTGCTGGACCCCCCCTCTGATCCAGGATCTGACAGGTAAATACACAATCACAGGTTATTATCCGTCACTTCTGCTTTTACTTTCTTCATCTTCAAAAATTGTAGTTCTTTTTCTAATCTTTAAACTGCAAGGTTAGTTTTGTTTTTGCTTCCATGTATTACAGTTGGTCATTTTATCATCGAGACTGTGGACTGCACATGAAAAAATTAGCCTTTTGGCAATTTAACCCTGTGTTATGATCATTTGCTTTGTCTGCTTTGTAAATAAATCAAACTGAAACTTAATTTACAGCAGATTCCTCCTTTTAAAAAGTATCTCAAAGAAGCTGCAAGGAACTTTTCTGTCCTTTTTGTTGATTCTGGCGCCCTCTGTGGACAAAAGTGGTAGTGTTCCCATCAACTCCTGCCTAAATATTGTCTGAAGATTCCTTATGTCCTTATTATGAGTTTAACCAAAATCAAAACATTAGGCTTGTGGTTTAAGCTGCCTGAGGTGATTCATGGGAAACATCAAACTCTGATTTTTCATCGGTTCTTCACGATAAACAAGCTGCAAACTTTTGAGAGAAACTTTTTCAAGCTTGCAGGAAAATTGTTTGAAACTCAGAGAAGTTTTCTTTGAGTCCCATCAGACTCACCGTTGATGCTGCCGGCTGTTGTCTCGGCCTCGACCTCCTGCTCCTTGGAGACATCATCTGTTTCCACGGTAACGGGAGGCTCTGCGCTGTATTCTCGATCAGAGCGAGACTCCTGCGGCGAGGAGGACGAGGGCTCCGGCTCCCACTCAGGTGTGATGGTCAGGTGAGGGATCAGTGTGATTTTTACCTCCGATGATGCAGGAGGAACATCAGTTCCAGCCTCACTGCTGGTTCCCTCAGAGGTTCGATCCGTGGAGATGGTTGGATTTGACATCAGGACTCCTGGTTTCACCTCCGGGTTTTCTCCTGACGACTCACCTGATCCCTCTCCGGCATCCTGTTCCCTCTCCTCCCCGTCTGTGTCGGGGATATTTCGGGCTGTGCTGAGGAAAACTCCTGGGTTTTCATCTGATCCCTCCTCCTCAGGTTTGTTCTGGACGCCCTCCGGAGGTTCTGCTCCAGATGCAGCGCTGCTGTTGGGGGTGAAGGTGACGGTTTCTGGGGTGTTTGCTTCAGCAGCCGTGGAGGAGGGAGGCGGAGTCACGGTGACCGGGTCGCTGTTTAACACAGGAAGGTCAAAGCTGGAGGCGGAGTCATCTGTGACCTCGGCTGCTGGGGTTTCCTCAGGATTGAAGTGTCCGCTCTGTTCGGCCGGATCATCCTGTCCGGTCTCCTCTGAGCTGCCGTGAGAGTCCTGATCACCACGATCAACTGAGACGGACGATTCAACGGTGACACCGAGGTGTTCGTGATCGAAACCTGCTGATAAAACAGATCATCTGAAGTTATTTTAAATCAATTTAAAATGGCAGCTGACAAACTACAGCAGGGAATAAAACAAATACAAAACACAAACTGGATTAAACCAGATATATTCAATTACAAGTTGTGCAATAGAGGATTTGTAGACATTTATTTGTATATTTTGCTTTCATTTAAATGTTTGTGAGGATGTTTTTTGGCCAGTCAGTCAGTCCGTCAAACACTTTTTCTTAATGAACAGCTATGAGACATTTCCACAGACAAAAAGTCTGAAGAACAGATGAATCCTGAACACTTTTTTTAGATTTTACACTAAAATGACTGCAGATACAAAAGTGTGAACCACATGAGCAACTTTATTACACTCACTTACTTATGAAACTGATAATACACTCATGTGGTGTTTGAAAATTTTGTTCCTGACAAGGAAAATTCCCATAAATGCCTGAAGTCAGAACAACAATTATGAAAGAATGATGATTTCACATCATGAACATCTGAATATTTTCTTAACTCTGGAAATTTTGTTCAATATTATCATGTTGTTGGGATGCTGCTTACAGTTACATGCTAAAAATGAACATGCTAACATGCTAACATGCTAACTGTTCCAACGTAAACGTTCTTATAATGGAGAATATTACTCGTTCAGGTTCACAGCTCCACCATCAGGACAGAACATGTTCTGCTCAACAAGCAGCAGGGATGTAAAAATCTGGGAGGTTTACAGAGTTAAACCCTCAAAAGAAGTGAAAGAAACCACTAAAATCACCTAGCGTATATGTGTCCACAACCGGACACCGCAAGCTAGTATTGTCCATAATCGAACACTTCGGCCTTGATGGACTTTCCGGTATTTTCCCGTCATAACCGTTGGGCGATTGTCGGTTAAACGTCAGTTGATGTATCTTATACTTGCTTAGTAATCTACATGTCAAATTTCATGTGTTTGCATAAACATTTAAATGTCTGATTACAACATTAAAGTGATTGTGATAAGAGCAAGCAGTAAGAACACTTAAATCGCGTTCGGGCGACGATCATCCCAACAGAAGTTTCTCTGATTTTTTTATACTTTACTGCTAAAACCCTTTATTTTTATGAGTGCACAGTCTTTTATTTTGAAGGAACAAAGTTTTGTCCGGTTACGAACCATAGCAGCACACGACCAAAACAACGGCGTTAGCGCCTTTTAATCAACTCTAACAAACACAGGGCAAAAGGAAATAATGAAAACGTTATATTGCTGGAAAGGTGAGAAGCTAGACTTTGATTTTACAGTAACTGTTTTGACTGTAAACATTTCATTACCATTTTTATTAGTATAAAAAGGGAAATTTTGATAGAATGTTAGCATGCTAGTGTCCGGTTGTGGACACATATACTATAAATGACCAGAGAACTGATGAAAGTTGAATGTTGTGTCACTCTGATGCTTCAACGCTCACCGACGTTACCTGAATCAGACGTTGGGACCGGTTCGGAGGTGGCAGAGGTTTCCATGGTAACCAAACTCTGAGTCACTTCCTCATCGGGAAGAGGACTCGGACTCTCGTCTCCAGAGTGCTCCTCAGTTTGAAGGTTCTCGGGCGTGATGCTGTCTGAAGATGGCAGCGGGGTGGTGGAGTGAACATCTGCGTCCTCGGCGTCAGGTGAAGTCGTCGTCTCCTCGTCAGGACCGGAGCTGGACTCGCTGAGCTGCCACGAAACATCAGAGGAGGCGCTCGAGTGGACGAGCTCGGTAACGGCGGAGGTTTCTGCGTGAACATCTGGAGTGTGGTCCTCTTGTAAAACAGGAAGGTCGCTCTCATGAGGAACCTCTGGAGAGCTGCTGAGGAGCTCGTCTGCATCGGCTCCAGATGTTGTGTTAAAACCAGGCGAATCCGGGCTTTCAGTCACAGAACTGTGATGCTCTGAGCTCTCTGGAGGTTTCGCATCAGTTGTGGGTAAAGTGGAGTCTTCAGTAACAGTTTCTACACCCTCAGCATGTGGAGGCGTTGTTGGAGGTACATGAGGCTCTTCATGATCTGTGTCTGGGTTCCCTTCAGGTGCAGGTTGATAGGACTCGTGGTAGCTGACCTTCTTTATTAGCTCTGAGGAATCCTCTGTGGACAGGTGATCTTCATGCTCAGGTGGAGGAGTTACAGACTGATGAAGCTCGACCGTCAGCTCCGGTTCCTTGTCAAAGCCCACAGGAACTTGCTTCACAGGAGTGACCGTATGGGCGTGTTGGACCTCCTCGCCTCCTTTTTCCGTCACCTCAGTCAGGCTGAACTCTTCTTCTGCTGGATTGGTCAAGAAAACGACATCCTGGCCGATGTCCTCCGGCTCTGTGGCAAGAAAATCCTGAGGGGATTCAGTGTAAGGGCCGTTATCACCTAAAGTTCAGAGCAGAAGAAGGAAATGATTTGTTTTTATTCCAGGATTTGAGACACATCAGTCATTACAGATGATAAGTGGACATCTTCATCAGCAGGAAGAGTGTTTTTAATAATTGGAAAGAATGTAGAGCAGCAGAAAGAAGAAGAGAGGCTAAGAAAGTTTTCCAGTGTGCATTCATTCGATATACTGATCAGATATTTGAAATGCAAATGGCTGATTTCCTAAAAACCATCACAAACATCAAATGATGACAAAATAAAGCACCAAAACTGGTTTATGTGAAACGCATGCTGGTATATTTCACACACAAGTTATCTGCCAAGGCATCTTTAATAAAACACAGGAGCAAGAAGGCTTTAAGGCTGCCGGAGGGTTTTGGTTCAATGACTGAGGGTTTTTCAGACTCAGATACAGATAAATATGTCTCCTTTAACATTTTTAAAATGTGTAACAAAGATTTAGATTTAGATTAGATAAAAACCATCCAAGATTTCACAGGAAAAACACAGAGAAAAGTCAAAAACTGAAGATGAAAAATTGGTGTAACAGAAGCAGTTTTTCTCTTCTTTTCCCAGATTTATTTTGACACACCAGCTGCTGGCTCAAAGCAGATGGATGATGTTTACTACAAGGTGAAATAAGTGAAATAAATCTAAATTAAAGAGTAAGTAAACATAGACTTTTTTAATCTGAAGGGACTTAAACGTTACACAACAACTGAGGGACGTAAAGAGCAGAGAAGCTGCTTCGTGTTTTATGTTTCGACTCCAGCGGAGCAACAAGATGCCATCTGACTCTTACTTCTGAAGCAGTAGACGTCGTGTCGAGTGTGAGCTTCTGGGAAGCCCGTCTGGTTGCTGTAGCGGTAGACGGTCCTGACCCCGGGTTCGCCGCCTCCACAGCGCTCTCTGGGGGTGACGATGGGGTAGCGCACGCTGCCATCCGCCAGCCAGCCGGGGCTGCAGTGGTTCAGGCCGTCGTTCCAGGCGGCGTACAGCTGAGCCGTGGTGGTCAGCTCGGCCCCGTGGCTCAGACAGAAGGCTTTGGCCTCCCAGAAGGTGAAACGCTGGGGGGCGGAGCCATGGAACACCTCACCTTCACACAAGGAGACAGGCGTCAAGTTTGGATGATCTTTTGCTTATTTTGCTGTGATTTTGGGCTGAACCTGCTCACTAAAACTATAAAATGAAGAGGGATGATGATAAACTGCTTTTTCAGAAAAGAGTTGACAGGCTCAAACTCAAAACATGGTGAAATTTCTCTAAATCGATGAGATTTTTAGCTGGTTTAAAAAATTCCTTTCGAATGTCTCACCCTGAATATTCTCCACGTAGCAGTAGACGTCGTAAAGCTCGTCGGGCTCTAACATCCCATAATTCCTCACTCCTGGCAAACCATCCATGTCCCCGAAACAGCCCTCTCTTGGCATCTGAATGGGATACCTGTGGAGGGACGAACACACAGCAGTGAAACACAGAGCGGCTCTTCTTCCCTGATGGCGACGCTCCAAACATCTCGCTCGTTCGGCGCCTCTCTGACAGGAAGCTGAAGTGGGCAGAAGTGTCAGTGAAGAGCCTCTCAGCTGCTCTGTGATCTGTGTGTCGTGACGTGCAGATGGGAATCAAACGTTAGCCGTCTGAGTGGTTCGCTCTCGGGCCTGCAGAGCGACGGAGCTGCTGCTCGGCCACGTGGACGGCAGCATGTCGGCAGCAGTTTGAACATCTGAGTGTCTGAAAATCAAACTTCTACATGACACCGGTGCAGAGTTTTCAGGCTAAGTGTTGTGTGTCCTGTCTGACCTTTGACCTCGCTCGCTCAGGTGCTCACCTCACCGAGCCGTCCGACAGCCAGCCTGCGTCGCACTGCTCGTATCCGCTCTGATAGGCGGCCAGCAGCTGCTCCGGGGAGGCGACGTCAGCCCCGATCTCCTCACAGGCCTCTCTGGCCTGCTCGTAGGTGAAGGCGTAGCGGCTGGAGGCATCACGATAATGAAACACCACCCCTGAAAAATAAAAACACCCCGAACAAACAGCTTCATGAACTCTGGGAAATGTTTTATGTGACCAAAGCAAAGAGACATCAGAGGCAAAGAGACCTGAAGAGGTGATGTTTCCATGAAACTGTCACAAGTTAGAAGCTCAGGAGATATTTTCAGGAGCAAAATATGAAATAATTAAGTTCCGATTAGTACCAATAACTTTGCTAATGTGATCAGATATAAAGGGTAGAATATTATTTTCATAAATATGATAATAAAGTCAATGCAAAGACTCCAACAGACAAAAGTTCACCTCATTCTTGAAAATGCAAGTTGAGAGAGAAAAAGGCAAATTGTTGCATTTAGTTTAAAGAATTTAAGCAAGTTTAAGTAAGCGAACAGTTTAACCCAGGAATAATGTGTTCATGTGTTCATGTGTTCATGTGTGTAAGTGCAGGTAGTGAAGAAAATCAGAGGAACTTTTAGGAGAAAACTTAGGAGGTTTGATGTTTGAGAAAAAAACATTGTGAGCTGCAGAAAAGTGGATGCAGACTGAAAAGCTTTGCCGACTGTTCTTGTTATTTTGTCCAGAGTGTTTTATAAATAAAGAATGAGCAACTTTGTTTTTAAAAAAAGATATTTTTTGGTCACAATGAAAAGGTAAAACATCTTTTTACTCTTTCAGTATTTGCTCACCTTGCCATATCTGACCTCTCACCTTTGACCTTGACCTGAACCACGTCGTCGGCGTCCTCCAGGCCCTGCTGCACCTCGCAGCGGTAGAAGCCGGTGTCGTTCTGCCTCAGGCTCTCCAGCTGCAGCGTCAGGTCGGCGGGCGAGTAGGCGTAGTTGAGCAGCGAGGCTCTGTCTTTGTAGGCCTCGTTGACCCTCACTCTGTCTCCTCGGGCCACCAGGATCTCCGTCTCTCTGCCCTGAGTCAGAACGCTCCATTTGACCCGGGGGAGGGACAGCACGGCGTGGCGTCCGTTGGTGGAGGGGGACGGCGGCGGGTGGGTCAGAGACACCAGGCAGGGTAACGTCAGAGAGCCGCCCAGCACAGCGAACACGGGCGGGCTGGTGGGGATGGTCACCTGGAGGAGCTTTGAATCATCTGAGGAGAGGCAAGCTTTAAAGTAATAGATCACATCCTGAGAAACATGCTGATGTTTCACCGTGTGGAGAGACGGTTAGCTTAGCTTAGCATAAAGACTGGAAGCAGGGGGAAACTGCTAGCATGGCTCTGCAGCACTGAAGCTCTTGAAACAACACGACTGAGTTTGTTGAATCCACAAACAAACATGAATATAGAAGCAATAAGCTGAAGTTTAACGTGAAGTTTCGTGCCGTTTCTGCCTGACGCCACAGGAAGTGACTGCACCCATTTCTCTACAAAATAAAGTGTCTTCTAAAATAACAACTATCTTTTTAATGAATGTCATATTAGATGTTCAGGTGGTCTAAAGAACATCTAAAATGTTAATGATGTGCAGCAGGTGCAATAAAACGTTTATCAGTTTGGTTCAACATGCAGATATTTATTGATTAGCACGGAGCACAGAAGAGGTTTTGTCTTTAGTTTTGTGGTTATTTGGCAGAAACAGTTTGTAAACTCAGCAAACTTCAGCTGCTTGATAAGTGGAGCCAAAGCAGATGTGCCTTAAACCTGCATTGTCTCTAACGGCCAGCAGGGGGCAGCTCCACTGGTTGCAAAAAGAGCTGAAATTGTGTGCTTATGAGCAAATGACCCAACGTACTCACTTGGTTTATCACCTAAATAAACAGTTTTCTGATTAGTTTCTGGCATCAATGGTTGTTTCAAATCTTCCTCAATAAAGTTTGATGTTGATTTTGTAAATTTTGATCCCATTTAGAGTAAAACTGACTGCAAGGTCGCTTGGCAGTCAGTGTCCATGGCTCCGCCTTCTTGTTCAAAGATGGTCACCTTTGATTTTAAAAAATCAAGATGTCACTTGAACAAAAAAAGTGCATTTTTGCCTCTGTTGACACATTTAAAGTTAAAGATATTCAGCCCATCAGTTCACCTTGATTTTCTGAGGGGACGCCTTTAAAAAAGGCCTCCAGAGTGCAGATGTCGGCAAAAACGATGAGCGACAGGAAATGATTAAAGAGCGCCCTGCTGCCCCGAAGGAGCCAGAGGTCATGTATGATTTAATGGACGTCAGTGGAGGATGGTGGAGGTGAAAGTGTCGGGGACGGGGAGGGAGGGGTGCGTACCTGACTCGTGGTGGGGGGTGGAGGACGACGGCAGGACGAGGAGACAGATGGTGCACAGCAGCACAGGTAGAAGCACATCGGCTCTGCGGCTGAAAGACGAGAAGGAAGAGGGGAAGAACAAAATGTCTGACACTTGAAACGACAAGAAACTCTGGAGGAGTTTAAACAGGAGTTTGGTTTTAAAACGAAGCATTTTAAAGCGTCTCACTGGTGAAAAGTTGCCATTTTACTGAAAGTTCATGGAGACGAAAGTGAAAAAAAACCGGCAGACTTTGTTGTCTGATGTCGATCTGTGCAAAAAAAAAACTTTTCTTCTTTTAAGGAGAGTCTGGTTACCAGGAACGACAGCAGGGACTGCACTGTGTTCACCCTGTGTGTGTGTGTTCACGGTATGTGTGTGTGTGTGTGTGTGTGTTCACGGTGTGTGTGTGTGTGTGTGTGTGTTCAGTGGACGCCTGTGTGTCCTTGGAGCTCTCTATCTGCTGTGAGTCAGACTTCAGGAGCTGCAGAGTGTGAGCTGAATTCAGATTCCCTCAGAACTCCCCGGAGGGTCGGACCGGAGCCCAAACCTCCGTCTGAACTACATTTACTGCTCCAGCGCTCCTTTTCTCATCCTCCTGTACTCTCACTTTTTTTGTGCTCTCCAGTTTTTGTCTTTGTCGTGCTGCGATCCCGGTTTTCTCTGTTTGTTGAACCTTTCATTTCTGCCTCAACTGAAGTTTCTCTTTCCTTTCTCTTACGTCAGCTGACACATTCAGACATCAGCTGACCAATCACTGCAATCTGAGTTTTGAAAGGCTTTTTTCCCCCAAAAAACAGAAGGACTTTATTTTAACAAAGAGCTCCAAAAGGAAAAGAGACGGCTTCAAACAGAACAGAGTTCAAACTTTCACATCCTGATGGTCACTGATCTGAGGTCAGTGTGTCATAAAGAAAAATCTGACTCCAAACGAGTTTTTTCAAGATCTCATCGTCTGATTCCACCTGTTCGTCCTCTGTGATGAGGCGATTCTGAGAGGAGAAGAAAAGTTTTCTTCACACATGTTGGCGTGATTGACAGCTGCCCGTCGGCCTCCATCATGTCAATTTAAATGTTTCTTAAAAGTCTAAAACACCTCGAAGTCTGGCAGGTGAGGTCAGGCAGATGCACGATGACAACAAAGAACCCGACAGGTGTAATCCATTACTTCTGCAATTAGTCATTTACAGGAGGAGCTACAATTGTTTAGATGCACAGAGAAGAAGGAGGTTTCATGAACTTTAAAGAGAAGATATCATCTCCAACATGTGATTGAGCTGATTACAGCAGTTTTGTCTGTGGGGGAAGAAAAGTGAAGCCCAGTTCCTGAGTGACAGTGAAGGCAGCTGCTCAAACCGGTGGCAGATTCAGGACGTCTGAGAGGCATTAAGTTTGGCATCAGTGTGCAGAAAGTCATAATCAGTCCCTCCAGGAATTCGCGGTGTTGCGATCGCAACAGTTAATGAAAATTCAACCAATCTCCATGAATTCTGCGCGACCTTACAATTTTGTCCAATCACCGCGACTTTTCAAAAATTTTGGCCCGCCTCCCGTGAGTTCCACCAATCACAGCAGTCCCCAGCGCAAACATAATGCACGTACGTCACCGAATTCACTTCCTTGTTTATGGTTTGAAGATGCAGACGTGCGATAGTAATGTCTCTCACTTACCGACAAAAATTACTGCTAAAGACCGTGCAAAACAATTCCCTGATGTTCTTCCTGCAATATTGTGGTGGAACACAAACGAAAACCATGGATTGACAAACACTTTTCTACCGCGAAACGTTGATTTTTAATTAATTAAAGAAAGAAAAAAAAATTCAACTTTCTAGCAATTTTCATTGTCTCCCGCAATTTCATCGCAACAAATACGCTTAGAACATCGCAACTTACATCGCAAATTTTTAGAAAAGCTGCCACGAATTCAGGCATTTTAGGCCGCAACAATCTTGAAAAACGCCCGCGAAATCCTGGAGGGACTTATTAAATGGTGCACTGTATGTTGTGAACATTGTCTAAGACTTTACACCAAAATTAACCGACAAAACTAAAAAAGAATAAAGAAGGAAATAGATTAAAGCGGATAGAAATGTAATCATGCAAAAATCATATACTATAGACTTATGAATGTTTTTTTGTTTGAGTGATACAAAACATTTGAACAACTCAACTAGATTTTGACCGGATGCTTTTTTTAAGGTGCTGATTTTACCTGAAACACTTTCTGTTGCAGTGCTCGGAGTGGGACCAGCTGTAATAGCTGTTCTAGGAGATTACTCTGTTATGTCAGGAGGAGCTGAGAAATTGGAAAAATGACACAACAAGAGACAGTAAACAGTAAGTTGAATGGACAACAGTAAAGTTTAGTCTGGTTGTAATATTTATATTGTATTTAAATGCAATATAAAACATTTAGCATTAATATGTAGCGTTCTTACAGGTGCTTAAAAAAATCGTTGAAAATGCTTAAATATCGACGATGTGTTTTAGAGAGTAGAAAATCTTCGAGTAGGCTAACGTTAACATATAAAGTTACTCACTGTTTATGCTGGCGAATTTCTTAGGCTTAATAGTTTGAGACAGTGTGTGTTACAATATGGCCGCGCTACTCATGACTGGCACACTTATTCGTGAAATGAGTAGTGAAGTCGGCCAACGGTACTTATTGGTAACTGTAAAGTTTGTTACTTCATCTGAAAATTTCAAAGGATGCATGACTAGCCAACTAACGGCTATCTACAGAGGCTAAACAGTATCTAAGTAATCACTGGCCTAAAGGAAAAAATAGGATATTTTTTTTTAACGCGCTCTGCAATCTGAAATTTTTTTCAAATCATAACTCTGTTTCCTTGGGAACACCTGCGGGTTTGACTAGCTGGTCTAACCTGGAAGAATCACCACCGTCTCTTAAAATACTTATGCAATGTAAATACTGCTTAATACTCAAGTTAATAAGACAAATGTAACATTAGATATGTCTTGGCAGTGACATATATGTGTTGTACGATCTGCTCATAAAACTGTTCGGCTTAATGTTAGCTGTTAGCCAGAACGCTAATGTTATGCTAGCAAGTTTCAAAGTCAGTAATAGTGTATACAGTTGGCAAACAGTAAATATAATTTTGACAGCACGTTTAACAGCAAGGCTTGCTAGCTATCGGGTCATGTCACTGTCCATTCAAGTGAGAAACAGAAAAGGCTGAAACAATTTAATTTTTGATAAATACAAAAAATTTGAACCAGGCAACAATGGTCTGACATTATGTTTCTTATGTTAGTGGTGCTGATTTTACCTGAAGGAGTATTTGTTGCAGAGGATGTCTGGGTGGGACTCACTGGATTGGCTGATGCAGGAGACTCTATTGTACTTGTTTGAAAAGGACCTGATACAACAAACAACAATTGACACAATAAACACTGTTAAGTTGGAGGGACTGAAGTTTTGTTTAAGTTGGTTGTTATACATTTTTGTGTGTTTAAATGCTATCAAATCCATTTAGGATTAAAATGTGGACGCTGCATATCATGTAAAATTTGTAAACACATTGATCAAAAATCACTGAAATGTACCCACAACTAAATAAATTACTCAAAAAATGACAACTTCATCACTGAAAACCTTGAAATGAAAAGAATCCAATCATTCAAGTAAGAAACATAGCAGGCTTTTGATGTTATGCTCTAATTTTAGTAGTGCTGAAGAGATGTTTTCGCAACTCAGACTCTACCTGAAAATTAACCAACGATAAGCCTGCCCCTGAAGACCAGACCAAATAAATTAATGAAAATATAAGTATGAAAAAGGCATAAATGAGAAACTTAGTAGATCTATAAATAATTTATTATTTGAGTGATCCAAAACATTTGAACAAAGCAGCCATGGCTTGACATAATGGATCTTATGTTTGCGTGCTGATTTTACCTAAAGGAGTGTTTATTGCCTAGGATGTTTGGGTGGAATGAACTAGATTAACTGATGTAGGAGACTCCTTTGTACTTGATATTTGAGACAAAATTGATATATTGACAGATGACACAAAAAAGACACTGTTCAGTTGGATGGAAACAGATAAGCTATGTTTCTTATGTTAGTGGTGCTGATTTTACCTGAAACAATTGTTGTTGCTGCTGATGATGTCTTGGCACTACTAATTGGAGCAGCTGCTGTAGATGACTCCATTGTTGTTGCTGTCTGTGAGGAATCTGATACATGTGACAAATGACATGAAAAGAGACAAGATGCAGTTGAATGGACGACAGTTTATTAGTCTTGTTTTAATATAACTTTTCTGTGTTTAAATGCTATTAAAAAACTTTACAAAACACACCAACAAATATCTCATAAAAATTGACAAATAAATTAATGGAAATATGAGCATTAT
>JAPZDV010000025.1:1160722-1191420 GCA_029814665.1 Acanthurus lineatus | reverse complement strand
CACACACACACACACACACACACACACACACACACACACACACACACACACTCACTCACACACACACACACACACACGATTAGCATTCAGCAACACGCGTCCTCATACCAGAACGATGAAAAGGATCATTCCGACAAACCCGAGATGAGTTACTGCTGCTTCCTCTGAACTCACTGACTCGTCGAGGATTAAACTTATTTTTTTTAATATGAAACTAAATAAACTTTTGTTTATATGTTTTAGTTTCATGAAAAAGAGAAGCTTTAAAAAAAATTAACACAACTGGGTCGAGTTTAAATTATTTTTTTCTAAATATGGAGTTCGTTTGGTTGTTAGTTATTAATAAAGTTACGGCAGGTGAGCAGTCATGTGAGTTTCTCAGGTGTTTCTCAGCAGCAAACAGGTTCACGAGCCTCAGGAACGAATTTCTGACATAAGGTCAAAGGTCGGCAGTTCTGGTTCTCAGTGTTTCCTCAGACTGGGTCGACCCGGAGTTAAAATGTGTCCGAGACTTTTGGGGTTAAAAAAATAATCAAAGTAGAGTCGCTGATGCTGCAGCTCTGACTTTCCGTTTGAGTAAAATTTGAGTTTGGATCAGAAAAAGCTCCTTCCTGGATCAGTCACACTGATGTAGATCTGATGGATTTGAGCAAAATGAAAGTTTTTAATGTGTGAGATCGAAACTCGAGCTGCTCCATCAAACACACGAGACAGAAACTAAAATCACTTTTGTATCAGAATGAATTTAGAGGAACATTTGCCTCTTGAATGAATAAAACAGGCAGAATTAGAGCCTCAATAAGGAAACTGTGTTTATAAAAGCCAAACAGTTAGACATGTTTTGACTCTTTAATAATATCTTTATTTATCTTTCACTTTATCTTTTCTTTTAGTAGCAACGTGTCGGCTAACAGGCTTCTAACTTCTCATCTCACTGATTTAAATGACAAATTTTGTTGAAGGGAATTAAAGCTAATAAATGTTGAGTTCTTTAGTAACCCACCAAACTAAAACATGTTTTTTTGTCCACTTAACTTACAAACGATCCAAAGGTTGTGAACATTAATTGGGAAGTTTACTAAAAAAAATGTCTTTGTGGGTAAAATGAGATGATTTCAGGTTCAAACTGAATCTTTGAGAAGATTTTAAATAAGATTCTAAATCAATAATCATGCTGGAAACCACTGACCTGCTCTCATTAACTCATTAACAGACACGGAGCTCAGCCCCCCCCCCGTCCCTAAGTCTGTCCCCCCGTCCCTCCTGATTCTGTCCGTCTGTCTGTCAGATTTAAGAGTTTAAACCACTTGCTGAACCTCCGTTGGATCGAGCTGCTGACGCCACCCAGCAGCTCCTCCATCACGCCGGCCCACCAGCCCCGCATGGCGTCACCTCGAATGACTCGATCTGCCCATCTCCAGGGGCAACCAGAGCCCACCCCCCCCACCCAACAGACACAATCTGACAGGAAGCAGGCAGCAGCCGAGGCGAGGGGGGGGCTGAAAACAGCAGAGACCACCAGGAGAAAAGAGGAGCAGAGAGGGAGAAAGGCTCCTCACAGCAGGAGCGAGCTGAGGGAGAGAGATGCTGCGTTCACACACACACACGATGATCTGCAGACCAATCAGCCTCCAGCAGCAGCCACGTCTGATCAGCTGAGTGTGTGTGTGTGTGTGTGTCAGAGTGCAAAACTTTTAAAGAAGTGACAAAAGTCATTAGCTACTCAATACAGTGTTAACACGTGTGTGTGTGTGTGTGTGTGTGTGTGTGTGTGTGTGTGTGTGTGTGTGTGTGCTGAAGTCTGCGTCCGACAAGCTGATTATGTAAAAATTGCTGTTAGTTTTAAGGGCTTAAACCTCAGACGGGGTGACCGAGCAGCAAACGCAGCAGCCGTCTGCACTCGTTCTGGGCGAAGCTGCTTCTCCTGCAGTTACAGACAAACTGTGCAAACATCTGCAAACATCTGCATTACCTGCTGCAGCACCAGAGCCACCAAAGAAAACTACAACACACTGCATGAAAAACTGCACTGCACACACTCAGAAATTATAAATTATTCCTTCAATACAAACATTGTTGCTCAGCTTCACTACAGAAACAAAAGTGTTGGTGTTTAATAATCTGAGTTTGAGCTTCAGGAGCTTCAGGAGTCACATGGAGTTAAAAACTAAACCAACAACGAGAACAAAACTCATCCATGCCTCCACCGTCGGCAGGCTCGATTGTTATTCCAGTCTGGTTTCTGCAAAGAACTGAGTTCTTTACTGCTGTTCTTACATCTTCATATGTCAGGAAACCAAATTACATGAGCTGTGATCTGCTCGAGGAACATAAAACCAGCAGGTTTCTTTACGTGTCTGAGATCAATGAGCTAAAACAGGCCGAAGCAGAATTTATCTCCGGTGGAAACAACCACAGATGATCTTTAATGCATCCAAACTTCTGCCACATTTAAGTCCAAACAAAGACCTCAGCTGTTCTTCTGTTATTATTTTCTCTGTTGCACTTTTATTTCCTTTATTTGAGTCGGTTCATCATAATACGACACTGCAGCTCCTGAAGGAAACATCAGGCTCTTTAGCTGCTTGATGCTCAACTTTCTCCTCCAGTTATTCTCTCATTTGTCTGCTGTTTGGGTTCATAACATCTTAAAACATCCTCTCCACTTAAATAATGTGTGTTTTTGATGTTTTTGTTACCTATGTTGACTCGTATGTGTGCAAAGTTTGTGTGCATTCCTCTCCTGAAGGGGGCGATGTCTGTGCATTCCCTCAGAATCTGAAATGATTTGGTTCGTCACAAACAGCCAATCACAGGAAAATAAACCTGAAACCTCCAGGTGTCAGAGCAGAGAGCAGCAGTTTGTGTTAGCACGACCGCTAACACTGTCTCAGCTACAAGCTAACATGCTAACAAGCTAACATGCTAACAAAACAACATGTTGATCATAGCAAAGTTTTTTTTTACAAACTTCAAAAAAGTGCCTGAAGAGAAACTTTAAGAATAATTATAGAATTTGATTTCATGACTCGATCCTTTTAAATGATAAACGTCTTGACTTTTCCTCATAAAACTGAAACAAAGTTTAGCTTCTGTAATCTAAACTTACTGCTTCAAATATCTTAAAAATAACTTTCTTTTATTGTGTGTAAAGCTGAAAAATGTTAAGATTTAAATATATTACTATAACTGTGTATTCTAATGCTGATTCCATGTTCTCAGACTAAATTTATTCAAACTTGACGACTTTTAGGGCAAAACAATAAAGATATTATGGGATATTTTTCAACATCACTGCTGATAAATACAGGGCGGTTTGTCATCAGTCAGTCTGTTAATTCAGGCGTTTTTTGAGACTTAAACAGCAGTGAGTTTGATGAAGCTGCATCACATGTGATTTACACAGATTTTAGACACTGTAGTTTAAATCTTTGATGGATCATCTTCAAATTTGTCCAGATTTCTGCCTGAAAAACTTGGTTTATATTGACAGTTTGTATCTTCAGGTCACACATTTTCTCTTGGTTCAGCTCTGTTCTCTGCTGCTAAATGTTTGCAATAAGGTCAGAAACTTTAACTTTATGTTTAATGACTTTAAGCTTCTTAGCCCGTTTCTGTTATTTTTGTCATTTTTTGTTTTGGCATCGCAGGAAAAAGCACAGAACAATAATCTCACTGCAGTAAATAAAGAATAATAAAAAACCCTCCAACTGAATCTGAATCTAAGCACTTTTTCTCATTTCTCATCCTGGTAGAGTTTTATTTTAGCTTTAATGGGCTGTGAATGTCCAAATACTTTAACATTGTACTGTATCTTTATAAAGAGGCATCAGATCTGAATCCTGAACCTCTGCGCACACACGCACACACACACACACACACACACACACACACACACACTTTTTGTATTTTGTAATGTTTTAAGAAATATGTTTTTATAACATTCTGATTTTTTCAGTCGTAGTCACTTTGAATAAATTAATTGCACTAATTGGAGGCTTTGTATGTTTAAATGCTTTCATTAAACAACTTAAACTGGTACTTTTTAAAACATATTTCATGATATTTAATGAGTTTAATACTTGTGTGTTTTTTATCAGTCACTGTATGACGAACATCTTACAGTTTTAGTTTGACTTTGCAGACAGTTTCTGCTCGTGTCGCAGTGTTTTTCACTTCAGCCTCGTGCTGACTTGCTCACCTGTGACCGTGAGTCCGAACAAACACCGGATGCAGCTCAGTGATGCTGCAGCAGGTGGAAACTGATGCTGACACCTTAAATCTGCACGCGCAGCCCGAAATCACGCATTTGTTGTAATTTTAGACTAAAAGATGAAACTGGTCTTTTGTCCATGAAACAAATGCATGTAAATTACAGTATAAAGATGGTGAAAATGCGTGCAGATTGACAACAAATCTCAGGCTGTAAAGTGTGATGTTGTGTCACAGTGTGACAGGACTCACCTCATGTTGTTCGGGCTCGGTTCTGGTTCAGGTTCCGCGCAGATTTGCAGAAGTTCTTCGTGTCGGAGCCTCCAGACAGGTGCGGGTCGAGCTTTCCGTCGGTTCCCCCTCTCGGTGCTGAAGAAGCGAGGAGACAGAGGCTTTGACCGCCAGGAGGAGAGGAGGTGAAGAGAGAGGAACTGGGATGAGGGCAGTGTTAAAAAACCAGCACCTCCTCCCCCCTCCTCCACCTCCTCCTCCTCCTTTTTTCCTGCAAAATCATAATCCCTGCTGAGGTGGAGGGACGCACTGTGAGGTGAACCAAATCAATTATTTTTCAATTTTCTGCCGGTTAATGAAGAGCTGAGTGTTTCTCGGTGTAAAGGTGAGCAGAGGACCTCAAACTGCTGGAGTCTGACATGTTAAATGTCTAATGTCCGCTGCCCTATTATAGGCAAAGAATCAATTATTGTTAACGCTGCAAAAAAAAACACTTCTTTCTTGGCCGCCAGGGGGCAGAGATGCTCCAAATCAAGCTAACAGGGACAGCCCACATGTTACATGATCCAATCAAACTGTTAATGTGTGAACAAATTTACAACTTCAGTAATTTCATATGAGAAAATAATGATATTGTTCTGTGTGATTTTATATTTTTGCATTTTTTACAATCAACCTTTTCACAAGAATATAGGATCATTAGTTATCTGATTTAATTCACTTTAATTTGCTCCTTAAGTTAATGCTTTGAACGCTGACTAATGTCAGATGACACTGTGTCCACATGTTAATAACACAGTCTAACATAACTGTTTTTAACCAAAATAAATTTACTAAAAGAGGCTAATAGCTAAAGCTAAAGAGCTGCGGAGTCGGGTTAGACATTGGCTTACGAGATCAGTGTCACCAGGTTTCTAACAATAAAAATGGATGTAATTTTGTCAAAAAATGTAACTTGGTTTTCAGTTTTTTCTGCATTTCATTGACACGTTCCAAAAAAGAGCAATGTGGACAAGAAGAGCAACAAGTCTAGTTAGTTTTAGTTGAACAGGACTAATCACAAATAGCAAAAAAAAATCCTTTAAAGAGGTTTACAATCACACAACACACTCTCTCATTAGATCATCTAAAAATGTCTTTAATGACCTTCAGAGCTTTAAAAGCATCAGCTGTGAACTGCAGTCATGAGAATAAACATTGGCATTCTGCAAACTAACTGTTAAATTTGTATGTTTTATACTTAATATATCAACATTTCTACACTATGTATTAAAATGTCATGTTCATTGGTAAAAAAAACGACGGTAGTCTGTTAAGTCAAATCCTGATCTCTTTAGTTTCTGTGACCAAATGGTTTTTGTGTCTTTCAGCTCTGAAACGACATGAAAAAATGAGAAGTTTCAACATGAAGAAACGGTTTGCAGAGATGAACGATGTAAATATTCATTCTGGTGACCTGTTTAGAAGTCACAACCTCGCCTGAAGACCTGATCATCATGTGTTTGTCGCTACATGTGGCCTCTTTCAGATCCATTTAGTGGTTAAATGTGCAAATTTTACATAGCAGAGTTTAAAATGCTGTAATTTAATCTAAAAGACCTGTGAATCTTTTAAGTGGAGCTGCAACTGAGAACAACATCAACTCAAACTGACACAGTGAAAATAAAGCAGAATAAAAACAATAAAAACAGACATTATTTGTTCCAGCTTTCATGTGTTTCAGTAAATAGTCAGATCCGTCATGCTGCAGCCGCCTCCATGCTGGGCTCAGTGTATGTGCTGTATGTGTTAACTAGCAATGTGCAAAATGGACAAATTCCTGATGGCTTGGCAGCGAGTAATAAAAACCGAATTATGCACATGTGGCCGAAGCTGGGCCATGACCAATGTGTGTGTGTGTGTGTGTGTGTGTGTGTGGAAAGGGTAATCTGCAGAGTCCAGCTCCCAATAACTTGACCCGGGGGGTAATAAAATCCATACTGTATCACCTAATCAGTCCGACGGTGCTCTTTCATGTATTTAAAAGTCTTATTAATACAGCAGGTGGACACTTAATCTTCTTTAATTTCAAATGTCAAGAGCAGCATTTAAATTTAAATCAATACTGCGAAAGTTCATTTCACAGGGGTCTAAATTACAAAAAAAAAAGGATCAGCGAGCCGAAAGACGCCTCTCGTTTTCATGTTGTTCAGCCTCAAACATGGAGGAAAAGCTTGTTTTTACCATATTAAACTCAACACACTCGCAGAAGAAAAGCTAAAGCCTCTTTTGGTTTTAAAGCTCTGGCTTTTACTTATGGAGCTAATAACAGGGCATAAAATCAAGCTATTCACATTATTGCCCATGCACAAGGAGATTTGGGAGGGATTAGCAGTATGGGATAATCTAGACAAGGGAGCGGATTAAATCACATGTTGCTTTTCCATTTTTATTTTTTTTTTTTTGTTTAAAACTTGAAAGCTGAAAAAATCCAGGGTTTCTCGGTGAGAGATCGGTTTCCTTTGAAGACTGAAGGCTTCAGATGAAGCGTGTCTGGTTGTGTGTGTTTGAGGCCGAAGTTCACGTTCTGCAGCCGTTAGCTAAGAGCGCACAGGTGAGACAGGAAGCTGGACGTGCAACCTGTCATCAATCAGCAACATCTTTATGCCACAGAACCTTTCAGTCACTGTTGTCTCAGTTTGGTTTGAGTTTTAAGAAACGATCGGGGTTTGAGTTGCGTCTCCTTCACGCTTGAACTCTTTTCTTTTGTGTCTCTCAGCGTTGAACACCGAGGTCGATGTGTTCACACAGGAGTCAGCTGAAAGTCCAGTGTGTCTCTGTTTGTACGAGACGCAGGTGAACGTGACAGAATGTTGGTGTTTGAGGGTTTGGAGATGGGAAACTCCTCAGATGTTTCATGAGAAGAGGAAGCTGGACTCGAAGATGACGGCCGGTCACTTGTGTGGCCTCCTGGTTTCTGCACGTGCTCATTAGTGTGTCTTCTTTTGGCCACATTCCCATTCAGTTAGTAGACTTTACATTGGACATCACACACACACAAAAAGTTTTTCTGAGCTTTGAAACATAAAAAACATTAATGGTACAAATTTGCAGCTCGAGGTGTTTCCTCTGTAACGAGGAAAACGCCTTACAGAGATTTTTCTGAAGTGAGAAAATGTTCTTTTGTAGTTTGAGTGAACTAATCCTTTAGTGCCTCATCACTGCGTCCAACATCCAGATCGCAGCTCTGTTTTAACAGAAAGCAGAAGCTGCAAACTGAATAGATGCAAAGCTTTTATTAACTCGGGGTCTTTCTGTGCGAACAAAAGCTCCAGATTTCTACTGTGTAGTTTGTTCTCGTCTTCTGCTGAGCGTCTGAAAACACTGCGGAGTTCACGGCTAAAGAATTTCCAGCACAGGAGATTCCACCGCCTCCTTTGTCAGCGACTTAGACTGTGACCATGAGGTGCTTTGGCTTCCTCTGCGGTGATGCTGAGGGGTTTTTTCAGCCGCCTGTTCGGCCGGCAGACAAAGAACAGACACAGCTCTTGTCTTTACTTCACTCACCGAACTCTCCCATCTCACACAAACTAACACTTCCTTTAAAGCCTGTGACACTTTCAGCTGCACCTGATTTTTTTAAAACGAGACGGTGCTGATGAGTCACTGCTGTTTTCTGCTCTTTAACGAGCTTCTCTGTGCCAGCAGTTGTTTCTGTGTGTCTTCTTCAGGCAGGATGGCACGCTGGATAATTAATGTGCTGGTGTTGAATTCACAGCAGGAAAAAAAAAAGTGCTGATCGCTCACCTTTGAGGACAAACATGCAAGAGGATACAGAAAGAGGAGCAGCATGGGAGAACTGTACGTTTACAGCCGGGTGTCGACGGGTCGGAGCCGGACAGAACCAAAATTTTTATAGAGTTTCTTGAATTAAAAAATATTTTTAGGATGGTTGACATTTTTTGGCCTTGCTAATGACGAGGTTTGATGACGGCGCTGTGGAGAGGATGCAGATGCTACAGTCTGCCTGTCCATCACTTTGCTCCAGCCTGATAAATATTAGCAACATAATGGATTTCCATTAGAAGAAATTCAAGGCTCCAAGAGAATCCTAAATACTTTGTTGATCCTCTGGCTTCATGTTTTATTTATCTAATAAAATATCTCAGCAGCCACAGACGGAGTGCTGGGAAACTTTGTGCAAATCTTTATGGACAAAATTTAATTTATACCAACATCACACTCAGCACTCCCAGTTTTTCTTTGAGTTCAGTGCTAATGTTAGCATGCTAACACTTCAAACAAGCTATTTGACATCACAGCTGTTTATTTTCAGCCTGTTAGCATTCTGACGTTAAGATAAGATGACCAGAACTCAAGTATTCAGTGTTCATTTCACAGCTGCAACATCCACATTGTACCATAAAACAGCCTTTAACTAAACAAAAATCATAAACTTTAAACCTAAATCCCTGATTATTACCCATCTCATTTCCCTACCATGTAAAACCAATCACCATTTTATCAGGTAAACCTCCAAATCTAACACAGTTGAGTCCAGCAGCCCGGCAGTAACTCCTCCCTCATGAAGGCTGAACTGTTCAGGTTGAGTTTAAACTGTTTTATAGAGAAGTTGACTCAATTTTTTTCATCATATTTGAGGCTAAATTTTGCAGTTGCTTGTGTTCTACTGAAAGTGCCTGCAGAGGAAAATTACCACGACTTTAAAATGACTGTGGTAATGATTTATTGAAGTACCAAGTCTGATGTACAATGGACAGCTGAAGTCTTTGGATTTTGCATAGGAATTATCAATAATTCACATTACCTGTGAAGTTTAGGCCTCCTGCTCAAAGACTGTGAATATTGTGGGATTTGTAAGCATAAATAACTCAAATGATACTTTCTCACAAAATACTTCACAAACAAACTCTGTTGAACAGTTAATTTTTTCAAACATTTACACTAAAAAACAGAATATTTAGTCCCACTTTAAAACATGTCCGGAAACGATGAAATTTTAAAACCATAAGACTTTCACGTTTGTCAAAAAATATCTCTCATCCATGAAAATAACGCAGGACTGAACTCGATACTTCAGACACTCAGGTTTTCTCCCTGAAGAACATCTTTTTTTTTGTCTCACTTTTTCACTTAATTCAAACACTTAAAAAACAAAACCTGACCGGTGACACACGACGGAGCTCTGTAAGTGGCTGTTTGTCAGACTTTAAATGCCTTTTTTATCCTCTGTGGTTAAATGATGATGAACAAACATCACAGTGGCGTTACTCGGGGTTGAACGTTGTCTTGGAGCAGCTGAACTGCAGGTTTGATGAAAAACACTCGAATCATGAAGCTTTAGGACCTTTTTTTTTTGGGTTTATGACATCAGAGACACTGTAGCACTGATGTGTTGCTGGAATGAATACATGACTGCCCCCTAGTGGCAGGAGCACCTTTTAAAACACAGTGCAAAACCCTGAGAAAGAACGTCACCGTTGAAACCAACAGTTATTATATTCTTCTCCCATGATGACAGTTACAGTTTTACATTTCAGGCAGCTGGTTGAAGCTCATCCACAGCACTGAACGAGCTGGTACAGTGTTTTTATTGAATGTCAGCTGAGGAGGCTCATCCTGAAACCTGTCGCACAAACCAAACGTCAGGTTAAGCTCAGTTCATTTCCATGTTGTCTCTTCAGGCCCGACACTAACTGGCCTGTGATGTGGAGGCCAGTTCCCTCTCCCACTCCTCCTCCACCACTTTATAAAGCTCCATAGTGGCTTTGGCATCCTCCACAGAAGAGTGGCCCTTCTTCCCAGTCTGAGGACACAAAACAGAGTCTGAAGTCACTTTGGAGACATTTTTAAAACATGATGACATTAAGACTCAAACATTCATTCAATCCATTGTGTGTGTTTAATAGTGTAATTCATAAAATTCATTAGCTGTCATGACTTTGAAATTTAGGTGACTTGGACTTTTCAAACAAGAGATCAGTGTGTAAGCTCACACTTTGCCTAATGAGATATATATACGAACAAGAGTACATTAACTAATTAAGATTTGTTGTTGTTTGGGTGGAAAAAAATCTACATGTTACTATTAAGAGGCTCAAAATGTTGTTCTTCCTGTTGTACATTGGCACTGTGAAGCTCCTCCCACCTGGATGTCACGGTTAAAGATGGCCTTGGTGAGTCTCTTCAGGGAGGCGCACTCGTTCACAGCGAAGCCGGCCTTTATGTTGAGCAGAGGGATTCGTGACGTGTCTCTGGTCAAGGCAGCAGGGTGAGAGTAACTGAGGACCTTGAAGTCGTTGTGGACAGCGTGGCCGATCACCACCTTCCCCATGAGCAGCTTCACGATCTGCCAACAGAGAGGACGTTTACTCAATCAACTCACATTTTTATGGTTAAAACTGTATAATAAATAAATAAGGAGACCAGAAACGTACATGAAAGCCTACTGGTGTCGAGAAAAAATATTTTTTACTAGAGACACAAATGATATTGCCCTCTGACAGAGCAAGATATTTCCCCATGAAGTCAAAGAACAGTGAAGAGAGAAGCTAATAAAGGCTAAATGCTACGTTGCATTTTCTGCATTTCTGATGTGCAGAAAAGTTCTGAGAGGTGACAGAAGTAAAAAACATGTTCATCTCCTCACCTCCTTCTTGGCCTCGGAGAACGGCAAGGCGTTGACGAGGTCTCTCGGTCGTATGCCGCTCCATCGGGTGCGGTAGTCAGTCACAGGCACGGGGGGTTTGATGAATTTGTCGTAAACCACATCTCCTTCATAGGACACGACGCTGCAGCGCGCCAGCTGACTGATGCGGCCTTTTGGTCCCGTACCCACCATCTCACAGTCCATAGCGAGGTACTTTGTGGGGTTTCTGGTTGATGAGGAGGGGGCAGGGGGTTTATGGCTGCTCGACACTGAGGGGTGGGGGCTGCTGCCTTTGATCACAGTGACAGTTGAGGAAGACGGGCTGTGTGTGGATGTTGAAGGCTTGGAGTTACAGTGTGAGGTGCTGGCTGCGCTGCTTGGAGGTGAGCTTTTGTTGTGTGTGGATGTGGGATGTGATACGGACGCTCCATTGCGACATGGCGGAGTTTGGTCATGTCTGGACTGTCCCGTTCTGTGGTCGTGTTTATGTTTACCTACAAGGTAGCCCTTTTTGTCTAAATACTGCATCTTTCTACGGAGAAATCTGTTTTTCTTCTTTGACTTTCCCGCCGGAGGTGTCCTCTGGGAAGTGTCATTAGAATAACAGACATTAATCATTAAATCTGGTTTTGACATGTTTGAGGTTGCAGTCCAGCAGATGTGTAAATATTAACACTTTTACACAAAACAATTTTGTAGATCTCCTTATTTTGACTTCAACAGGTCTCCAGCATTTGAAGTCCAGTTTGAACTGGCTGAAGCCAGCGTAAATGTGTCATCCTGTAAAACAAATACATTGTTTTCAAACCTTGTGTAAACAATGGCACTATATTAATTTCAATTTCAATTTCATTACAATTTCTTTTGTGCAACCTGTGTGCACCAACCTGCTAGCTAAAGAAAGAACTCATGAGCGTCTGAACACATTTTCATCCATTTTTATTTACTTTTATGAGAATTTGGACTTTTATGTGACACTGAACAACCAACACTGACTTTATCTTTTACACAGCTCTTAAAGCAGCGATGTAAGAAGTATTCAGATCCTTCACTAAACTAAAAGTGCTAATACCACAGTGCAAGAATACTCAAATAACACAATTAAAGTACAAATCCTGGTCTTAAAAACCAAATGAAAAGTAAAAGTCCTCATGTAGCAGTAACATGTTGCTGTCAGTGTTTTCCTCTCTTGTGGTTCATGATTCATGTTTCTGCTGCATTCGTGTGTTTGTTGCATTTTCCTGCTGCAGCTCATTTGAACAGGTTTATATCTTTGTTGGCTGCTTTTATCTTCAGCAAAGCATCAGATTCTACAAGATCAGCATCTGTTTGTAGTCTGGCTGTCCTCTGAGAAACACATTTTCATGAGCTCAGAAAAACTGTTTCCAGCTTTGGGACATTTTGCAGCTCATTCAAGAGGCTTTGTACAACCTTTATTTATGTGAAGGAGGATGAGAATTTTCTCAGCATATAAAATAAACACTTCATCCTTCAGTTTATCACAAACATTCAACATCAACACATCTGTTCTCATGGTTTTGGTTAACTAACCAGTGACTCAGCTAAAGTTATTAGATAAATATGGCGGCTTCTAAAAGTACAATATTTATCTCTGATATAAAGTAGAGTACAAGTATAATGCTTCATACAAAAGTATCCAAGTACAAGTACCTCGTATCTATACCCTATTTAAGTAGAGTAACGTTAACATAACTTGAGAACTACAACGTACTTGGCTACATTCAACCTCAGGAAATAAATAACATTAACTTCCTTTTTCACGTTATTGCAAATTACATGAAAGACTGCTTTTTAAAAACAAGTAAAATTTAGTGTCTTTATTAGTTTATTAAAACCGGCGTTATCAATGTAACGTTTTGATATCTGACTCTCTGTTATGACATTACCAACCGCCGTTGATGTTACGTTAACCGTTAGCTAATGTTAGCTTGCCAACGCTAGCTGAGATGCATTATGCTAGTTCTATAGTTATTGATCGCTATATTTAAATGTTTTCTGACGGAAAAATCTACCGAGAATGTTTGTAAACACATGTAGGTTGGTACCGAGAGATTCCCCAGAAGGAAATCTCTGAAAATAACTTTCTGAAACATAAAACCAGACCTGTAGTACACTGTGGACCGCACGCGTCTTCCTGATCACAACAATCTATCCATATCCGGGTCATGCTGCCTTCGAGTACAGCCAGAATTGTAGGAAAATCTCCTTTAATCAGCTAGGTATGTCTTACATTAAATAATTAGCGTTATACCCCTGATTATCGTTGGCTGTATATCAATAAGACCTATTACATGAAAACTACGATAAATTAAAAGACAGACATGTTAAACAATTCATTAATTATTCACAAATTCCGCATTCTCTACCATAAAATCGCTTGCCATAGCCCCAAAGTTGCGACTTTACTTACTACTTGATTAGCACTTAAACGCATCGTTACATACATGTGAAAGTTACAGTTAGCTAGCCGCTAGCTAGATGCAACTAGCACTTTTGAAATAAAAGTCACGTGTTTTGCGTTATAAATGTAGATTATAAGGACTATGTAGGTTGATTACTGTCTATATTAGATATTCCTCGCCTTAACTTTTAAAAACACCGTGGGGATAACAAATAAACTTATGCTAGCATTAGCTCGCCCTCAGGTCTCATGTCAGTTAAACTGTCAGCAGCACATGATGTGGACATGTTTACATCGAGCCTTTCAGCAGGACAACAGAGAGAGCTGGCGGAAAGACTCACCACTTTCCTGTCACAGTACAGCCATTTATCCGACTCCTATATAATTGTGCGTATTAATAGTTGACTTCTGTCACTGCAGCCTTTCCAGTGTTACTTAGTTATGTCCAAAATGTGTCTTTTGTTGTGTTTCAAAACAAAGAATTTGTTTTTGAAAAAAAATATCACTGTTCATTAGCCACAGTGTGTGTGACACTAAGGAGTTATTGTAAATATTGTGGTTGTTTGTCCGACAATTATGTACCTGTGTGACACGAGTGTGTGCGAGGTGATTTCACTGCTTTCTGTCAAAGTAAAACCATGTATAATATTGAGAGAACCATAGTACGGAAGGGATCCTGTTGTGCAAGAATGGACTGGCTTTTACTTTAATAATACTTTAATAAAAGCACAAAGAAAGAATCAATCAGTCAGTTCAGTTTGAAAGCATTTATTCTCTTTTTTTGAAGACAGAAAGTTTCAGTTGTGTTATTTTATTCCTGCAACGGGAAAAAACTTAAATTATTTAACATTATCTCTGTAAGACAGAATTAAATTAACTACTGTGAATCAGTTAGCAATTAGCCTTAATACATCTCTATCAAAGGGGGGGACCAAGTCATTGATTTTCCTGTTAAAGGAAAGTCTCTTGATTGGATTCTGTTAGATTGGTTCAAACAAAGCAGATCTGGGTTTTTAAGTCTTGCTGGGAATTAGTGGCATTAAGGAAATGAAAAGAATGGATTGATTTTTTGGCACATTTTTTTAAACTAGCATGTTTTTTTTAAAAAAATCTTTGGACCAGGCATGATCAGTTATTTACAAAGGTCAAGTTATTATTGAAATAGCTCTTTTTACAGTCCTTTTCCCTTTTTTTAGTTGTTTCTCTAAGAACTTTCGGTTTTATTTTTCCTCTATAGGAGTTCTTCACTGAAGATCTCTGGCACACATTACCCATCACGTGGCAGCCTGTGCTGCAGGACCTGACTTATTCACAGATTGCAGACCTTTTACTGGATGCTAAACATGGGGACAGGAGGTATCACTGGGCTGTAACAGGCCCTTCACAAGCTCTTAATTCAAATTATGTTGTACCTGAATAGTTTAATTTGTTCAGCCTCATAAGGAATATCAAGTTTTCATTCAGTTTAGAATCAGTTTTGATTCATTTTTCAGTTTTAAGTCAGAAAATTCTTAACATTACTAATGATAACTGTTGAAAGGCTTAAAGCATGAGAAGTTATTTCTCTCTTACAGTCTGATTATCATCTGTTAATGTAAATACATTCTGACATAAGTTTCTTACTTATGATCTAAATAATAACAACAGAGAACTTGTCCTTACAGGTATCCTTCGGTGTGGCCGCTGTCACTCTTGGCGTTTCGTGCCACAGCTCACGCTCTGGCGTTTCCTAGAGAGTGCAGGCAGGAGGGAGGCAGGTTGGCCAGCTCGCTGAAACCTGAGGAGTTCCAGGAAAACCACAGTCAGAGCTCGCTGCTGGGACACATTTTCAGGAAACACGTCAAACCCAAAAAACAGCATGAGATCCGCAAGCTAGGCACGGTACAGGACGGCTTATATGCTACAGCCACTGCTTTTTAGGTTAAACTTAAAAACATAGACTTGTTTTTCTGTTTAAAAATATTTTTAATCTGTAATCTTTTTATTTTTTAAACCCCAGCTGGTGAAGCAACTTTGTGACCAGACTGACTGCAGCAGAGTGGTGGATGTGGGCTCCGGACAGGTATCATTCCAACCCTGCAAGCAGACAGACGGTCAACTGAATTCTGGATTAGATTCAGAGCTAATACTTCAATTTATTTTCTACTTTACAATGAGTTTACTGTGGTTATGTTTAGTTAGAAAACACTCAATCAAGTTAGGGCAATGGTACAGTATATTTCTCTGTCAGTGAATCACATGAAGATACATAAATACTTAAATGGTTAACAAATATATAATCTGTTTTAAAAAAGACTGATTAATTTCCCCAAATAGCTGCTCAGTGTAGTTTAGTAATGGATTAATCCACATTTGGTGCTTAAGTTAGTATTTTGGGCACAGTAATTATCCTTAGGAGAGACATTTGGAGTCACTGTTTTCTTTTAACAATTAAAAAAGTCACATAAGAGTCTGTACAGAGTCCTGAGAGGAGGCAGTAAATCATTACACCTTCAGCACTGAGAGTTTTTCACTCTTCTCTTGGGTCCAAACAGGGTCATCTGACTCGTTTCCTGTCCTTCGGGCTCGGGTTGTCCGTCACCGCAATAGAGGCTGATCACACTCTGGTCGCTATGGCATCCAAGTATGACGGACAGCTACTCTGGGCCTTAGAGAAGGAAAAGCAGAAAAAGGTTGGTGCTCCACTGAACTTATATACACTATAATCCATAGACAAAGATTGTTTTTCAAAGATATTCTTTTGATCTTGTTTTATCAGTTTTTTTAAGCTTTTCGCTGTGTGACCTCTAATTTTGACCCATTTATTAATATTTACAGTTGTAGTTATTTTCTGCAACAGTGAACCAAATGCAGATCAGAGAACAGCTGGAAAGACACTATAAGGGTGAAGCAGAAAGGAAATGGACTGAAAGATGCTAAAACACAGAGAACAGTCAAGTGATGAGAATTTGTAGGTTTTTCAGTGAAAGTGATTTATTTGAACAAGCATTAACACTGAATCTTTCATTTTAGTTTTTTCTCCTGATGTTAACAGTGTTAAAGGATCAATACTAAACTGAGTGAACATCTCTCTTCCTGTAGATCAGCTCCTCTCCGATCCCAGTATCAACATTACCCCGCCATGTGGCTGGTTGGGTGAACCCCAAGGCATCATGGGAGGCATTTGTCAGGCAGCTGAGTACTGCAGATTGTGTCAACGAAGGTCCCCAAACTCCTTCTGGACCCTGCAAGAAGAGACTGCGGGGCTCAGAGCATCAGAGACGTTCTCATGTGGTCCAGACTTCGACACCTTGCGCTCCTGCAGACTCTCACTCGCAGGACTTCGATTTGACATCACAACATCAGTTCAGCAACACAAAGTCTGAGGAGGAGTCACCTGCGGAGAACTGCTGCTCACGTGTCCAGCCGGCCTGTCAGGTGGGGGTCCATCCCGAGGAAAACAGCCAGCAAGGTTACCCAGACTTTGTCCTGACTGGTCTTCATGCCTGTGGTGACCTCAGCGCCACCCTCCTCCGTCACTTTGTCAACTGCCCACATGTGCGGGGCATCACTTCTGTGGCATGTTGCTACATGAAAATCACAACCAGAGAGAATCCCACCCCCCCCGGACTGGTGGAACGTCCTGGTTCTGCCACACCGACACCGGAACAGGAATCACTTCCGTCAGAGTTTGGTTACCCCATGAGCTCCTGGGTGCGGGGGTTGCCGGGGCACCAGCTATCCTATAAGGCACGGGAGGGGGCGTGTCACGCCGTGGAGGACTATGTACGGAGGCTTCGGGAGGGGAGCGAGCTGCTGAAGACGCACTGTTACCGGGCGATGCTGGAGACCTTCATCAGGGATACGAGGCCGGATCTGCGACGGGCAGGAATCCAGACCATAAAGAAAGCTCACTTATTACCGTTTACAGAGTGAGTGTGTCACGCAAGAGAGAGGATTAAAACAAACGCAATGATCAGTTTTTTGTTTTGGTTTGAAGTTTAAGGTGGCGCGACTGATTTACAATCTTAACAAATTAGGGGGCATGTGAAAGATAACAGGCCACCTTAAAAGTCTCCGGAAGCTGACAAATAACGGTCACAGCTTGTATGATGGCGGCATACTTAATTTTCTCCAGTCTGTTTAACTAGAGAAGTAATGATGAAAAAAGTAGTAAATTATCCTTATTTTTTCGGGAACAGCTTAAAAGGTAAAAATTTACAAGGGTGTGTTAAAACTTAATCGGTGGCGCCCGGTACACACCCACTTTGGGCTCCGACCGTGAAGCGGCGGGATTCATACAGGACGGTGGCTTATGCTAATGCTAGCTAGCTAGCTAACCACCAAGGAGGACGATAAGATTTAACACGATTAAACAATTCTTCAGCATTTGATGGTGTATTGTACAGTTGACTTATGTAATATTTTTACATTTTGAGCAGTTGTTAGTTTATCGATTTTCGAAAGGATCCAGAAGGTTAATCATGCGCGTGCGATCCGGTGCTAATAGCGGTAGCTTAGCCTGATGTGACCGTTACTCTTTTCCAGTCACATGATTGGGCGGCGCTATCATCATTATTATTGACTGTTCGTGTCGCCAAAAAATAAATGGAATAAGTTCTCTCTACGTTGTATCTGCTATGTCTTGTATTTCTTTTAAGCAAAAGTTATTTCGCGATAATTATCGTCATCGTTTTATCACCCAGCCCCAAGTCTAAGAGGTTTACGATGTTAACTGTTGCTGTGATTATGCATGATGTCCACAGTGCTCTGCATATAAAACCCTTAAGACAAACTCACTTCTTTTTTTTGCTTTAAAATTACTAATTTAAATTATAATAAGAAAAGCAAACACTTGGACATGATGAGAGCTAACTAAATTGACAGAAACCATTTTTTGGAAAAAAAATTGACGTGTGGTTTGATTTTTTTCGTTCAAGTAACGCCCCATCTGCCAACATGGAAGGGCTGGATTTATGAGCTGTAGCCACCAGGGGGCGAGCAAGATGTTTCTGCTTCTCATATAACAAAATGTAAATTTAAAACACTTTTGATCATCAATCAAAGCTAGGAGGATATTTAAAACCATTGATTCAATTATTTTTAGTGATTTAACTGTAAAGGTACTTAATGCAGTATTATCTTCTAAATACAAATGTAGTTGGTAATTAAATGTATGTGTTTAAATACATTTTATAGGAGACAGCAGTCTTGAACTCCTTCACAATGAGTTCACAATGTGTTGTTTCTCTTCAAAAGTCATTTTAACCAGCAGCTAAAAGTAAGGACCCAGCCACTACCAAAATAACACTGGATGGATCTCCACAGTCTTTGGATTTTATTTTACTGGTGATGGTTGTGTAGGAATTTTTTAAATCTGACACAGTCCAGTCTTGTTGAAGACTGGTGCAGTCGTCATGTTACATTGAGCCTCGTCATCACTGTACATAACATAATGTCTTTTTTTATGTGTCCACCAGATGGCACCAGCATCTAGAATGTTGGATTATGGCTCTTTTGTTGAAAGGCTAAACAAAAACATTGAAAAAAGAAGGAATAATAAATCTGTAGCCACAAAAAACAATATGTTCCTGCAAAAATTTCCACATCACTGGTTCTGTCAGTATAACAGTTGCTTTGCTTTTAAAAAATGTTCAAACATATCAAAGGGATTGCAGAACTTGTTCTTTTTGAGCCACTTGAGGATTGTATACTCTTAATAAACAGGAGAAATCTGTTTCAAATTAATGCATGTTTTTCTTTTTTCACCAGTCAGAAATTAATGGTCATGTCTTCCTCCTTCTGTCTTTATGTTTCCTTTCAGGTACGCCCGTCTGGGTCTGCCTCGGGTTGGCCTACCTCCTGAGCTGCCTCTGGACCCGGAGCAGGTGGAGGCCATGTTGAAGCAGCAGGGCAGGGTGGTGGTGTACTTCAGTCTATCCCTGCTGCTGGCTCCTGTGGTGGAGACACTAGTGCTGCTGGACAGGATGATCTACCTGCAGGAGAATGGTGAGCCGCTGGACAATAAGCTGCTTTCATTCACTGTACAATGGAGTCTGTTTTTATTTGTCTTGTTATTTGTCCCCTCTCTGCAGGTGTGGACAGTCAGCTTGTTCCTCTCTTCAATCCAAACTTTTCTCCAAGAAACTTTGTGCTGGTGGCTCTGAAGGCTCATGGATAGGGAAGTGAAAAAGTCCCAACTTGAAGTCACATTGGTCACACTTTGATGAAACATTCACACTTTACTGTTTAATAATGAAACTTGACTTATTTCTGAAGAAAAATCTCTTATAAACACCCAAAACTTGCGTTTGGGCTGTGTCCCAGCCAGTGGTTTACAATTAGTTTTGTCTGTTTTTAAATTTGTCTAAATCAAATTAAAAATATATTAATTAAGTTCCCCCAATGTCAACTGGGATCAGCTTCAGTCTTCCCGCAACCGTGTAAACAGGATAAACTGTTACAGAAACTGGATAAATGAATGCATTAATAAATTTTATTGCGTAGGTATGCAAACACATCCAGTCACTCAGCAAAGTTTTGATATCTTGTTTTTATTTATTCTGCTGAGAGGATGTGTGAGTTACTGTCATACAAACCCACAGTTTACCCTGCAAACACACACAAGTTGTAATTTTTGTGCAAACCTGCCTGTTTGTTGTAACAGAAAACATTATTTTTGGCTTTTTTACTGCATGCCATTGCATTTTCTTCTCTCTCTATCCGTCTCTCCCCCTCCATGCCTGTTTAAGGAGGGTTACACAGGCTGTCAAGGCTTGTTGCAGTTTTCAGATTAAACCTTTTATTTTTTGTTATTTGAGCTGCCATTTTGTCTGGGAATCAATCAAATCAATGTGTGCAAATATGACATTTTATTACAGAATACAAAACCGAAAAAAGATGTTTGGGGTGGTTTGAAATAAGTCAGCTTCTAGTAAATGTTACTTTTTGAGTGCACCAACGTCATTTTGGACAATCAAGTTTATTGACAAACTAGAGATACATCAAAAATGGACATAACTCCAACATATCTACTTCTTAATATTGATATGCATTGGCTCCAGCGGTCAAGTATCAGTGGGGTTTTAACTAAAATTTGTCTTGTTTCTTTTAGATAATATTTGGCTTGTTTATATATTCTGACAGATTTCAAGCAAAGAAAACATCAAACGAATCTTGCAACACTGGTGTTGAAATACTTTCCATGGAATAGTCCAGCTCATTGTGCCAGATTTTATGCAATAAAATTTCACCCCCCAGGTTACACAGAATGCACAAGATCACAAACAGATGTGCTTCTTACAAAGCCCTTGGAATTGAATTCCTCAAAGTAGGGCTGCTGCTCTGGGACCAGTTTGGCTCCTATTGTATGTTGAGCATCGTATTGATATGTACCCCTACCAGTGGTCCCAAATCAGTGCTTTGTTTGTAGAAACTCCATTCGTGGACTTCTACTCCACCTCCAGAACAGAGCAGCAGACACACAGTTCTCAAATCTCCATAAGCTTTGTTGAACAGCACAGGGCTGTTTTTGAGATCACTGAGAGCCATGAAGACTTTTGTCTTGTTGGTTTTGGGTTTGCTGGTGTCCTTACAGCAGGCACATGGCGGGGTTGATGACAGGGCAAATTGCAAACCAATAACATCCAGCTTTTGTCGAGGATTGGGATACACCACAACCCTTCATCCAAGTGGAGCTCCAGGCTACAACCTGCACCAAATTGGTCAGATTGTGGAGACTGCTTGTTCACCAAACATTGCCACAGTTATGTGTCGTGTTGTTGTGCCTGAATGTGGCTCCGCGGACGACAGCCACATCAAGCCGTGCCGAGCTCTCTGCGAGAAGGTCAGGACGGACTGCGAGTCTGCTCTCAGAGCGAGGCAGTTGTCTTGGCCAACAAGTCTCCAATGCAATGCGTTACCATCATCAAACTGTGTACAGGTTAGTATTAAATGATAAGGATATTTGTTTTTGTCTTGGTTTTTACAGCATATTCTGGAATTAGGTTCTTCTACAGACTCTTTAAAGAACTAGTTAAAGACTTTAAACAGGGAAGCAGCTAGCTGGGCTCTATCCAAATGCAACAAAATCTGCCCACCTGCATCTCTCAAGCTTACTAATTAGCTTAAGTATATCTTGTTTGTTTAATTCATAGGAAGAAAGGTTAAAATGATAGTTTGTGGTTTATTGCAGCAACTACAAAAAGTTATGGCACTCGGCCATGAAATAGTCCAGCAAATATGTTGAAATTTCAGGTGTTTTACAGGTTGATTATTTCAGATGGTTATTTGTAATTTTTAGTGGTGCTAAAAAGGTTAATTTTGGAAATTTTAAGGGGGCATCACCACCCAAACAGTGTACAGGACAGTCTGGGATTATTTTTGTTGCACAGTAGCAATCATACGGACATCTGGGCTAACATCTGGTCTGCTTTAGTCAACCACTTGGGCCAAACAGACGGTTGATGTCCAAGCAGGGAAAGACAAATTTAGTGTTTGTCAGGTAGATTTGTTTTGTGAAAACTATTGAAGTGCATAAATTGTGTCTTGTTAGCACTGATGCCTGTTTCTGTTCATCCAGGGTAATCCAGCATCCTCTGGAACATGTCAGACAATCACTGATCCTCTCTGCACAGACCTGCTTTACACCGAGACTATCCTGCCCAACAGTCTAGGCCACAGAACTCAGGAGGATGCAGGCCTGACATTACATGCATTTAAGCCACTTTTGCAGTGGGGTTGCTCCCCTCATCTGAAGCCTTTCTTGTGCTCCGTCTACCTTCCTGAGTGTGTTGCAGGAAAACCACGACCTCCCTGCAGAACACTCTGTGAGCATGTACGCTCCAGCTGTATGGCAGTGTTGAGTACTTTTGGCTTCCAGTGGCCAGAAGCCCTCAAGTGTGAATCATTTACCACAGAGTCCTGCCAGCAGGTACGTCTGCTCTTTCTGACTTCAGCCTGAAGATAAACAAATAAGGAAGTTCATGTCTCAGAAGCAACTAGATTGAGGGGCTTTAATAATGATTCGGCTCTGGTTTCACCACTTTTGCCCTGTGATGAGGACAGAAAATGTGCTATATGAACTAGGTAGTCTGTCTGTTTTGAGTGTAACATAATCTGTAGGGGCACTTATGGTAACTTAAGGCACTTGGCTTACAGCAGTACCCCCCTGACCACACCTGATGACCTCTTACTCAAAATTACCAGGTACTGGAAGCTGAGGTTCCAGTAGCCGAGGTTTTCTACCTGTTGGAGGGTCATTGGTTTGATCCCTAAGATTTAAGTTTCACTTCAGTTCATTGTGTAGTGTTTAAAGGTTATACCTGTCTGCTAGATTTTTTTGTCCCCTAAGGGACTCGTCCAGGATTTGACCCCAGGATCTCCCACAGAATCCTACTCCTAGACCAATGGGCCACAGGCCACAGGTGTTCATTGAAAACTTTGTGGAAAAAATGTTCATATAAAAGAATTCACCGATTTATGTTTCTGTCCTTTCAGGGTACAGACTTCAGACTAACATCACTCGGAACATGTCAGACAATCACCGTGCCTCTCTGCACAGACCTGCCTTACACCGAGACTTTCCTGCCAAACAGTCTAGGCCACAAAAATCAGGAGGATATAAGCCTGGAAATTCATCAGTTTGCACCACTTGTACGAGTGGAGTGCTCGCCTCATCTGAAGCTTTTCTTATGCTCCGTCTACACTCCCGAGTGTGTTTCAAGAAAACCTCGACCTCCGTGCAGAACACTCTGTGAGCATGTGAGGTCTGGCTGTGAACCACTGATGACCAAGTTTGGCTTCCAGTGGCCGGAATCGCTCAGGTGTGAGAAATTTACCACAGAGTCCTGTGAAAATGTAAGTCTGCTCTACTCTGAGATCAAGATAAACAAATGTTAACAGGGATGTTCATGTTTTATAAATAGCTAGATGTAGAGTTTCTAATATCATCCACATTTTTGGAGCAGAGTTCAAAAATTACAATGTGTTCTGCATGAGGCGATGAAAACCAGGAAGAGCAACAAGGCACACAACCAATGAGAACATCATGATTACATAATGTTAAAATTTAAATGGTCGAGGTTGAAGTCAGTTTAATTGTTTTTACTGTTTTGGTTCAAACATGCATTTCTTCAGGTCTGGTTGCTCTCTGAAATATGTTTTATGGTTCTCTATTGTCTGTGCACTTGTCAGGCATCCTGTAAGGTCCAAGAGACATTGTAGAAATAAGTTACTTGATTAAGAAAGAAATTGATGTAAACTTGTATGCTAAAAGCCAACTGTTATGTTTTTAGGTTTTTTTTCTGAACCAAACCTTATACAGTGAACGTATTTTGAAATGGGCGTGATCTCAGTAAAAGTAAAACTGAATTACAGGCCATGCAAGTCTTTCCAAGGTAAACCAGACTTGCAGTGACAGTATGCCGTTGTGTGTCTCATTGCAGTATGGGGTGGGCAGCAGCGGGGGGATTTGTGAGCAGATCACAATACCGACGTGCCAGGGCCTGTCCTACAACCAGACGATCATGCCAAATCTGCTGGGACACCCAAATCAAAGAGACGCAATGATGAAGATGTCCTTTTTCAATTCATTTGTGCAAACAATGTGCTCAGTGGACATACGCTTTTTTGTGTGCATGGTGTACGCCCCCAAGTGCGAGATGGGGGAAGTGCAGCGGCCCTGCAGGTCATTCTGTGAGAGAGCCAAACGAGGCTGTGAAGGTTTGATGACTAGTTTTGGCATTTCCTGGCCAGATGAGTTGCAGTGTGGCTTATTTCCAGAGGAAGCGTGCGTATCAGTAAGTAATGAACACCTTTTTGATGAGAGGGGAAATTTGAAGAAATCTGTTTGGTAATAACTCGGAGTGCTTTCTAATTTCTAACTTCTTTCTTTTTTTTCCTTTTCTTTCACAGGAAGACAGCAGATCTGAGGTATTTCAGCTGTGTGTTATCAGCAGTATTAAATCTTTGTTGAAAAGTTTTGTAATTGCTGAAGGTATGATATTTATGTTTTACATTTACTGTTGATTAAAATTTTTTAAAAATGTGTAATGCCACGGTGCATAGTACATTGAGGGCTCAGTGTGAGGGTGTGCAGGTAGCTCAGAGGCAAAGGTTTCATCCACCACTACTGTGTTCAGCTTGGCTGTTTGTCTCAACAAAACATAAGTAGCCATGTTTACAAAAAAACAGGAAGAAAAGGAGAGATTAAGTCCTCACTGGTGCACTAGTGACTCCCACTGGCTGGTGAGGGTGTGTGCTGTGTGCATGTATATCTCGCCCTGTGAAGCTTTGGACAGGTGTTTGTGGGTTTTTATGTTTGTTTGTTTTGTTTTGTTTCATTTTTTGGAGATCACTGATTTGGACTCCTGGGAATTGGCCTGTCCAAGTTGATGAATACATAGGGATAGGGTCCAAAAAAAATCTTAGAAAAACAAATAACTTGAAGTTACCCTGAGGAGTTTTTGATCTCTGACACTGCTAGAAATTATTTCAAACTATTTAAAAGATCTATACATAAAAATAATGGGCCAAGAAAAGATCTGAATTTATTTTTGTTTTCAGATGCTGAGTGCTGAAGGTGTTCTGGCAAAGCTTAATGCTGGTGGCTACTCTGTTCGTGGCAAATGTCAGTTGAATTTCCACCATCTTTAGCAACACAAATTTATTGTCTGAATGAGATTTTTTTTTTTTAATTAATCAATTTTTATATAATTTCTTTTACCTATGAATGCATTTGTTCCCTCCAATATAGCTCTGAGTCTGAAGACAGCGCGTCTACTGTTGACTCTTGCGGATGTATCCTTTGTAACTCCCAAAAAGCTGGTTCAAATAATTTATTCATTATTTTTAGCCATATTTAGTCATTCTACAGGACATATTACTCGTCACACTATAGGAGTTAGCTGCATGTCATCGTTTCCTTTAACCAGCACTTTCAGGCTGACAAGTCTGGAGACCTGGATGCGGTGGAGGTCTTTAAAATGGAGCACTATGTAGCTGCTGTCAGGAGGGAGTATGTGGAGAGCTATGAGAGGAGGAATCCACAATCTGTCACTCAGACCCAACTGAGAAAGGCTCTGACTGCTCGTGGTAATCCATCATTTCTTTGCAGAAACCACACAGAGTTATAGAAAAAAAATTACTGAATGAGCGAGAAGTTAGTCAGATTTTTATTTATTTATTTATTTTTTTAATCCATCATTGTCTGAATCTTGCAGAATTTAATCTAGATGATAAAACCTTCAGAACTCTGTGGAATGAACATCAGTCCAAAGGTGGGATCGACTATGATGAGTTTGTGACCGTCATGACAAAACTTCAGATCCTCAGAGGTGATTTCAGCATCCTTTAACAGAGTGCCACTTCCTCGCCACAGTTTTCTGATAGTTTATACTCCACTACGGTAAATAGGATAATATATTTTTCACCCAACTACATCTGTTTAAAAATTTTAATTACTAGTTACCTACAGATTCAGAGTAATAATACAAAATATAATAAACAAATAAATTATAAAACCTGGAAACCAAGAAAGAGATGCTGTGCGAAACAAAACAGAATGTGATAATTTGCTGATCCCTTGTGACAAATACTCACTTAAGAACTGTACAAAGACATCAGCTATATTGATTTTTGTAAATATTTGGTTGTTATGAATTTGATGCAGCAACAGGTTTTAAACAAGTTCAAACAGGAGCAGCAAGAGACTTGAAAAGTTCTACAATATTAAAAAAAAAATCCTATTTGGCTCATTCCTTAGGTAAACAGGTTAATTGGTGACAGGTGAGAGTTTCATGATTTGGTATGAAAGGAGCATCAAAAGGCTCTTCACAAACATGGACAGAGAGAGATACCACTTTCAGATAAATAATGTCACTACATGGACTCAGATACACTTGGAGAAATTTCTTTATTATAGTAGATATTGTGTTAAATTCAGTTTGTTTTGGTTTTAAATATTTTTTCTTCCTGGCTCAGATCGTTTCCAGGCCCATGAGCTGAGATTGCCATGTGACTGTCAAGTTGCCAGCTTCTCTTTCCAGCAGGTGAGTTTAAATGATATGACTAATACTTAAAAAGCAACAAAACTTAATGCAGCAGTAAGAGGATCCTTTACTGATCATTAGAGGAGAAATTCAGGAGTTGCACAAAAACAGCAATGATTATAGAGAGTAGAAATAACAACACAAACTGCACTAAAAGTAAATCAAAGCGGCACTTATACACACATAATAATGCATTCCTGTGTTAAATAAAGTATCATTCTTTTAGTTTTATCCAAGACTTTGAGGTAAAATACATGTAGAAGTGACATAATGTAATGTAACAACATACTACAGAGCAGTGTGTTTTATGATTAAGTACTTAGTGTAGACTGTGTTAATAAAGAATTCTGACAAAAAAGTGAAAAATGTGATATAAAGAAGTGATATAAAAGTATCAGAAATAAAGTGCAAGGCTAAATGTCCTAAGCCAGGTCTACAGATATGCTGATATTTTTGAAATTTTTTTCTCTGCATTCTGGCCTCCTGTCCCCATGCAAACTAATTTCATATCACTGAAAATGGGTTTGGAAGAACTACTTCCAGGGTGAAGATTTTTAAAAACTCTGTTTTGTCTGTATTCATGGGGACAGCTGAAACAGAGGTCTGAGGGAACACTGATCTCCTCAACTTGCACCATAAACCATAAATCCAAGATTGCAGGTTACTGGTTTGTTTATGTCTTTTCGGTACTTACAGTACATATGCCCACAGTGTTCTTCTATAGTGTTTAACGTGACAGTCTGATTGCACATTATCACAACCTACTGGCCTGGCGTGCTTATGCGGGCATTTTTAACTGTTTGTGTGTTCTCAAGGGGGCAGAGAAATATTCATAAACACCTCTGGCATGAAATTTTTTTTTGCAAACAGAGAGAAAAAATCTATTTTATCTGCATACGTGTGGACACAGGCTTAGTATAGTAAATGAAATAGTTTGTTTGTATGTGTCTATGTGTTCGTGTATGTTATTAGTTTTATATGTGTGTGAATGTGTTTGTGTTTGTGTGTGTGTGTGTGTGTAACTAGTTTAGTTATTACACCTCTTTGTCTCCTTTCAGTTCATAAAATCAGCCTTAATCTGAGGATCAACGCAGCTGAGACAAATGGATCTGAAGACAAAGTTTTAGAAGTTGTGGTTTGGACCTCACACATTATAAACGTGGCTATAAAGCTTATTCCAGTTGACGTATCTTAATTTTTTGAGTGCAAAAACATACAGAACTTAACATACTGTGGATAAGCTGTTGGGAGTTTGAGCTGTTTCTTCCTGAATTTTTATTGTTGTTGTGCTTTCAGATCATATTTGTGTTGTCATTCTGCAAAATTGTTTATTTCATTAAAACACAATTGCTGTAATCATTAGGCCTTATATACATGTTACAATTTCTTTTCCCTATTTCTTTTTAAATAAAACCTACCAGATATTCTTATTGTAGTACTGTCTTACTAACATGCAAAAAGACCCCCAAATTAAATAACAGGGTTAGGGTTAGCGAAGAAAAAGTCCCATTAAACTTTTTCGACACATAACGACTTCAAAGCTTCAGTTTGATAATTGTAAGCACTAAATATCTATAAACTTTAATGCTCTGTGTGATAAAAAAAATGGATTTTAGCCTTGCTTAAAATATTTACATCTTACCATGATCTTGTTCATAAAATACATTTCCCAGTAACAAATAACTACCTGCTATGTGACCTCTGAACTTTTAGGACGCATGTGTGAGGATGTCAGGCATAACTTAGTTCACAACAGTTTGTTTTCATTTTGAAACTCGGTTTGTAAAGTTTAAAGTCTCCTATGCTTTGGCTCCTGCACTGCTCTGCATTCAACAATAAAAAAATAAAAACAAAAACAAAAAAACACTTGCTGAGATTTGATTGACAAAATGAGAGCTGACTCGGGGTTCTCACAGCTGACAATTCATATCATCAAGGTATGGGGGACAGCACTGGTTTCCATATGAAGGTGGTTTGCAGATGGCACTAGGAAGGTTAAGAAGAACTTGTTGGGTGTTTCCTCGTGCTATTAACTCATGATTCAATTTGGAAATAATCCTGATCACGCCTGAACTGTGAGGAAATAAATAGCAGAATTTGCTGTATGGGACCCTAGATTGCTCCTCCACCCAAGAAACTGCTTTGTCCTATATGGGACACAAAGACACTGAGGAGTTCAACGGTTCAGTCTTAATCCTGAATGCAGGGTAGACTGGCTCAGTGAAAGTGGTGTGGAAGGTGTGGAGGTGGGTCAGCTCATCAGAGGACACTTTGTAGAAGGACAAAGTGCCAGCAGGCCAGTCCAAGTACACTCCTAGCCTCTTTGAGGCTGGGATGTGGATAGGTGCACTTATTTTATTGTGAAGGCAAGAGTAACCTTCATCGGAGCAGCTCAGAGCCCAAGACTGAACATTCCTGCCAAGACAGGAGCTGGGACCTTCTCGTCTTCTGATCCCTTTGTAGGCCACTGCTACAGAAACATGCCCTCCCCACTCCACCTCCCAATAACAACGACCAGTTAAACCATCAGTACACAGCAGCTGTTTCCAGTAGTCAAATCTCTGTGGATCATCAGGACGTGGCTGTTTCTTTTTCCCCAATGTCACCTTGCTGTTTTGGTCTGACAGTATGAGCCTTTTGTGTGCTGTGTTTGGGTCCAGTGTGATTTCACGGGCATCTGATGGGGAAAAAACAAGACAAAATAAAGCAGCAGTAGTTGTTTGTTTGTTTGTTTTAACTTATTTTTTGCAGAAAATACAGTATAGTAAAGATACAACCTAAAAATGTATATACATTCTTTCTTATCTGACACACTTACATCTATTACATAGATTGATCTCTATATTTTTCCTGTTATGACTGTTTCCCCCCTCACACAAAGTCAATAGTGAAACCTTGCCAGTCATTTATTTGAAAATATTCCTTTAAATAATGCCAACAGTCTGTCCAACTATAATTTTATAGATAGTTGTGACCTGCAAGAAGTGATATAAAAATTAAGCCCTGCAACCTGAGCTCTTGATGCTATGCCTACCAAGTTTTAGAAGATTTAGAAAAGGTTGTTTATCAACAATTACATGTGCATCTTTCACAAAATAATTTATGTGACTTGTACCAATCTGGGCGTAGAGTCCATTATAGTAAAGAAACTGTCCTTGTCCAAGTATTTAACTATTTTAAAATCAATTCTGACAACCATAAAGTCTCTGTCTTAGTTCTTTATCTCATTGCCACTTTTGATACAGTTGACCATGTTATTTTGCTTCAGCGCCTTGAAAAAGTGTTTTAGCCTTCAAAGCATGATTTTTAATTGGTTTTCTTCCTACCGTTCCGATAGACCCTTTCCTGTATCTGTTGGTACCTTTAAATCGGATGAAATTAGCATTTCATATGGAGTCCCTCAAGGATCTTGGCCATTTTCTGTTTAATCTGTACATGCTCCCACTTAGTCTCATAATTCTTCAATACAACATATCATATCATTCCTATGCCGACAACACACAATTATACATATCTGTGTTTGCTAACTGCAAAGGAATTTCTCTAACCCTTTAGGCCTCCTTACCTCTCCGTTTGCCACTATAGTACTTAAGTTGAGCAAAGTTGATGGCTGTGTCACACAGTCCTTTTGTTATAATCAGTGTTGGGTCTCACAGTTAGTTGTGCAGACTTCCAATTTGCCCTCGCCATGATAACCAAGGTTGAGGGCTTAGCTTTTCCTGATATCAAATAGGCAAGAGGATAGCTCTTGATGTCAATAGGCATTTGAGACACTGTCACCTTCACTAGGATGAAGCTCAATGAAAGTTAGGTAGAGATGTTTATGTTCTAATGCCCAATAAGATCCTGAAAGTGTACAGCTTCGCCTTATTTGAATATGTAGTGTAGAACTAGAGGCATAGGGGACACAAAGGTTTAAATATACCTTACACTCAGGACAGCCTCAGATTGGTGGTGCCAATACTTATGACTACTTGTGGATGTTGCCAGCACTGATCTCATCAACCTTGAGTTCTGAAATAAATGCCTCTGCGTAAGACATCTACTGTCTCCTGACCTCCTCATTTCCTCCAGCTCATCTTTTATCATATTTTTCCTTACATACTGGCATCACAAACAGGATCCCAATACAATAGAGACAAAGTAAAAGCAAATT
>JAPZDV010000025.1:1139846-1152711 GCA_029814665.1 Acanthurus lineatus | reverse complement strand
TGAAGCGAAGAAAGTGAAAGTTAAACAAAATGTCAACATGAGCAAAAGTAAAAGTAAATGCCAAAGTGTTTTAAGTCAGACTGGTCCAGACCCAGTTCACTAGTACACAGGTGAACTGGGTGTGGTTTTTATACTGAGACACTTAAGATCCTCAGGAGGAAAGTGGTAGCGCCCCCTGCTGTTTGTACACCTGTCCTCTCATTGAAAGCTTATTTCAGTCTCTTTCTGTAAAAGATCCTTTAAAGGCCACTTTGATCCAAACTGTCAGACTCTGATCTTTCTCTCTGCTTCTCTTCTTCTCTTCTTCCTCTTTTCTCTCTCAGGGGACTCAAGGTCACGGCGGCGTGCCGGGCAGCGACGGCGACCCAGGAGAAGACGTGAGTCCAATTAAAGCTGAGTCACGACTTCTTACAAACTATCCATCATCTTCACATCATAACAACGCTGTTTGTGTCCTCAGGGTCCCGTAGGAGTGCCGGGTGTGATGGGAGATCCTGGACTGTTTGGCCCAAAGGTAACAACAAACAGGCTCCTCCCCCTCAGGAGCATCAGAGCAGTAGAACAAGAAAAACATGAAGTGCTTCATTAATGCAAACAATAACAACAATGATTCCTGAGACTTTAAATGCTTTCAGACTGAACAGAGTTCCTCTGACACCAACAAGCTTTTGTTCAGTTTCACTTTGTTAATTAGTTTCAGTGTCGAGTAGCAAAGGTTTCTTCACCGCAGCTAATTAAGAAGTAATTTTAGGTAATTTTCTCTCCCCCTGAGAGGAAAACATCAGAAACATGAAAAATCTCCTGGATGACTTAATGATTCTGTCCAGTTACGTCACAGCCGTCAGTTTGAAATATTTCAAGGTTTTTTGGGGGCGTTTTTATCTGAAAATTAGATTATTTTATCAGTAACGGACAAAAGTCAAATCTACTTCTAACTAGTTCCTCACATTCACTCTAGGACAGTTTCAATGTGTTGGATTTTTTTGTTTTTTCTACCTTGTACTGAAGGGAAATAAGGTGCAGGAACTGATCAAACTTCCCCACTTCGCTGTAATAATGTGATATTGTTCTTAGTGCATTAGCAGGTGCATGAATGATCTGCTGGTTAAGATATTTGTCGGGTTAAAAATCCCCTCTGACATACTTTTCTGTTTTCCTGCACAGTTGTTTGTGTGCAGCAGCTGCTTTGCACAATAAATACTGTATAAATAATAACATGAACAATGGCTGAGTTCCATTTAGTTTCATGTATCCTGGTTTTGTGTGTGTGATTATTTGCACCATCTGTGTTTTTATTTCGTTCTGATGAAAAGTCAAACTGCTCTGTTTGTGTTTTAATGTCCGCTGTCTGTCTGCAGGGCAGTAAGGGGGACCGTGGCGTGAGAGGACCCCGAGGCCGAGTGGGCGCTGTGGTGAGTGAGCAGTCACAGGTTTGATTCCTGCTGAGTCTTATTGTGACGACTCAGAGATCAAGACTTCACCTGCCGAGTCAATGTGAGACAGAAAGTGTGAGACTGAATCTGAGCAGCAGGTTCTCACATTGTGAAAATGCACTTTTTGGGCCTTTTCATCCAGAATCCTCGTGTAAGACAGGAACACAGACGCCTTTCCTTTCAGTAGGCAGGTAGCCGCCACATGTGAGCAGTTTTGCTCGTTTACTGGAAGTAAGAATGCAGAGACGTCTTAACCGCCATGAAAAGTCCCTAAAACACGTCCAAACATCTCCAGATTTCCTTTAACAGGCCTGAGACACTGAACATCTTCATCAGCTTCTTCTTTTCAGTTATTCTGGATGAGAGTTCAACTAATTATCAAAGAGACTTCAGTTTCTGATGGTTTGATTCCCGCTGCAGGTTCATCAGCAGGCCTGTTCTCCTGTGCGTGATGCATTTTAATGGCATCACTCACATTATTTATCGCTATGGTCTCTTTACTTCACGCCCTCAAATCCATAAACTTCTGGTGAAACCTTAGAGGAGTCTGAATCAAGTCTACATCTGCACACTTTGCACAAACGGCTCTCTGACACTCTGGACTTTGTAAAGATATTAAAACTCCGCAGATTTTACATGAAAAATGTTATTTCCACACTATTTCTAGCTGTGTAATGTTTTCTGTGGGGGAGCCTCCCTGGAGACGACACATTTCAATAAAAACCTGTTTTTTTTTTAGAATTTATCACGCTGGTGACTAAAAGTCTGGATATTTTAACTTCTGCTGCTTCAGCCTTTTTTCATTTCCTGTTTTTAAAGTTGGCAAACATCGGGATCAGAGAAGTCCTGACATTTAGAAGTCAGGTTACGTTGTTAGTATCCCGTCTGTTTCCCCCGAGAGGGAAGTGAGAACAACCATAAAGGATAAAAGTCAATGATCCATCTGTTTTCTGCTGAAGAGAATGAGGGCTTTCCCATGATTACACACAGTTTTATTGTTTTATTGTTTCATAAGAAGCCGATGATTTGCACGCTATGATCTGTTTCATCTGCCTTAAAAAAAAAAAACATCTGGTATGATTAAAGTTTCAGGTTAAAAAACAAAAACCTGATGTTCAGATTCTGGTTTTGAGGTCTAAATGGGGTCAAGTTTTCAAGATTATTTTCTCATATCAAGATGTCAGTCTGGATGAAAATCTTTATTTGGAAATAATTTCTGATAACCTTTTGATATTAAATTATGTAACTAAATCCATTTAAATTTCGACCTTAATTCGTGAGAAGCTGCTGGTTGTTTTCTTTGTGGTTTTTATGGTCAGGCAAAACTCAGTGACATTAACATGAGGGATGGCCCCTTGAAGCAGAAAACAAGAACTAAGAACACGTCAATCCAGATCAAAACAAACAGGTTTGCACTGTTTGACCGATGCCACATGAGGAACATCTGGAGTTTGACAGTTACAAATAAAACATCTGTAAATACCCGTTTATTACAGAGTACAGTTCAAACTACAGATGTTGTTCATTCGTCAAGAAGTTAAAGTGTAATCAATCAATATGCAAATTTATAACTGTCAAGTGTTTTTTAACAGAAACCCTGAAAAAAAAACCCTGAAGCTGAAGTGAAAGAGATTCAGCAGAGAAACGACAGACATGAACTCTCATATTTCTTCTTCATCATCATTTCAGTAACTCAGTTCTGATAAATCAGAACTAAAATAATGGCACATAAACACTTAAAGTGCTGAAAAAAAACCCTTCAGATTGTCTGATCATCAAGTCTGAACAAAAGCTGCTGCTGTTCACGGAAAACAGGGGAAATACCCAGCGAAAGTCCTTTCACATTAAAGGTCTTCCACTTCCTCTTATTGGCTTTTGTACTGAGTTGAGTCTAAGTGAACTTAACCTCATTTCTTTGTTTTAATTTCCATGTTATATTTCATATTTTATTGCATTTTCATTGTGATTTTAATGTGATCAATACAAGATGCTTATTTATATTCATCTATTATGAGACAAATTAACTTAATAAATAAGTCACATATCCGTTAGAGATCATGGCTGAGGGATCTTTGAATGGAGATAAAAGTATCAAACACACACTTTGTAAACTTATCATCAGTCATATTGATCGTGTGTCTCTCTGTCTTGCTAATCCAACAGGGAGCTGCAGGGGAGCAAGGAGACGCCGGAGTGCCGGGAAAACTAGGACCGAAGGGCCTGCAGGGCTCGACTGTAGGTGAACACACACACTCACACACACACACACACACACAAGATTTAAAGCTCAGTGTAAAATCTGATCCAAAATAAAGAAAGAAAAAGGTGGACTATTACATCATCATCATTATTATTATTATTATTATTATTATTATTATTATATAGGAATATTATAATTATGTAACAATCACACAGTCCTGGAAAACACTCGGTGTGTCTTCAGGTTGTGTGTTGAAACGAGATGGACCGTTGTTTTTTTTCTTTCAGGGAGCCAAAGGTGAGACGGGACCTGACGGTGTGAAGGTGAGCGAGAAGTTCAGAGTTTCACATCAGACGTCATCAGACTCTCAGAGATCATGATTTAGAGGCAAACATCGTAAAGTTCATAACTCTACATTCATCTACTATCTCTGGTTCCTCTTTACTTTTAAGATTTTGATTAAAAAGTGAAGAATAGAAGAAAAAAAGATGCATAATAAAAATCTGTGAATATAAAAAAAACTTATCCCCATGTGGAGAGTCAGTAGCTGCATACCGACTCTGTAAAGTGATGAAGTTATTTAAGTATCAACACTTATATTCCACTAATATATGATTTTGAAATGATTTATTTTTCATAAGAAGTACGTTTATCTTTGGTACTTTAAGTTTATTTTCACGCTACAGCTCTTTTACTTGTAACAGAATGTTTCTACCTTATGGTGTCGCTGCTTTTACAAAAGTCAGTATCTCAGTGTTTCTTTCACTGCAAATCAAAGAGATTCAGACACATGGAAAGTTTCTGTAGGTGGCACTCTTTTCTGTATCTATTCAGTTTTACAAATAACAGCCTGACACTCATTTGCTCCTTCTGTTTCTTTCCAACAAGTCGTAAACACACAAAGTCCTGACAGCGAGTCTTTTTGAGCAAAGAGAGAGAAGTTTAAATCAGGAAAGACTTTACCATAGAAGAAAAGATTCAGACTGAGAATCAAAACCGACTCGATCAGCTGTGCATAAAAATCCTGCAGCTTCGACTTAAATTCTTGTTTTCTTGTGTCAGAATCATTGGAACTGTCTTCATGAACTCGATGCTGTCGTGACTTCAAATACTCTGGAGTTTCCCTCCTCCTGCTCGTCTGTCCTGTTTCACTAGTTTGTTTACTACTGTTAATCAACCACATGCTTCTGTTGTTGTTTTTGTTACTTTCCTGAGAATGATCTCAGCTTCCTGTTTCGTCACACGATGCAGTTGTATTTTGTTTCTTGCAGGGTGCATCCGGGAAGAAGGGCGTCAGAGGTGTGAAGGGACAAAAGGTAACCACCTGTTTACTGCCTGTAAATGAGACCGTCCCACGTTCATGTCCTCTTTCTGATCTGTTTGTTTCCTCGTTTCAGGGAAGCGTAGGTGATGGCGGAGACAAAGGAAAGGTACTTATTCTGTTTTGCTTTTTCCCAACGTCACAGAAAAACACAGAGCCGACACAGAAAAGGTGCCTTCTGATGCTGAGTGTTATTAAATTACTCAGATGCTTGAAACAAAAAGTTATTTTCTTAAGATTAACAACAGCTGCCACCTTCTTTTTTACAGGCTTCTTGTAGTTGAGAGATTATATATGAAAAACTTCAGGTTCATGATGACGAAACTGAATTTAAAAAGAAGATAAAGCTCTAAAATGACGCTTTGCTCTTAAAATGTCATTTTAATGCTAATCTTTGTTATTTTACAGTTTCAAACAAAAAATACTCCTCAAAATTACACCACAGTACATGACCTCATAATGCTCTGAATTAGAGATAGTTTAATATTATATTTTATTAATATAACAGAGCATGTGTATGCTGAAAGGTTTTTATTTCATTTTATTTATTTCCTAACTGAAACTGATTGGTTTGTTCTGGTTCGTCACAAAGGTGTCAGATGAAGTTAGTGTAAAGTTCTTCTACACAAAACTTTTAAAATTTTTCTTTACAGGCCTGAATTGAGCCATCTACTAATTCACAGCATCTTTTAATTCATCAAACATTCTGAGGAAATATCTCAACTTATTTAAAAGTTTGGCACATTTAACCAACTTAAAGCTCTCATTTGACACTTAAAAACAGTTTGTACATCAGAATCTGGTTCATGTTATAAAGAGTAAAAAACTGTTAACTGTTGTGTTAAATGTTAAAAAGACAATAATAACTTTTCACTTCTTCACTTCTTCTTTCTTCCCTTCATTCCTCCTTTTCGACAGCGTGGACCGAAAGGCGCCGTCGGTCGTAACGGCGTCCCTGGCCCTGTGGGACCACCAGGGATCCCGGGTTCCAGAGGAGAGCGAGGTCCAGTTGGTGACCAGGGCGTCAGAGGCCAAGGGGGACCCAAAGGCGCCCCAGGTCCCACGGTGAGTGTCAGTCAATTGGCTTAAAGTCAGGAGATGAGCTGCTGTCCGTCTGAGTCGCCTGTTCGTTCCTGCTTCTTTCACAGTCACAGTTTAAGCTTTGACATGAAAAAGGTCCAGTGTGGAGGATTTAAAGGAGATCTCTTTACTCATGAGTGTATTTTCTTTATTGTTTAGTCACCTGGAAATGATTTACTATGTTAGAATGAACCTTTTGTATCTATAGAGAAATGGATCCTCCTCAACAGTCCACCATGTTTCTACAGAAGCCCAGAACAGACAAACTACACACTGGCTTTAGAGGAGATTTCTGTTTGTTTTTCATGAGGTTCTCTTCATGCATCAAGAGCAGGGTGAGCTGAATGACATTCAGCTGGTTTAAAAACTGCAACGTCACCACTAGATGTCACTAATTCTCACACACTGGACTGTCAAAAGATCCAGGAAAACAACACCTCACCTCTTTTTATGACCTGGGTCACTGATTTTAGTTTGGATTGTGAACTTTCACCCAAAAGTGACAAAGCTGAGTCAAAATTTAATGTCCGTCTTTACATGATCATCCTTTGTTGATTAGAAATATGCTGAAGTTTGAAAAGGGTTTTTTTTTTTAAGACAAATCCAACTCAGCACAGTTCAGTTCAGTTTTTCTTTCTGCAGATGTTGTGACTGATTCTCAAGTCTGTTTCTGGGTGAAACAGAGAAGAAAACCTGTGTGCTTTCTGTCCTGCAGGGTCCTGGTCTGACTGATGAGCAGGTCCTGCAGCTCTGCAGAGGTGTGATCACAGCCCAGATCTCCCAGTACGCCTCCTCCATCCGGGCCAAGTGCTCCCAGGGCTGCCCAATCAACAACCGGACACTCATTGGACCCCCGGGGGCCCGAGGGCCACTGGGTTCACCAGGCAAGCGTGTAAGTCCCACTCTTCCCTCACAGCTACTTCAAATGTTCAGCCTTTAAGGAGAACCAATAATTAAAAGTCACATTGTTCATTTTTTACATCTTAATGCAGAAAAATTGAATTATTTATACCGATTTAACAACTGTATTTTCTGTTCTATTAGTACAAAATGTGCCTGTTTCCAGCTGCAAGAAAATGCTGATCACCTCAGTTTAGATGAAACAAGGTTGTCTGATGAGAAAAAAGCTCAGTAATGTTTCAGATAACAGAGATTGGAGAGAAAAATGTAAATGATTAGCTTTTTCACATTTTAGTGTTTAGAGACGTTTAGAGACATGGGTTTGAAGCTCATTATACAACTCTGGATTGCACACTAAAATGCAATTGAAGCTTCCTTGATGCTTCATTAGTTAGAAATAAGTTAATTAGTTAATAAGTTAATTCTTAATTTAATAAGAATTTAGTTAGAAATATCTCGTCACTGCAGACGATCATCACACAGGAGAATCCTGATCCTATTGTTATCCTGATGCAATCATATCAGAAGTCACTGTGTGATGCTCAGCTCCTCTTGAAATAAGGATTAATAGAAACAGCATCTCTGCCTCCAACCATCAGGGTAAAGCAGGAAAACCTGGAGCCAAAGGAGCCAGAGGTGTTCAAGGTGACAGAGGGCTGGAGGGGCAGCAAGGAGGGCAGGGCAACAGAGGTACATTTTCATTGTAATGTTTCCAGTAAACACGTGAAGTGGCAGATTGGTACTGAGTTCAGTGATGTTGGTGTCAGGAAGAAGTTTTTTCTCTGCTCAGTATTCTTTTCCTTCTTTTCAGTTTTGTTGTTAATATGGTGTCAGAAAGACACTGATATCTCCTGAGTTTTTTTGGCTGTTAAGCAGACTGTTGTGTTTTTGTTAACATCCTGCCGGTAAAAACATGTAGCTGACTCCAACAAAAGATCAGAGATAAGCGATTCACTCAATTAGGGCAAAGCTGACTAATTCACCAAACACAAACACTGACTAATTAAGAGTTAAACTTCGGCTTCAGCAGCTGTTCAACAGAATAAGAAGTTGAAAGTTTTTGTAAATGAAGTTACATTTTTTTAAGCTGTTAACCAGAAACTGATTGTGTTTCTCTCAACAGGTCAAAAGGGATCCAAAGGCCTGGCAGGTGATCCAGGTGAAGGCCTGCCGGGACCTGACGGACCACAGGGCCTCAGAGGTGCCACACTGTTCATCTCCACATAATCATTCATAACTGAACATCTGTCTGGTTGTAAAACAACAGACATCTGGATCAGAATGAGTCATCAGAGTTTCAGCTGCAGGGTCCCTCTCATTTCAATGTGAAACCTCGTCTTGCAGAATGATGATGAAGAACTTGAAACCTCATTGCTAGAAAACAAATGACGTTGCTTTGTTTTTATTTTGGTTTTGGTTACAGTTTTAGTTAATTATAACAAACCTGCTGGGAACAGAATCTCACAGGACTGAAAGTCTTTTGTTTTCTTGAATAAATAAAAACAATAAGGAAAGTCTGTAAAATAATAAACTCCATCCTACTTGAGTCTTAATGCTTTAAAGCAGCTAGCTGGTAGGCATCAATCAAATAGTGGCATTTTTATCAGTTTCCTTTTCTCAGACTTAAAGGTCATGACTTGAATTTTAGATCATTTGTAGTCTAAAATTGTGCAGTGTGACATATTGAATTTGTCCTCCATGGGTTCCATCATTTCATCATTTCCTCTCTGCAGGTTTGCCAGGTCATCCGGCAGAACCAAAAAATGGCATGGAGGGTCCCCGCGGTCCACGAGGTTTCCCTGGTGCTGTCGGTCAGACTGGCATGATTGGGAACCCAGGTGCGCCAGGATTTTGCGAGGCAAGGGACTGCAGCATTCATGCGCCGGTGATGCGCAAAGAGCAGGGTCTGGTGAAAGGACCCGTCAGTTCAAAAATCTAAACACAAGTGACAAGCACCACTGTGAGTTTACAGAGGATCTGAGATTCACCTGGTGGCCGCTTCAAGGTTCACCTCATTGAATTCCAGGTGGCATTAGAACTGGATTTAAACAGGACAAAAAGTTTGTTAGATTTGTGAGAATAGTTTGTTTTAAAAAAAGAAGGGAAAGATTCAATCCCCCATTGCCTGTTGTTGAAAATGTAAGTGGATCAAGTATAGTACCATGGGGTGCTCCACTAGTGGGCAGATGTGGAAACTGTGCAGGAATGAAACCAGGAAAAGACTTCACCATCTGAGACAAACATGGCTGTGAGCGAATTTCTGACATTGTTGAGGTTTTATTCTTCAGAAAGATGTAAACCCTGTTACAGTTAGATCAGGAATATCTGTCTGACGTGCTGTACTTTGATAAAAATTATTCCCCACTGAATCTTTACTGCAGTTTAGTTTTTCTGTTTTTGGTTAAAAATAATAAAAGCTTCATGTAAATATTTTGTAAAGTATCTCAAATATATGTACTGTGTTCTGAAATATGTTTCAGATAAACTGTCTGATGTTTTTTACTCTGAGTCTTCAGTTTGTTGATCATCATGTTTAAGTGTTCCGAAGTGGTTTTGCTTTTAACTGGAACAATATATTCCTAAAAACATTAATTACTGAAATATCCTGGTAACAAACTTGAGAGTCTGCACATTACTTGCACATTTAAAGGATTTTAGCTTTTCAAATAAACAGGATTGACTCTCAGGCATTATCACCACAGTGAAGCAGTAATCTGATTTCCGTTTAAATCTCAGGATAATTTTATCCTTCAGATTTATCTTTCAGATTTATGAGATCTCCAAACTATTAAAACACAAATGCCTAAGATTTCAGAGATGATGATCTCCACACAAACTCTCATAAATAAAGTTAATTTTATGTTGAAAACTTCTCAGACATTTATGATTTAAACACAATTATTAGGCACATGACACTGGGATATTAACAGCTGTTTTGTGGAATATTTCTCACACAAAGCTCAAAATAAAACATCCATACCCTGTTTTTACAATTTGGAATTTTAACTAAAACATTTAAAAAAAACTCTCAAAAGTTCTCTGTAACGTCAGAAAGTTTTTGCTTCAGAAAGCTCAGACAAAATACATTTTAATTGATTTTTTCTTTAAATAAATATGCAGTTTACAGACTTTTTTTGTGTCATCGTGTGATCCTTAAGGTCGCAAATTTTTTCACAGAAATAGAAACATTTTTTTCACCACATTCATCGACAAACTCCATATTTAAATCTCCTCATTTCTGGAGAATTAAGAGACAGACGGTGCAAAGGGTTCAAAGAAAATATTTTATTGTTTTTTTTTTTGAACAGTAAATATGGAAGGAGCCACACAACAGGAAGAGCTGCACATAGTTTAAGTCCTTATTGTTTGGGACAAAACATAACAAACAAAATGACACTTACAGTACCAAAGTATGAATCAATTAATGGATTTGTTGTGTGGGGAATAAAAAAGTATAAAGTATAAAAGGAATAAAAAATTTGATGATTTACACAAAAAGATTAATAAAAATGCCAAATACAGCACAGAGATGAAATACAATGCTGATTTCACATTATTCAGTCAGTAGGAATCACATGAATTAAAATAAAGAGTCAAGTTTATCCACAGTCAAACTTTGAGGACAAATGTTAAGCTTGAGAACATATTTTCTATGAAATTTATCAGTTATTGCTCAAATTTAATACAGAAATGATGTTATTTATTGGTTTTAAAGAACATACATCCCCCTCCAAAAAAACCACAAACAAATAAAACAACAATAAAAGCACCATTACTTTCCCCAATTTTGCATAGTAACGCTGATATGTGTTCTTACTTGGCCATGTTCCTTTAGTGACTCAACCAAGTTGCTTTTTAATACTTTTTAATGGAGCATTAATATCATCATTGTAGATACAAAAGCACCTGATGTCCAACCAACACCATCACAGTACCTGTCACGGGTAAAGGTCAGAGGATGCCTTATACCTGATTTTAGTGATTTCACTAGTTTTAAAAAACTTTAATAGGGTATGAAGCAGGAAAGAGCATCATTGGAGCTCAAATAATATTTCTATTTAAAATCTCACTATGATCTAAATATATTGATTTATTTACAGACTTAATAGAGGAAATAAGGTCTGAATTAAAAGTTGAAAATTCTTCTCATTGTAGGTTTCTCACAAGTGGGTGAGAAACGGTGAGTGTAAAAGTGGGTGATTTGATACATTCAGGCCTGATAATGTGATATAAAGGCAACAATAACTATGAAATACATCAGTGCAAATTTACTTTCTTCTGTGACTTCTTGGATGTAAAAAAAATTACTCAATTTGGGGGCATTCAGATATTTTTATATCCTTGATTAAAGCAAATTAGGTTTAGAAAGAGAATCATTATTTTTGTCTAAAAACATCTAAAAATCATTGTCCCTTGATAAATTGGCCTTCTATTAATTAAAATAATTAAAATGAACTATTTTCATGAGACAGAAAGAAATATTCTGAAAATGACTTAGAGAGAAAATAAAGTCTTGTGAACAATAACCGTGTAGTCGATAGTAGTGAAGATAGTGTTATGAAAGTGCATGAGTGAAGTTTTAGCTTCACTTAAAAGTGCATGGACTGATTTACATTATAATTGACCAGACAAATTCATTAAATGTTCATTTTTATAACTTGCCTTGGAAGTGCAAGTTTAGTCAGTTGGATTCAAACTGGCTTAAAATGATATAGTATTTTAATATTTTCTATGTAGTTCTGAATACTGTTGAAACAGAGTTAATACTACTTGGGTTTGAAGCTCAGACCAAACATGAATGGCAGCTTTTTACAAACTTATCCAACAGTGGAGAAGCATAGTTTGTTCGTTTTTACAGTCTTATAATGCTTTGTTCGTTTTAGGTCTCTCCAGAAACTACCTGCCACATTCATGAAAATGCAGTTCTCTTTTTGATATTGCGTTTTTTCCTGGCATAAATCTGCCTTAATTTGTGCTTAGTCTAGTTTTCACCATGGAACAGCAGCCATTACACTTGATCAGTTTTTCAATACGACTAAACTAATGATGTTCAGATGCTCTTTCCTGCTGCAACACACCTCAACCTTCATTCAAGTACATTCAGACTCTAAGAGGATTCTAACTGGGTGTTGATTTTTCATGATGCCTTTGATATTTAAAGACCAATACAGTCACTGGAACATTTTATAGTGCAAAAAAAGTCTGTGCTTTCCATTTCATTCATTTTTCTTCATATTTTTGGTTACAACAAAATATAGAGGTCAGATTAAACCTGAGAAACAGAATCCACAAAACTCCCCCATAGCAACTTTGTTAGAGTTGTTTAGCTTTTAGCTGGCTGGAATTATTCAGATTATTATTGGCTTCACTGTATTAGCTGGCGAACTAAATCAACTGGCCATTGAACATTATTGTCCTGTAAACATTTTATAAGTATAGCAGCAAATGCAAAGACATATAATGTAATTTTGGTCTTTATTCTTGACTATTAGCTTTTCAGTCCCAGATAAAAAAAAACCCTTTTATTGCTAACTTCCCCCTATCCTGGTGTGCTCTGTTTAATTAGAAACAGTTGTAAACAGATATATATATATATAAAAAATCAATATTCACTGAGTGTCCTAAGAGTCAGTGTTTTTCTATTTTGAGAGGTAGCACTGGTAGGGAATGTGGCTTTAAAAAATGTTAGTTCATTCCAAAAAGTTGGCAGTGGATGAAAATGACTAATGCTAAACTTGAAAAACAGTCCACGTCTTGATTGGCAGAAATCTTGCTTAAATGGGAAACACTGTTTTTTCTAAGTAAATACAGCCCTAAATCAAATGTAAAAATCTACTCTTCCTCTAAAGAATACAATTCATTTTTGTCAAGGAAAGGATAAACAATAAGAGACAAAAACTGATGTGCATGATAAAAGTTTTTGCTGTTTTT
>JAPZDV010000025.1:1128381-1139746 GCA_029814665.1 Acanthurus lineatus | reverse complement strand
GTGGCCGAGTGGTTAAGGCGATGGACTAGAAATCCATTGGGGTCTCCCCGCGCAGGTTCGAATCCTGCCGACAACGCTATATGCTTTTGTTTTTATATCTTTGTGATTGTCTAACGAAATCTTGTCGCGGGACCATAATATTTTTCAACTACTGTTTTTTCTGTATCGATTGCAAAGGGTGGGGAAAATAGTACTTCCCGTCATATTTTCAAAATAAGATGTGAAATGGTGCAGAATCTAGAACGAAAAAGTACTCTTTTCTCTTTCTTAACAATTAATATCGCATCGTAGAAATCCTCTGTTACGAGTGAAAGCCCTGAATTGAAATTTAGCTTAGCCTGGGTGAAAGTTCGGAAGTAGCGGTGACTTATTTATAAAAATACTGACAGTTAATGTAATTTAATGTTATTTCGCAGAATGACCTACTGCAAAATACATATTTAATAAATTTTAGACATAATATCCAGGTGAACTATATCAGTCTTGTGGAATAAACTTTTATTATTAATATTTATTTATTATTACCGACTTCATGCAGTAGCAAATGTGTCGATCGCAAATGTCTTAATAGCATTCCCGTTCACATTTATTTTGAAGGCAGTCTTGTTTCATTTCCGCTCTATTCTCACGTTACTTAGTAACGATGAACGCCGTGCGCGTGCTGGTGCGCTAGATTAAGCCTGAAGCTAGCTAGCGGGATCAGATAGAACACATAAAAATGGAGGATGACGACCTGGATCGGCTGCTCGACGAAGTTGAAAAAAAGTTTTGTAGCAACGTGTCTGTCGCATCTTCAGCTCGCGCGGACTCGAGCGAATCTGGAAAATGCGGCAGAGCCAATCAAAGAGCGAGAAAACACAGGTAAACAATGTCAGTTTGGCTAGCTAATGTCATGAACTGTCAGTCAGTGTGTTAGCGTCTCTGTGTTGATAATGTTCAATGAGCTGTATGATCTTAAATGTTAGCTAAATAACTAAGTAAAGATGCTAAATGTCACGTGTTCTTGAGGTCAAAGCTCTCCTTTTACATCTGCAGCTGTATTATTGTAGCTTGTACGTGTTTGTACTCATTGTACCTAATTATAGGCCTCCCGTTGATTTTGCATCGGGATAATATTTTAATCAACTTGTGTAATGCAGTCCAGTAGCTTCTCAGTTTTATCTTTGACGTTAGGTGAATTGTTTTTTTGTTTTTGTTTTTTTTGATAGCAGTTGAAGTTAACTAGATAATCCCCAAAACCAAAATTTTAGAAATCCTAAGGTCCAGCGCACCTCTGAAACTGAATAATGTGAACACTCCGCCTTTATGTATAATCAAAGGTGTAAATAGTTATAGTCACTTTGTGGTTGTGCAGCGACTGCAATCCAAAGACTCTAATCAGTAATTGATCTGATTTAGTGCCACAAAATCTGAAGAGCCAATAAGCAGCATCACTGAGGATATTGACGCCCTTCTGGAGGAATTACTGGAGGAAGATCACAGTGATTCCCCTGAAATGAAGGTGAACACATACACTTCTGACATGTTTCTGTGTGGACATGACAACTTTTAATCACAAACGTTTTTAGAACTCTTAAACTCCACAGGGACATTAAGTTTCTTCATCATTTCTTATGTAAAATCATCTGTTGTGAAGACACTAGTTTTGCCATTAGAGTCACTGTAAGCAAGAAATAAAATATTGAGTGCTGATATTTTGAATAAGAAACGCTCACTCAAAGTGCGAGTATTTAACTTAAACTTAACTTTTCACCTCTGGCTTCCCTGCCAAACATTAACATACAACTCTCCACTAAACCTGTGGATGTTAATGAGAAACAGTTTTAACAGACATCCAGATGTGCAAATGTGACTAAAGTGATATGAACATTGTGTTTGCTGTGGCCTGCACACATCAAAGGGTTTAATTCAGGTTTGAATTAAGTGATACCAGGTTTTCCGTAAAACACATTTTGTACCATGTGGTGACGGTGTGTAATCTGCTCTCTACCTTTAATTTTAGACTGAACAGTTTTCTAAAAGAACAAGAGTGGGGCAGAAGCTGTCATCTCAGTCTGGAGGGAGGAAGTAAGTAAATGACTTAATTTTGAATTAAAATCATACAGGTGGGAATACAAATTACAGGGTATAAGCAAAGAGAGAAACTGCACTAATAAGTAACATTTTAAGGAGAGATAATCATCCATCCAAATGAGATTAACTTGCTTTTCTTTTGTTTCTAATTATGTTTCCTAGGTTGTGCTATGAAAAATGCCATAATTTGTATTGCTCTGTGGCTTTTTAAATTCTCTCAAATCCAGATGCTGTTAACATGTCTGCTGTTTGTGGTGCATTCAGGTGCTGTCCTGTTTTTGTTGCTGGGAGCTCTGTCGAACACGGTGTGGGAACAACCACGTCCAAAAGGTAGGAAAAAATAACCTAATACAGTGAGCGTCTGTCATGTTTGCCTGTTCTTGGTTCATCAGTATACAGGACTCCATCACAAGTTATTTCACAGAGACTTGACTGATCTTAGATGCTCTAAGTTAACATCTGATTAAATTAATTAGTACCAGATAGGCACTTAAAATGTTTTGATGCTGATCAATAATTGTAACAGTTATTATGTTTTTGTCTCCTGGAAGCTTCTAAAAATAAAACACACTGTATCAACAGGTCATGTGACCAGTTGAGATGTACATCCTGTGACTTTCGGGTGTTGATGTTTGATGACTGTGAGTGGGACTTGTCCTGTGATTACCTGTTCCTCAGGTGAGTCAGCAGACCTGCTTTTCACTTTAAAACATAACAAAACATGGTAAATGGAAAGACTCCAATCAGTAGATTAATTCTGGGAACACTTTCTCACAACATTGATCCTCATCAGTTCATTACATTTACATTTTTTTAATTTTATATACAGAGAATGTGTTATGCCAGAAGTGTCCAACCATTTTGACTTTGGGCCCCTTAAAACTAAGTAAAGTGTGCTTGCAATATGATAATCTGATGAGACCATTCTGAAAACAACATATTTTTTTCTCCATGTTTGTTTTGAAAGACATAAAATAAAAAAATGAACAATATCACTTGTAATTTACAAGAAGAAAAACAAAATTAGAGGCCTTGAATGTCTGAAAAGAGGAGCAGAACTTTTGCAGATGTTGGACTGGCTGATCAAACATGCACAGGTGTGTGTCTGGAGTGGATGTGGAAGTGGTGGGTTCTGGATGTTGTTTTTGGGTTTGGTCAGAAGGTGGCAGTGTAGAGCTTTAAAGTAGACCCTGTTTGCCACTTGCTGCTTTTTCTCAGTCACATTTCTGCTTTACATCCACTGAAACACTGCATCTTAAACAAGTGAGTAGGTTGAGAAACATACAGGTAAAAATCTTCAATTGTAATTTTTATATAAAAAAAGAAAGCTTTGTTGGAACCTCATTGATTGTTTTCAAACATGCACATTAAAATAAAAAAAAATGTGTTTCTCATTAAGGTTTCTTTTTTTCTTTCACATTCTCAAAAAACACAGACTGGCTATTAATGTTTTTCTTTGTCCTAATTTTATTTTGAATTTCGTTCTTTAAAATGTCTGCTTTCATATTTTTCCAATTTTTTGATACCATCACTTTATAAAAGCACATTTTTCGTCAAACGGATGTCCTCTTAAACTTACAAAGCATCTGCTGTCATATGCAAAAGAGCTGAAAGCATGTTTTCAAAATGACCAAACTGCAGAGCAACTAGAGCACAACACAGCTGGATCCAGTGAACAAGAGGCGGAATTTGTCTTGTTGAAACTGTGGTTCACTGGATCACGAAAAATAAAAAGAAAAGTCAGTGTTCAGAAGCTCTTTAGTGACTAACAATAATACAAAAATAAATGTCACCTTTAAACAGCTCTTTTTTATTCCTAGTGTGCAGTTTACTGTTAGTGTGATTCTGCTTAACTTTTTCTTTGTTCATTAAAGAATATAATGTTCAATATTCTCTGTCACTTTTAAAATCCTTTGAATATTCTTCCTCAATCAAACTGTTTTCTTTTCATTTCACACTGTGTTTGTAAGTGTGTGAACAGAAAGTCTAATCCATTACTGAGGCCACCCACTCTGTTTTTATTTTTAATTAAGAGGCTTAATGGAGAGTGTTAATGCTGATAAAAGTGCAGGTGTTTTTTGCCTGTAGTTCAATATAAATCCGAGGCTGCATTGCAGTCTCATAAAAGCAGCTATAAATGAATGTATAATTGCTTTTGTAAGTGTGGATAAAGAAGGCGTGATGACACGAATTTAAATTTAAATGTAGTCCTTCCATGCTCAAAGAAAGGAAATGTATTTATATATTTTCAACTATTTTAACAATTAAATTGGAAGTTGTTTTATTTCCAGCAGAAGGCAGAAAGAACTCCAGAACTCAGCTTGAATTCACTTTTAATGTTTATCTAACTAGCATGTGTGTAGTTATGGTAGTTTTGTATTTTTCATTAGGTTTTTATTGTTTTAGATAGTTTACTAAGTGGGTTTGCTGGTTTCACTTAATTTTTTATTGCTTGAAAATGCTGAATTTTAGTTCAATTTTAAATTTTCTCAGTATTTTTTATGGGTTTTATTTATTATTAAAAGATGCTTATTTTTCAGGAAAAAGATTTAAGAAGTTCAGAATAAGAATGACAAAACAATCACAAAGCTTTGGCTCAATAAAAATTTACAGTAATGCCTCCTCGTTCCTGCTGCGTTGCTGAAATTGATCAAATTTACAAAAACTAAAACTAAAGACATTCCCTGTACATTATTTTTTATTTTTTATTTTTATTTCAGTTCACAATGTTTCTCCACACCTACTTATGGTTCGTAGTTTAGTGTCAGGGTACTGTAACAACCTTTGATAGGAGCCCTGAGGAGCTTTTTTAATTCATTTGTAATTATTTCATTCTCATGACTGTCTGTGTGTCTGTGTAGGAACAACATGCCGGACCGTCAGAAGCTCAGAGCCAAACTGAAGAAGAGGAGAGGTTTGCGGGCATATGCCTGCCAGTGCAGCTGGTTCTCCACGTCAGAGCCAACGGACCTCAGAGACCAACCTCAGCTCAGATGGGTCTGTGGCAAACATCTGGACTGATGTTCACTCTGCACTACTGCAACAGTACTGATAAAAAAAAAAAATCATTCTGGATGACAGAAATGTTACGAACAAAGAAACTGTGTCTGTTCACCGGTTTTTCCAGAGATGGTTCAGAAACAAAGAAGTCATTTCCTGTCTGTGTCCTGTGAGTTTTCGCCACTGACCCGCTGCTTAAAGCGATGAGCAGCAGGTCCTGAGTCAACTCGATCCAAAGGGAGACGTGAACATTAGCAATGATGATTTACACCAAAGTAAATACCTGGCCTGTTTTTCATGAGTCACATATCTTTTAAACTGTCACTCAAACTTTTGATGCTAAGATGTCAACAGTTTTGTTCTCAACATCTTCCCTCGGACACAAAAACACTGGGTGTATACACGTTAATGTAAATATGTATAGAATTATGTAGCTGTTTCTTTTTTTTTTTAAATTCTAATGTAATAAAATGATCTGAGTAGACATGTATGTTCTATGTTTGCCACCTTAAGGACTAAAACTTTTTCTCTGTGTTGTACAAGCACAAAAAAATCACGAGGAGACAAAGAAGCCCTTAAGACAAATTCAATACACCAACTACTTTACGCTTTTACTCCATTACAATTAACCAGAAAATAGTGCATCTTTACTCCACTATGTTTTAAACAGCCTTAGTTACTAGTTACTTTGCAGACTCAGATTATGAACTCAAAATTTAAAGCTAAAAGTAGCAGTATGCAACAGTAAAAATACTCTGTTACATGTAAATGTGCTTCCAAGACCTGTATTGACAGCAAAATGTACTTAAACATTAAGGTTAAGTACATATTTGTAAGAATGATATATAATTATCACTGATGCTTTAATGTTACAGTCATTAAGCTACTTTTATTAACAAAGCCTTTATATAAATGCCTCAGAGTAAGAGTGATGGCCCAAAAGCACTGGTATTAAAAAAATTAATTATCTTTCTTTAATCTGAAATGAATAGCTTGATAATTTTGCTTCAACTCTGTTCTGTTATTGTTGGCATTGAGTTCCTTTATAGCAAAAAAGGCAGTGACTAAACATGTCACTTAAATGTAAACAGATTATTTACAGCAGCTGTAAGAGTTTTTATGCAGTTTTTATACAATTTTGCAACAGTTACATCAAAAACATTCAGCTTTTCAGAGGCCTGAAATCGAGTTTCTTATCATGTACATTTTTAAACTAAGTCCATTGAGCTGAGAATGTTCTGCCTCCGACAGTAGGAGCGCTGTCCAGCAGGTGGCAGTGTCAAAATTAAGAAGAAGAAGAAAGAGCGGAAGTAAAATAGCATGCCTGCTGTAACTATTGATGAAGACAGTAACGGGAGGTGATGGCTGAAATAGATGAAAAAGAGTTTGATGATATTATAGATGACTGGTTCATCGAGTCTCTGAAAACGTGAGTTATGTTTACTCATTGTCCCAACGTTAAGTTTCTGTTAGCAACTAGCTAAAAGCTTCATCATCACCTACTGGCTCGCATTGCAAGGGGAAGTCCGCTTGAATATCGTTAAATTTTATTTTCCCCTTAATTACCTGCATGTATACGTTCCTTTAACATAACAACACTAGACATTTCTTGCATCTAACTTAGTTACTTTTCAATTCGGCTTCAATTTAGTACACTCTGCAGCTACAGTTCGTTTAAAAGGCAAGTTTAAAGAAGTAATCACCAGCGTTTTCCTATCGAAAGCCCCTGTGAGCCACAACTCAGCAACACTGCAGCAATGTGTGAATTTAGTTTTATAAAATATGCTCATTAAACTGTATTCATGCCGAATAGAAGAGTGAATTCTGTTAACTAAAATTAAGTTGTTGGGTTTTATTTAGAGGTGCTTAGCCCCGAAAAAGAAAATATGAAATAATAATATTTTGAGGAGGAGTTTGGTGGTGAAGTCAAATTATGCAGCTTTGAAAAACAAAGCTATTTACATTAAAATGTGAGCAGAAAACTTTACCAATAAGTAATCTCACACTGCCAAATATTTACAGAAATGTAACTGAACTGTTGTAAATATGATAATACATTGTGGACAGTGTTAAAGTGAAGTTGAGGAGCAGAAACACAGTCTGGTTTATTTACATGCACGTGGCTCTTTTCAGGTCACCTGGACTGGGTTCTCTGTCATTTCTCTTTGTTGATCTCACAGGCCTGTTGATGTGTTTTTATCTTGTAAAATTAAAATCAAATGTTTAAATTTGTATTACTGAAACTATCCTGCACTTTGTCTGTAGGGTCCCGAACCTGTGAACTGTTGTGTTCAGTCATTAACACCTGTCTGGTTTTTCACTCTTCAGGTACAAAGATCTTTATGTGTATCAGCTGGAAAGTCCCACTCAAGTCATTGAGTGGACTTCATTAAAGAGTGAGTCACTATATTTAATCGCAATCATCATCAACATTATCTGGAAGTATTATCCTTCACATTTGGTCTGAATGCACAATTGGCTGATAAATTGATGTTATTAGATAAACAACCTGAAACAAGTGTAGATATTCACAATGCAGCTTCTTATGAGAAATTAACAATGGTTGGTTGCAAAAACTCAAACTAAAGCTTTTTATCTCTGTTTATTCTTACAGCCGTTTGTGTCGCAGGAAACAGCTCCTCAAAAAATGAAATTCTGGAGCTACGTTTGCCTCTGAAACTCTTTGCTAATGAAAACAAGGTAAGAAAAAACACCAAATCAATCCATACTTATTTTTTTTTTTAAAAAATATGAATTATAGGAATTAATAGGATCTAATGCTTTTGTGCATTATAGGCTCCTCATATGTTGCAAAGTAAATTATGCAAAAATCCAAATTTGTAAATTAAATAGTAACTAAAGCTTCCAGATAAATGTAGTGGAATATAAAGTACAATATTGGCCTCTGAAATGTCCTTGGAGTTCCACTTAAACAAAGAACTAGATATACGTTCCACATTTACTGCTCGGTCATGTTGGATCTTTGTAAATTATGGACTTAATTTCAAATTATAGGCTATAGTAAAACTAGCTTGTGTTGTGTTCAGGGTCTCTGTGCAGAACGGGACTTCAAAGTTGTCCATGGTGGCTTCACAGACGGTCCTGTTCGCTGCCTCAGACACATTCCAGGAACAAGGTGAGTTTCTCTCTTTTAACTATTTTGTTTTATTATTTAGTATTATTTTTATTTTGTTTTCACATTTTTGTCCGTCCATCCATCTCATTCTCACAAACACAATGCCACAGAAACACCCAGAGGGAATTTTATCAAATGTGGCTGAAACATCCACTTGGAATCAATGATAAACTGATTAGAATTTAGAGGGCAGAGGTCACTGTAGCCTCACAAAACATGTTTTTAGTTTTTGCTCTGATGTTGTTTGGACAGGTGTATTGTGACCAATGATGGGCGGAGCTCAGACCTGCAGGTGTGGGAACTCGGAGGTGACGACAGCGGTGAGTTCAGTTTGACACCTGAAGCTCCTCATGTTCAAACTCAGACCTGGTTAAAGTGTAAAACCACAACAGCGGTGGTTTCAATCTTTGTAGAGTTACAGGTTTATGAGGTTTATGTTTATAATGTTTATAATGTTTGATTATTTTGATAAAATATTACCTGTAAATACAAATATAGTTTAGTATATAATAATCTCAGCCCTGAGTTGTCTGCAGGTATTCTCGCAGGCTACATAAAAGCCCAATTACCTTCAGCAGTTGAGGTGCAAAGCTCTGGCTGTTTCCTGTAAAGATCAGTGCTGTGAGCACAAAATGATAACTGAAATACAAAAAGATGATGGCTTCATACTCAGAGACTTGAGTTAGGAAACCAGCCTGAAACAAAAAAATGAGAACAAGATTCTGCCTCCATGTGAATCCAGCAGAAGTTAAATGATGAGCGCTTACTGGATTGACAAAACTAAACAGGAGTGTTTTCTTTCCACAAACTTGCTGTTATTTCTGAATAATTCACAGAACTTGATGTCAGCTTATTTTGGACTGAAGCACTTGGTCCTCTGAAACTCTCATTGTCGTGCTCTGTGCATTATTTAAAATAACAGGGACTTTGTTTCTAGAGGATGCTGCTGTTGAATTTATGTAACAAAAACTTTTACACTTTTTTTTATTTTGAACTAAAAGCAGTTGTAAGGAGAGCAGAGAAACACACTGTACATACAATATGAATTCAATCATTTCTTACACTGTTGCATCAGCAGTTTCATTAATTACAAAATTATCAAAATAACATTAAAACGAGGCCAAGTGATAGAAAGCAATGGATTTATTTAGTCAAAAAGACAAGATACAAAACTGAGAAGCACAAAAAAACAGTTTCCTCTTTTTATTCAACCTTTTCTGATGAAAGTAATTTAAGTAAATTCTAAAATGTTTTTGGTGTTTTTCCTCAAAATTTGATTGGTTATCCGCTGTGTCTCATCGTCCAATGACAGATGTCATCAGAAGAGCAGGAAGTGTGGAGGGGAAGAGTGTTTCAAAGAGCGGCAGCAGGATCGCAGCTCGACTCTCATCACAGCCCCAAGTTCTTCACGGAGCTCAGATCAACAACGTCCAGCTCACTGAACTGACCTCAGGACAGACTCTATATAAACTAGGTAAACATCTGAAAGGTACATGTAGTCAACTATAAAATCTAAGATTGAAAGCAAGGCAGCAGCAAAGTATAAAAATAAATGTTAAATAATATATAATATGATGCTGTGGTACACATGTATTGTAATGTAAATATGCAGGAATGAAGTAAATGTATGTGATGAGAACAGGTTGTAGGGGCCACGTGTTTTTTTTTTTACTGTGTTGGTGGATAAGTGGCTTTCAAAAGAAGACAGAAAAAGAAAACATTTACCTAAAAATAGTGACATAGTTCCAAGAAGTCCCTCAAAGAGAAGATTTGCTACTTTTTCTTTGTGAAATATTTTTGTAAACTGAATGTTTTTGCATTTTTAGTCCTTTTTGAATGAAACATTTAGTATTTGGATGTTTTCATGTGACTGATGATTTGGCTCGAACTGATTCAGCAGGAAAAGTTAATTTCTTCATCTGCTCCTCAGGTTCAAACCGGTGATGCGCTTGTTGTTGTAGAAACATTTATTATGTTATAATGAGTTCTTTTCTGTTATTTTTCATCCCAACAGAGTCTGACTCAGCAGATCCTCTCAGTTCCCTACATTTTGTGAGTGATGCTGTCTTCCTCGCCAGCTGCTGTAACGGCAACATGTACATCGCCGACACTCGGACGTCAGCTGCTCCTCAGCTTTCACCTCTGCCTGCGTCTTCAGGTGAACCTGCACTTTGGTGGACAGATGCCTCTGCAGATCGTTCATGTTCTAATCCATCCAGCTGCAGGATCATCAGAGTCTCCTCGTCTGGACAGGCGGTGATTTCAGACTTAAGAAACCCAGGAGAAGCTGTGAGTCGAGCTCAGCTCAACGTCCAAACACCTCGCTGCAACCTGGGTGATGTCAGAGTGTCGTGGGCTCCAGCACTGGATGACTGTTTTGCAGTGTCAGGTGAGTTTACAGCACAGAGAAATCCAGCTGTTCAATGGATAGATAACAGAGAGAAGTGACAAAGGAAGGCTTGCTTACTGAGAGTTAGATGACAAGATTAATGTCACTCTGTATCTGTTAAAGATGAACAGGAACAGTAAGTTAGCTTAGCTTCAAGACAGTAAACAAGAGGAAACAGCTAACCTGGATTTTTTTCCAAAGGAAAGAACATGCAGATAAAAAACAAACTTAAAAACTAACATTAGGTGTGAAACGACATTTCAGTTGAAATTAAAATTAAATCTAGACTTAAAAAAAGAACTATAATGTACTATAGTTTTGGGTTGTAAATGGGTGCAAATGTTTGAAACTGGGATGTCTACATGACTGAGTCAGTGTCCTTCACCAAGAATTGTACATATACTACATAAAAACATTATGAACTTCTAAATCCTACAGCTAACAAATACACCCTTATATTAATACAAACTAAAACTAGCTTTGGTTCTAAACTGTGTACTTTTTTTGTCATTACCTTACTCTGACGACTTGCACTGCAGCTCCTCCACTCATTTTTATACCCTTTCTGAGGTTCAGTAGAAATAAACTGGGCAACTCGGTAGCTCGCGCATGAGTCACTCTGCTTCTTGTTGTCTGTTTCCATGGTAACCGGAGAAAGACCCGCAAATTGCTCTGAAATAGCGCGCGCAGCTTCCTGTCTGCATGGATTGGATGGATTTTTTAATGCCATGCGATCTACCCACATTACCTTTCGACTGGTAGATCGC
>JAPZDV010000025.1:1106648-1128281 GCA_029814665.1 Acanthurus lineatus | reverse complement strand
CTTATATTGATACAAACTAAAACTAGCTCTGGTTCTCAACTGTGTACATTTTTTGTCATTACCTTACTCTGACGACTTGCACTGCAGCTCCTCCACTCATTTTTATACCCTTTCTGAAGTTCAGTAGAAATAAACTGGGCAACTCGGTAGCTTGCGCATGAGTCACTCTGCTTCTTGTCTGTTTCCATGGTAACCGGGGAAAGACCCGCAAATTGCTCTGAAATAGCGCGCGCAGCTTCCTGTCTACATTGATTGGATTAGATTTTTTTAGATCTACCGGTAGATCGCGATCGACGTAATGGGCGCCCCTGAACTAGAGTATTCCTTTAAGAACTGACTTACAAGATGAAAAAGTAATAGATTTGTTTCCTACCTCCCTCTGGCAGGTTTCAGTGGTACGGTTCAGATCTACACCACCTCAAGTTGGAGGACAGAGCAGCAGGAAGCTCAACCGCTGTTTGAGCACCGTGGTCACATAGTTTCATCACAGTCCGAAGGTGGCGTCCCCGTCCTTGTCACTTCCCACATCTGGCATCCAGAACAGCCGCAGACTCTGCTATCTGCAGCCTCGGACGGCTCTGTCCATGTGTGGGACTGGGTTGACCAATCAGCTGGCAGCTCCTGACGGTCCCACACCAGCATCGAACCAAAGATCCAGTTCACCTGAGAAAAGACGATGAAAGGGGCTGATGTTACACCTGAGCCTCTGTTCGATGGACTGAAAATAGCAAAGAATAACTGACCTTTTTAGATCAAAACATCAAGTCTGGTCTGATGTTTTGCACCAACTCCCATTTTTAATACCAGATGAAGGGATGAATGTGGAATATAATTATAGAAACAATTCAGGAAATGCAGACATCACTTGAGCAAAAAGTGGGACTTGTTTCTGTGCTCCAAAAAGTGTTTTATATCTAAGTTACATTAAAGTTTAATTTACAGTGAACAAGATCAGACCATAGAACATCATTTCCATGCACAATCAAGACAAATTGCCACATGACTGTAGCAACAGCTGTTCCCGATAACTGTTCTCATTTAAATACAAATTAGATCAGGTAGCAGGTTTCTGTATTAAAGCATATTTGTTTTGATGGATTTGCATCATGAATACATATTTTTACTCCAGAGAGGGGGAGAGGGGAAGAGGATAACAGGAAAGTTTCCTAATTTGGTGATATCCAGCCATGTTAGAAGATTATACTTTGCTCAACTCAGACTTTTTTGAAAATATATTTTGATACTGGCATTAAATAGTTGGTGGTGGGGCGGGAAAAGACGGTTCAATGGAATGTGGGCGACAAAGGAGTGGCAGCTGTGATACTAAATCTCTATGAGCTGATAATTGAATAGCAGCAGGTGGTGAAGACGCCATGAAAAGACGTTACTGAAGTGTTGACAAAGACACTACAAGTGGTACACTTTAATTACATCTTTTCACAGCTCTGAAGTGTTGACAGAGAACTACAGAAACCTTTTTTAATCAGATTCAGTCACTACAAGCTGCATGAAATGTTTTTAACAGTCTTTTATCAAAAGGGAACATGGTGCTTTGTTTACTGAGGAACAAATCTGTGTGTTTACATCAGGATCAGCATCATAAGCTGCTTTGTCTTCAGTTGAAATGGAGAGGAAACCAGAGGTGCAAGGACTGTGCACATGTAGTTTTAAAACCTTTAGCTTTGTAGGCGACATACCATCGATATATACATACACATACCAATTATGTCTATCATCTGAAGGTCTGCCTTTGTGATTTTTCCTTCCAAAAGACCCTCATGTACTGTACATGTCAGGAAGATAGGAAGGTATAAAACTATTCAAAACTGGGCGAAGCCAAGTACTCGTCAGGCAGGAGGGGAGGGAGGACATGCAATAACAGTAGCTGTCAGATTTGAATGGACACTGCAGCGACATATATCAAACCTTATACCACTTGGTCAGAGGGATAACTGCTCTCAGGCTTGTGCTGCCACTTCATGCAAACAAAATCTACTCAAAATGTCTGCATGGATAGATAACAGAGAGAAGTGACAAATCTGTTGGGCGAAAATACAAACTCTGAACACATCTGTGTCACAACATGACACATCTGTGATCCAGTGATGCAGCACTAACAGAATCTGTGATTTGAAATAACTTTTAAACAATGAGTAAAAAATAAATGGACAACAAGTGTCACCTCAGTTCATCTAACATGAGGACTGTGTGGCCTCTTTGTGCTCAGGCTGAGCCGGTTTTTACCTGTGTGTGTCACATGTGAAGGTAGACTACAGCACAGTTCAGTTTCAGATCTGAAATGACCACATTTACCATCAACACTGACAGGAAATTTGTATAAAATGCCATAAGTTTACCCTATACATATACGTATTTTAAGCTGTAAATACCAGTATTTATTTGTTCTCAGTGGTTTTGTCTTTAAACTGAGCCCAAATAAGGCCAGCTGACAAAACAGCAGATGTACCCAGTTGGGATGTTACATAACTCTTTAGGTTACTCATAAACAATAAGCAGTAAAATTATTCGAGTTATGCAGAGGTAGCCGTGGGCAGAGAGCTGCAGGCTGAAAAAACAACAAAGCTGCAGAGAGACAAAGAGGCATGCGACTGAAGGAGCAGATCAGCTGTGGGACTGAGAAGAGCAGACGCTCTTAGGAAGGCCTTCAACCCTTTAATTAAAGCCGGATGGATGTTTGTGTGGTAGCAGCCAACTAAAAGCTCCTCCTAATAATGTTAGCAGACAAGACACCTGGGACAAGGGGGAGGTCTGTTTTATTGCTGAGCAATAAAGGATGGATAGCTGCACACAGCTTACACTGCCAAATTCTTACTCTGAAATATTTTAAATTTGCAAGAGTACATTCCAAACAAATATGAAGCCTTATTATCTATTTTTAAACCTAAAACTGCCCAGACCAGTTCCAGAGAAATATATGCAAAGTGTATGTACATAAGTGTCTCATGAATATGAATAGGAAAGTTACAGCAATAAGTAAAAAAGTGACCTTACTCTTTTTGAAATAAATGTTAGCGGGGTTAACTAGATGAACTTCTAAGCAATTCTCAATTTCACCCAAAACACAGGATGAAAATGAAATAAATAATAAGTATGATGAAAACTTTTCAGACTGAGTGTGTGCATATTGAAAGGTTGAGGGAGCTTAACTGCAGAGGGACAAAGTATGGAGGCTCTTGAAAGGACCCAAGAGACAGTCATTATATTGACTGACAGAGCACTGAGCCGAGAGCTCCAACTCTCCCTTGGCCTAATGACACCAGAGCCATTATACCTGATTTTTGCTGAGCGATCTAAATGAGTCAGAACTATTTTCTGCCTTGTGATGCCTCGTAAAACCGCATCTGAGACACAAATAACAGTTTAAATGGACACCTTGCCTACATTAGAGAGGCGACCCATGGCCCCCTGATGAGGCACAGACTGAGTGACAACTAACAGATAATTTACCAGACAATAACACTTCTTTTCCCGATATTTTTTTCTGTTGAACAGAAACCACTTATACTTTCTTCACGTCACTTGTTCTTTACAAACCATCCCAGCTGATCGTTCCTAAGGAGGGAGGCATTGCCTTCAGTTTATTCCCATTTAAATAAACTTGCAGAGACTTTGCAAAGACTTATGCAGGTTAATAATTCATCAGTCGGTATTTACTCACTTGTTTTGAAATCTGAATGAAATCATACTAAAAGTGTCAAAAAGTACAAGTACTCACTGCGCAAAATACCCTCTTTTGTAGTGTTAATTATGCGATAAAATAATGAATGGTGAAAAACACAACACAGTGAAGTAAAAAAAAGAGTTGAGGAAAAACGCGAATATCTTAAATTCATACTTTACTTACCCTTAGTTACGTGAGTGAATGTACTCGGTTACATTCCTCCATTTCTTATCAACCAGCAAACATTAGTGGCGTCTTACCTTGACACGGAGTCAGTTTGTTAAAAAGTCTGATCCAGCTGCCATATGATGAAGTCCTCTTGTTCATAGTTAAATCTCTGTTTTACGTCCCAATTTTGCTAAAAGCAGATTATGCTAGGTCTCTGAAGTTAAGCTAGCCGTTAGCATGTCGGAGAGCCGAGTTGATATAGATCGCCGTTAACTTGAAGTTAGCATCGACATCAGCTTCACGGTGAAGTCCGTGTGTATAGTTCCTTCTTATTTTGACTCCTAACGTTAGTACAGCAATAAAAACTTCTTAATTTGCTTGTTTGTATACAACCGAAACCTCAAATCGGTTTCGCTAGCAGTCAGAAAATCGGCGCTTGGAGACGCATTTTCCCGCCTATTTTCAGCTCTTCTACGGCGGTCTGTTACCATGTCTCTCTGTGTGCAGCAGCGCCGCCGTGTGGAAGTCTGTTGTTAAGCAGAAGTACAATGTGACCGGACTACATTATACTCAAGTACTGCGATTAAGGACGAGTTTAGGTAATTACAGTTACTTCTAACAGCTTTAGTTGCTTTACAAATTAAGATTTTCACCTAGAGTTCTACAATTAGTTTCAAGTTAAAAGTCTATTTTAAAAAAAAATTAAATCACCCAACAGTATTTTCAGTACAGTTGAAAGAAAGAGCTGATTGAAAGGATTAATAGTTTGACAGAAAAGTGATTAATTTTATTTGCATTTGATTTTTTTAAATAAAAAAAAATAATTAGTTGCAGAAAAAGCCAATAGCAGATATGAAGTAACATTAGATTTAGAATAGTACTTAGATCAGGTACTTGAATGAATGTGGCCTGATTCTTTACTATTCAGGACAGCATGTGTCTTTTTGTAAATCGGTAGCTCTCTTAGCATATTAATTGAAAAGGGTTATTAGTGTATACATGACTGCATTTGAAGGCATCTATTAATCTTTTCTGTTATTTGTTATTTAAAATGTAGAATAATGGTGCTGTTGAAATATGTCTATGGATGGTCCATATTCACACAATTCATTAGGTGAAATTTGCCTCAACAAGATGAAAATTACAGCCATATTCTGTTTTTCTGTTTTGCAATGTTTTAATTATTTAATCATTTTCATTCTAAGCACTTTCCCCTCACTGAATGCCACTTCATTAGCATGGATGAGGTGTCCAGAGGTGACTACACTGATGGAAGTCGCTGATTTACTGAACCTTGAATGTATAAAATTAATATGCATTAGTATGAAATACCTCTTAGATGTGCCTGGAATATGAATCCACAGGAGCCGCTCTGTTGGGCCAGAAATATCATACATATTTTATAATAATGTTACATAATTTTACTGTCAGTATTTCTTTTGTTTCATGATTTTTGCAGTATTTGAGTTTTTTCAAATATTTTTAATCTTCTCTAACTATATTTTTTGCTGTTACCAAAAAAAGCAAAGTAATCCTTTTGATAAAAAACAATTTTGTAATTAACCTGTTTCTGATTCTAATAATCTAAATAATCTAATTGTTATTAGTTATAATAGAAACCAATTAAACTACAGAAACAGATTGTGTTGCTCCCCTCCAGTTTCAACATTATAAAATCATAATTCAAAAAAAGTTACCATACTGTCATTACTTGCTAAAATAAATTTTAGACCACTAGGGGGCAGCTGAAACAAGCTGTGTACACAACAGTGACATATCATCAGCTTTGAGTTTATAAAGTGATCTTGACTCAATATCCAGCTGGTAAAAAGCATCGTGATTGGTCATTTGGAGTTATGTTAATGTAACCTGACAATTTCAACAATAAATAAAATAATGTCTTTCAAGTTTTGACAGAAAATTAAAAGCAAATATTTAAATAATGGAATAATAATTTTAAAAGCAGATATCGCTGGATTTGCTTCTCTTTGTCAGACAGAATAAACATAACTGCAGAATAATAAAAAGTAAGATATTAACCTTTGATATTCAGCTGATGGATGGAAGGAAGTTAAATTAAGATATAATCAGTGAAAGCACAAATTCCTTACAAATGTACTTCAGTGTTGTACTTGAGTTAATGTACTTTGTTAATTTCACCCTGTTATCGTTTTATTCTACAGAAAGAAGAATTGAATGAATCAACACAGGACAACAGTAAGCTTTAAGCAATACATTATTTATATATAATATATACTTAAAGGTTTCTGGAGGAATTAGAAATAGACAATATGCTGGGTTACATTCTGATTGAAGCCCTTTTTAGAAGCTTTTAAAAAGAAGTAAAATTACCAAAAAAAACTAAGAAAAAAAACACCAAAAAATTAAACCATCAAAGAGCAACAAAGAGAGAGAAAAACAAGAGAAATCCATGAGACAGGAAGTGAGCGGCTGCACAACAAAACCAAAACACAAAGACATCTCTGTCAGCTGTCACACGATGCCTCCTCCATTTTTTTTTTTTTTAGTTTCCTCACCAAAACTCAGCATCTGCAGCTTTTTTCCTAATCAAGTCACACAAATGTAATCGATTCTCCGTCAGTCTCACTGCTGTGTTTTCACGCTGTGAGCAACAGAGAGAAAAACCTGATGTCAACGTCTACTAACAAGCTTTTTCGGGAACAACAGGCAGAAATGACTGTTTGTCAGCAGCTGTGTTTCTTACAGGTGAAGCTTCCAGCTGTGAGAGCGGCCGGCAGCTGTAGAAGAAGCTAGAAAGTGGAACTTGAATTAAATCATTTCCAGTTTGAGTCTGCGATGCTCATCATCTGCTGTGTTTAAAAGCTTTAAACTTTCCGACAAGAAGGCTGAAGTGGCGCCCCATCGGAAGCAGCACCAGGTGAAGAGAGCGACAGTGTTAAAGGGAAACTCCACTCTGAATTTTAAAAGGTGCAGCTGGTCTGTGATGATGCATTTATGTGCACTCAGATCTTATTTTGTAAGTTTGCTTGTTAAACAGCTTTTTTAATCTTATTTTGGTGCAGTGAGAGGACAAAGCTTAAAACTCTGAGACTTTAATTAAGAGTCAAATGTGAAAACAACTTCTTTACATGTCTCAATGCTTCGATCTGCGGTCTCCATCCTCTGGTGGCATTCGTGTGAAAAAATCATTAAAAACCTTGTTAACTGGACAAGAAATGTCTCCAGGAGAAATAAACCTGAGAAAATCAGGCTTCTTATTGATCAGATGTTCAACAAAGAAGCTTACAGAAGGAAGTCGACTGTAATCTGGTTACTTAAATGCATGTAGACGCACTGAATCTGTCAACAGGAGTTTAAACCTCCTCCGCTGCAGACCAGGTTTGGACCAGGACACGGAGTCCCTGCCAGGAACAGGTCATTAAAACACAGACTCAGTCGGCCTGTGAACATTATCAGTGTCAGCTGAATTCACAATTTGTGCAATTGTTGCTGCAATTAAAAAAAAAAAAGGGTTTTCTCCTTTTAACAGTGGTGAGTGTGAAAAAGCTGAAGATGCTGCAGAGATGTGACTGACAGGAGGAGGAGGAGGAGGGCTGAGTCATTTCAGAACCGATCACAACTGTACAACAGAACAAATAAACCCAAAACACGTCTGTACAAATGTACAAAAATCAACAGGATTAAAACAACATGAAGATTCATTTTAAAACATCCAACAGAGTCGCTGCGGATCGAACAGTATGAAGTTTTAACTCAACCTGGATCAAAGTCAATGTGCCAACTTCGTCAAGTGCAATCCACAGCGAAGCCGAGGCTCGACTCTGTGCGTCTGAGGTCGTCTCCTCCATCGGCACGGCGGCCACAGCGAGTATAAAGGACAGCTGGTTAGTGATCATTAACATGTTAACTTTCCTAATCACTTCTGTTGCATCAAAAAAAAATCAGTAAAATAAAAGAAATTAAAAGAAAATGATCCCTTTTCTTCTCCCTGCTCTGCTGCTTGGAGCTGCAGGTCAGACGAGGCGTTGCTCACCTCTGTAACCTCGTCAAATGAAACAGGTAACTGTGCACAAAGTTAATGCTCCCGCTGTTTCTGGTCAGAACATAGATAAATATGGAGATGCTGGCAGAAGTGTCACTTTTAAGGGCTGAGCTGTTTGTCTTCTGTTAGATGCAGTTACAATTTCTTTTTCTCTGGTTTGATCTCAGGAAAAGGAGAAACCTGATGGTTTTACGTCACTTTTCACTGTTTCATGTTACAGTAAATCTCTGAGGAGTTTCATTCCAACATCTGTTCAGCTCCTCACAGGAACTTCAGTCAAAGTGAGAGGGATTAAAAGAGGGGCTTCACAGATCCTAAAAGGTTTGAGGACTGACCCATGAAAACACGGGGGGACGTCACATGATCACAGCTGATTGGTCAGCTTGGATCCAGTCAGTCACTGTATAAAGTAAAGTCCACTTCAGCGAGCAGCAGGAATGTGTGTATAAAGAATTTGGATAATAAAATTTTATGGTAATGACAGTAAAATGTAATGCATCACTTTGTAAAACAGGGAGTGATTTCTCAAATGTGACATATTTCTACTTGAATGTGTCAAATATGATGTGACAGCTGCTCTTCTGAAGCACTGATGTGTGTCAACACCTGGACAGATGTGCAAAAAAGGAATGAAACTCTTCACAGGAGTCACTGAGAAGAGAAACTGAAGCAGTGGGAGTCCCTCAGCCTGAACTCTCCGTCCGTAGTGAAAGGTAACCAGTCATAACTCACCCAAGCAGCCTTTTCACTTCCTGGTTTACTGTTTAATCACATGATGTAGGTCACACGCACACGTCACATGATCAGAGGACTGCAGGAACGTTTGAAAAAGGAAGGGAAAAGGGACACATGAAGGGAAGGAGGGCAGGACGGCTGCAGTTTGTGTTGGCAGAGGCTGAGGAGGGAAAGTTTACACAACTCCACCGGGGTCAGAGCTCAGAAAGGGTGCGTTTGTTTTGTGACACGGTGCAGCCCTCTGAGCTCAGAGCAGCGAGGGGGGAGGACAACACGCTGGTTTCCTGACTGTTATCTACTACTGTCTTCCCAGTAATGCAAACCACCTCAACTATTGGGCAAGTTACTACACGGACTGTGATGCAAGACGGATCATGTGATAACTGAAGAAAACATGAGTCAACCAAACAAAACACTTCCTGATTATTGCAGTTCATTTCAGTCACTGGAGGTAATCAGCCAACTGCTCAGGCGTTTTTACCCAAACAGACCTCATTATCTTCTCTTTTCTCCTCTGTGAGGCATTAAACTCTTTCCACACTGAATTCCTGATAACAGTCTTTCAAATTAAAATGAAACGGGGGAATTAAATCGCAGCTCAGGCAACATTTCACGCATTTCTCCGATCAAACAAACGTTCAGCTTTGCAGAAAAAACTGAGAAACTGCGTGTGAGCTGCCATCAAAGACGGAGGAAGCTTCTACTCTGTGGTCACCTTCCACATTCAGGCCTCTTCCACTGCAGGAACTTAATGAACAGTAACATCATGTGCAGACACAGTATCTGGTGTGTGTGTGTGTGTGAGAGTGTGTGTGTTTGGCAGCCTTGTTTTTTCATCTGCTTGAGCAAAGAGTTGTATGTTAACTAGCCACATTAATATTCCTTCTGATTTGTTTACACTGAATCTGGTATTAAACCTCTCTGGAAATCATGTCGGTGAAAACATGAAGGTCGGTGGTGGGGGGGGCGGATTTATACTTGTTTGTACAACATTCATGTTTTTTTCCCGTCCTTGTATTTAACGAACCTCCTGATCAAAGCTGATTCGACCTCGCTTGATGTTTGGTTGACATTTAGAAGGTGTCTTTCTTCAGAGACACAAACCTCCAGTTTAATCTGTTCTGCCCTCAATTTCTTCACCGTCACCTCCTCGTCTTCTGCTTCAGGAGAGAATCAAGCAGCTGATGTTCTTCTCTCTTTGCTTCTCCTGCAGGTTATTTAATCTAATGATCCTGACTTTTTAACATGTAAACATGGAGGAGCTTTCATATCAGCCCCACTCTGTCAGCTGCTGTCTGCCTGAACTGCACTCACCAGGTAAACTCTGCACAAATATGACGGTGTTGTTTGTTGTTTGTCTGTAAAACACGAAGCAGGAACCAGAACCAGGTCATTGGAAGCTCCTGATTACAGGTCATTAAGTTCATGGAGTGGAATAAATGCCTTCAATTTAAAAAAACATAGTCTGGCTTGTTAACAACTTTAACATTTTCAAACTTGAGAGTCAGTAATTGATGGCTGGTGAATTGTCTTTCATTTGTCTGGTGAAAAAACAAACTTTCTAGGAAAAGTCCAAATTAAACTCTTCCTGTCTGTCGGCGGTTTGAGAATCTTCCTCCTCTTCTGTTTACAACCACACGGCAGCCTGATCCCATGTAACCCACTTCTGATTCCTCCAATCATGAGGCTTCTTTGTTTTTGCAGTCTGGATGCATCAGCAAAACCATTTTTTTGACTAAAGCCTGAGCAAACTGTCCTACAAGGCACCACGTGACTCTAAAGGCAAAAGGTAGAGTTAGTTTTTTGAAGCCAACACTCACCGCGAGACAAGCGCTCGCTGATTTGTCAGAAGCAACTAAGTTACGGCAACTAGAAAAAGCTGAGGGGTTTTAGCTTAATATCTGCATTTTGTCATTTATAAAAGGGATTTTTGCTTTAGTATGACATTGTGCTTGAAACAAATTTACAAAATAGGGCAGAAAAATACCAAACTTGTGTTATAAAAAAGCTCCATTTGGTGTAAAACCTGAACAACAGAGATGAAGGTCAGAGCCCAAAGATTTGCTTTTCCCTGCAGACATGACAAGCGATCATCTTGTGTAGTTCATGGACATGAAATTAAAAGTACAGAGAGAAAGAAGCCTCATAGCTGAAATTAACTTAAAAGGAGGGGGGGGTCTCATTAGCACCATTGTGTTCTGTAGTGACTAACTGCAGCCTAATGAAGCGTCAGGAGAGAAGCTGCAGACTGAGCGTTTACAGAGTCACAGCTCTTTTTCCCAGAGTTCCTCTGGTCACCCAGTCATTTCCACATTTCACTTTTTAAATCACTGTGGTCGGGAGAATATTCATCCCTGCTGCAATTAGAGGAAGAAGGTAAAATATTTTGGTTTGAGTCTGGAACTCCAAAGTGAATTAATGAATTAGTCCTCAGAGGTTGAATTCACCTCCCGTATGATTCGATCACCTGGAAGGAGAAAATAAACTAAATGAAAGACGAAGTGTTTCCTCTCCGACGTGGAGGCGAGAGGCCGTCGGGAGGCCGCGTCGCCGCCTCAGTCACTGCTGTCCTCCTCGTCGTCATCGTCGGACAGGTTGTTGCTGTTGAACTTTGACCCCGGCCTCGTGATGGAGTCCGTGCGCGGCCCGAGGCCTGCCGATGTCAGCTGCACGTAGCAGTACTCGCACACGCGAACGGGTTTGGACGACTGGCTGGGCAGGAGGTACTTCTTCTCTGAGCACGGCCCGCAAACCACGTAGCCACACTTCCTGCAGTGATGCCGGCGGCTGACGGGCGTGAACTTCACCTTCTGGCAGCGCATGCACACCGTCGCCTCTGAGTCGGGCACCCACACGGCGGCGTGCTCCCCCGTCGGGGCCTTTCCGCTCTTCTGCAGCAAGTCTCCCACACACTTTCCTATGTGGGTCATCCACTCGGACTTCTCGGTGGCGGTGGCGGCATAGACGGCGAAGGACTTGGTGGGAGTCTTGATGAGCCAGCCGTTGCGCAGGTCGCCTTCGTCAGGCACCGTGTCGATGGTGACGCTCTCCAGCGGGATGATGTGCTGCTTGTTGTACTTCTTCTTCTGGATGACGATGTTGCCGTAGACCAGGATGTCGTTGAAGAGGAAGAACTGGCGCGCTTTGGGCTTCTTGCGGCAGAGTTTGGTGAGGACGCCCTCGCCGATCAGCACGCGGCCAGGAATAGCCAGCGGCTGGCCCGCGGCGCCAAAACAGCCCTCCACCACCGCTATCCGCTTGGAGTTGGCCTCGCTGTTTGCAAGCCGGTCCACCATCTTCGCCTCACCTGGAGAGAAACACAGGTGTGAGTGTGTTTAGTTTAAAGAAAAACATGTGAGTCAACATCTCGTCAAACGTTTTATTTTGATGCCTTTTCTTTAGGAGGCTCATTACTGACGACCACTAACAGTATTACCTTCAACGATATTGTGGAAATTAATTATAAAAAAGTAAAAATTTATTCAACATTTATCAAGCATAGAACATTTTTTTATGGGTCTGCATTATGCATTTTATCTGTATTATTTACGAGTTTCTGCTGTACAAAGAGAAAGATTTAAATTAAATCTCACTGATCTCAAATACTTTAGTCAAACCCACAATTTTCATTTATGGTCAAGAACATCCCACGAGATTCATCTCTAATTTAAACAATCTGTGTTTTCACAATTCTGCTGTTTCCCAAGTTTTTAATCTTGGATTTGACTTTGAAAGAAGCAAAGTTGGTAGATGTGTCACACAGCACATGAGGCTTCATAAGGTGCCTGAATAAGAAAAAGGTTTTTATAACTTTGATGTATTTTACATAGCTTCAGTTCTACATTAACATTAAAAAACTCATTAATAACTGAGCAGGAGGTTGAGCAGGAATACAAAGTGACCACAGGGCTCACCAGTGTTTTCACCAGCCAATTAAAGTCAAAACTATTTCCACATTATTAATGATACTTCCCTTTAAATAACATATATGATACTCCAGTTACACAGTTAATCCAAACACAAAGTGCAAGTTTTAAAAAAAAAAAAGCAAACCAAGGCAAACAACCGATCAGATGCTTGATTTTTTTTTTTTACTATGTAGAGATTTAAGGCATCGTGTCAAAACAAATATCTGAATTAAACCGATGTGCTCAAGGAAGAGAGAGAGCTGCAGCTGCAGTGTAAACAGTTTCATGAACTCCATCATCCAACACCATCGCGTAGCATCACAATGTCACCCCTCACCAGGAAATGGGTCACTGTCCTGCAAGCTAGAGGCTTCAGCTACGACTGCCACGATCACACAATCAGAGGAAATCAGAGGACTCACACACTATCTCGACATCAGAATACTGAGCGAAACTCATGTGGAACTACAGCCAGTTTTTTATTTATTTATTAGAAGTACTATTAGAATAAATCTGATGTTCCTCCAAAAACCCAAAACAATTATTCTCTCCACTTCTGAAGCCTCCAACAGAGGATTTATTTATAAGACTGAAGAGCAAACACCAGCAGGTTCCTCCTCTCTGTTTTGACCCCGATGGCAGCAGAGCTCATGGGCACTGCCCCCCTTCAGCTTTTCTTACAATCACAACGATGGAGGTCAGAGGTCACGGATTACAGAGATGGAAGAGTCCTGGCAATCTCCGGCAAACCCTGAGGGTTAACTGCAGAGCCGTGACCTCGGAGAAGATGCTCACATGCGGAATGATGTGCACAGTTCAGTGTGACACGAAGCCGTAAGAGCAAACACAAACACACACACACACACACCAAAAACACACACACAAGCACATACGTACATACACATATACACAACCCGATGAGTCCAGTTCAATCCTTTCGTTCTCAGCTTTTATTTATTCAGGTGACACCTGCTTTTCTCTTGTTTGGATCCACCCCGACACACAAACTGGTCAGAAATCTACTTGACTGAAGAAAATTTGTACTTTTCCACATTCAGGTAAAACAGGCCTCTGATCTGCCCTCCTGTGAGACCCTGATGCCTCTTGCAAAAGCATCCTGTGATGTTTTTTGGAAACTTCATACTGTTGATGAATTTTATGTAAAGCAGCCAATCTGTTAATTTACCACCTCTTTAGTGAAGTTACACGGATCAAATCTGGTTCTTTAGATTCTTATTTATTTTCTAAAACCATTAAAATAAGCATTACTGAACAAATGAGTCTGTGATGTGTTTTTTGTTTGCAAGTGCTTGTTTTTTTTGTAGGTCGGTGAACCAAACTTGAACAAACACAAAAAACTAAACTAACTGTGACGCACAGAAAGTGCAGGTGTGACTGTATCCTGCATTTCTTGCCCCTGTCACAATATAAAAATCCAAAGAGCCAGACATGATGCTAATTGGCCAGCAGAAGCCGGTGCAGCCTGGGTCGGCCTCCCCAGTGATCTGCACACTAATAACCCAGGAAAAAGGACAGAGGGGGGGCAGACATGGCAGCCCCGTTAGCCAGGGCTCGCTGCCCATTCCTGGAGAAACTGGCAAACCAGCTCCCATCGGCACACAGAGAGGGACACAGAGAGCAGAGAGAGAGACAGACAGAGAGAGAGACAGAGAGACAGACAGAGACATAAACACAGACTGGAGGCTCTGAAGCCAGTAATCAAAACGTGGCCGAGCAGGAGAAACAGACCAAAAATGCACAGAAAATGTAACAGAAAAAGAATCAGCTTTCTTTGCTCTGCTGTGAAAAAATTACAGGAAGAACAGACATACAGCTGTTTTTACATTCAGAATTAGTTTCTTGTATTCGCTGGTTAAAATGTCACATAAACCAAATCAGGGCAGTGGCTTCATTGTTTTCTTTTCAATAAAAACATGAGAATATTATCAATCTTCTCATCTAACCCTCAGAGAGACAAATATGAGTGCATGATGATTAATCATTCGGTCTATGAAATGTTGGGAAATTGTTCCCAGAATCTGTTTTGACTCTCTTCAAATAACTGAAGTGACTCAGTTTACCAAAAAACCCAGCAGATACTCACAACCGAGAAGCTGAAACTTGTGTTTTCTTATGAAATGTGATTGATCGACGGCTTATCAGAACCCAAAGCTACAAAATAATACAGATTTCAGTCGCACCTGCACCGAGTTCCTATAAATATATGAAACTCTGACACAGACAGCAGAGGAAAAGTGCCTAAAGTACACTAAGACATGAAAGAGACCCAGTACAGAAAATCTACTCGTGTTTGCATGTGGCAGGTGTTATTTCCAGACCCTGAATTAACATTATCATTAAGTTATTACCTGTCAAAGTAGCTGTTTGTGGAGAAAAACATTTATTTTTTGCTATTACGCTGGCAGTTGGTGTCCATTTTCCACCTCAGGGATTGATTGGGTCTCTTAGCCAGCTGCAGAGAGGCAGACAGGCCTCTTTAAACCAGCCATCAGCCTCTGTGACGCTGACCTTTACCAGCTGCTGTGTCATCTGAGCAAACAAACACATCTATCTTCCAGCTGTGACGGACAGATGTGGGCTCAACCGAACCAGGTCAGAACAAAACAGTTCATACATCAGCTTCCTAACTACATGGATTACATTTCAAATTTCCAAAAACCCCCAAATATTAACTTTACACTGACTGAAAGCAACAAAACAAATTCAAGCACCTGAAATAAAAAAAAAGCTCAGCAATGTCATTTGATTTCAGGTGCTTGAATGTTTAATCAAGTAGAAAAATTGCCGTCAATCGATCACCTTGACACATTTCTGACTGATTAGTAATGTCGGTCTTGGGTGGGATTTCTCTCATATAACTGCTCTCAGTGTGCAGATTTGAAAACCACGTCAGCATTTTTTACCGTAGGTATCCAACTGCTTTTATCCAGCAACAATTGCAACAAAAACTAACCTCATTTCACCAGGTACAGAGATTACAGGAAGTGCCTCATAGAAACAAGTGTTATTGAGGGAAAGCTCAGCTGGAGTTTATTGTGTTGAGGCAAGCGCCGTCAAAGCTGTGATACCTTAAGTTACAGGAGTTCAGATGAGCCCAATGATTAATTCATTAGGGCAGCTGTCTTCTCTCTCAGTTTACAGGATCCCGTCTTTTACTGCCAGGACTGAATCAAATTAAACTCTCCAGGAACAGAAAAAAGAAACTACGTAAATGCTGCACAATGTTTTTTCATCTCAAATAGATTGGATGAAGATTTCACACAACAGGCAGCAAAAGGAAAAGGCAGCAGCCGATGTCCTTCAGACGAAGCGGCAGACAAAACTTTGTGAATCTGTGCTTTTAAGTACAACCTTTTCTAAAAGTTATATCAGATTTTTTTTCAGATGTCAAAATGTCAATCCAGCAGCCATTTGGCAACAGATGGAATCAAAACATCAGCCGGTCTTAGAGGAGTTTTAAATGTCAGATTGCATTCAAGCTCTCAAAAACTCCTGCCGGTCGTTTCACTGCCACAGAGTCATGATAACAAGCAAAAAAAAAAATACAGTTAGCTTGAGTTAAATGTTAAATGTTAAGCTAACAACATGAGAGATCCCTCCTGTCGGGTTAATGGATCAGATGTCCAAGAAATCTGTGTCAGGAGATCTTTAAAGCAGCTGCTTTGCCTGTAAACAAAAACAGGACGCAGGGTTTTGGTCTTTAACATGAGCTGCATTTAAAACTCCGGCGGTGGCAAACTGAGAAACCTCGCAGGGGAGGGAAGCGATGAGTCAGACGCTAAAGGGAGAGAGTGACGATGACAAAGACGAGGGGTGAAGAGAGACAGAAAGAGAGTTTCTGTGGGCTGCAAACAGCAGCCAAATAAAAAAACAAGGGCATCCATTTATCCTGGGGGGTGATGTGAGGGCAGATGCTTGATGAGACCGAGTCACTGCACTGCCTTTTCTGTTGGTGTGTTTGTGTTTAAGCTTCTGGTTTAGTGTTACAAGGTGAAAGCTAACATTATGTAGGAAGCAGGACGCATAATGTAATAAAACCCTGTCAAACTCCGCTTAGCTGAAAGACTCGTTCATTTTGTAAGAAAACAAAAACAAATCTTCATATTAAAGTTATACAGATTCAACACAAAGACAGCCCTGTTTACAATTTGAGTCTATTTAAACAGGTCAGTTTTACACTTAATGGTAATGTAATATTTTAACTTTTCCTCTGCTGAAGTTGCAAGGGGGCTGATTACTCGAAGGGTTCACAGGTTGATTCAGTGCTGTGAGACACCTGATACACCAAACTGACCCGGCTAACAGTGACAAAGGATGACAGTTAAGGTGCCTAAGTTGCCTGTATTTTGGCCAAAAAGATGTACTTGAACATATCACCAAGACTACAGCTGAAAGCCAACTAACACGAATGTTCTGTGCCTCTGTGGAAAATGACTCTCCAGATCACCAGGCGGTGATAGTCTGACTTTGTCACTGAAAAAAGAAACAGAGGAACCAGATATTTGGATTTATATGAACCGTTGCTACGATAAAGCAGCCTTTGATAATCATTTTTACATCTCTTGCCCGATAATTGGACACTTTCACAACATGACGTCAGCTCCTTTTAATAAAAGAAAATTTCTGATGAATAGTTGCAAAGACACTGACTTTGTTTAAAAAGAACAGAAGAAGAGAGGAAGAGGCAGAGGAGAGAATATATGGAGAAACCGCACTTGGGTGAAATCATGGATACTACAGCAAAAAGATGAAAAGGGTTTTTCTGACACTAAGATCTGAACTTATATGAAACCTCTAACCGTTCCATTAGTCAGAGAAACTTCTTAGTCCAGTCATAAAGAGGCAAAGACATCAGCTACGTAGGTGAACAGCGTGAACGGCAATGTTTTTTCCACTATGTGACCAATTTTAACTTGTTCACACCTCCACAAAGGGCCCATAAACACCTCATATCAAAACGCATCAACAGGATGCCTATTTTTGTTTACTGTTTGTTGCTTAATATTTGACACTATTTTTAAAATCTAGTCAACCAAGTGATAGACTGATAAATGAACAAACACCTCTGCAGCCAAACTTCAGGTGCAGCTAAAAACAGGTTGACCCAGATTTGCTGCTTTGGCATGAAAGGGTGAATTTACTGTCAGAGACACTTTATCTCTTTATGAGATATGATGAAGCACCCTGAAACTGGTCGAGTGAATCTGGATATTCAAACACAGTCTGAAATAAGGCAGAAGAGTGTTTGATAATGCAGTCAGCCTCCTCTGAGAAGCCCTTATCAGCTTGTGGTTGACCTGAATATGCCACCCCGCTGCGATGCGTCAATAACATCCTGCCTATATACAAGATTACACAGCCACAGTGCGAGTATGGACGCAGATAAAAGACTGGAGGTCAATCTGCTGTGCGATGTGAGAAAAACTGAACCAATGTTCTCACCTGTTCACAAACAAAGTATAGAAAATTTCCTGCACTTGCCTTTTATTCACAATCAGTTCATTACAATGAGACGATACTTAGTTGTTAAAAACGGAAACATGATCAGTACTACATTCAGGATCAGTGCAGATTACAGTTTGTGTAACTTTACGGTCACTGTGTCAGTGCACTTTGGTCACTTAGTACAGATAAAAAACTGCTCTTATCATCCAGTCAGTTTCAGTTTGGCTTACATTTCAAAAACATTAATTTACCTTCGTCCTGCATGACAGGATGAAGCATTTCACGTTCCAGTATGTGACTTAGGCTTGTAATAATTTCCTCCTCTTCATGGGAAAATGACACAGCTTTACCACTGAAAGCCTTAATTTAACAACGTGTAATATGACTACTTTGTGTGTCACGGCTCAAACTTTAGGGGAAAGGTTTAATTAGAGGATCTCAAGCTTTCAGAAGCTCTGGAAACTTCTAAGTTACATCGAAGCAACAACTTACAAGAGAGAAGCAGAAGATTAACAGAAGAAAAACTGAGAAAGCTTTGGTTTTTAATTTACTCACTTCTGTTTCAATTCTGTCCTCTGGTACTCAGAAACAGTGAAAGCCAGTTTCTTAGCTCATCACAACCACCTTGGATCAAATTAACACTCTGTTTTCAAGAGTTTAGCTCACAGCGGGATAGAAAAAATCAATGGCACTTAAAGAGATTAAAGACCCAAGTGATCTGAGGTTATAATCAGAGAAATAACAGACCAAACCTCATGATAAATGACAGTTAAACTACACTGAAACATCAATTTATGAGAGTAAACAGAGAAACAAAACAGCCTACACTTTCTCTTGTTGTGAAATGTCAGGCTCGCATGTGTAATGTGGCCTGTGAAAAAGGGAATAATTACAAGCTACGTGATATAACCTTAGTTGTCAAAATAAGACTTCAAAATGAAAACTTATTAAAACAAACAAATGTTACAGTTGTACAAATAAACTGAAAAAATCTCAGCACAAAGTCAGTAAATCTACAACCTCACAAAGCTTTAAATCCTACATGTTTTCCTTGGAAAAAACACAAAAGGACGAACAGCCGATTTCAGCAGTTGCTCCTCTGACCTCAGCCGTCCTCAAACACTGATGAACACCATGATTAAAAAAACCTCCCAAACAAAAACGCTTCCCTTTTACGGTCACACGCTGACATCAGCAGATGTATGACTTCCTGTAGGAACAGGGAAACTTTCAGAGTAAAAGTTCACTTGAGATCTGTGTCATTTGAACATCAGTTTTGAACCAAAGAGGTTTAAAAGCAGACAATTATCACCTGAAACAAGTCAGAAAAACTGAAGGCAACATAAACTTGTGCTGTTTAAGCTTCCTACTTTTAGTCCTTATTCCTCTTCATGGAGATTTCTGCATGAGTCATCCGACAAACAATAATTCTGTATGATTAAAGAGACACCCGCGCTAATCTTCAAGCTAAAACAGACAGCTGTTTTCACCACGCATTAAATCTGTCTTATATAATTGAAAATTTTAAAAAGAAAATTAGTTCGCAGCTCAGTTCCCAGGGTTTATTGTGACGTATTCTAAAGCCTTGTTGTCGATTCAACCCTATATTTACAATAAAATGATGAAAAAGAGAGAAAAACCTCTAATTTTACAATGCAATTTTTGATTATGAAAATTACTTCTATTTCCGTTTCATTTTTTTCATTTGAAACTAGCATATTGTTGAGTCACTGTGATTATGTCTGCAGATTTATTTTAAAAATCCACCTCTGGTTGTATAAATATAAGCAGCATCTTATTTTCAAACACACATTCTTGTCACCTACCTATAAGTTGATAAGAAACTTCTTTCAAACAGCAGAGTTTGATCTCTGTTTTAGTTCAGAACATGATCCAAACATAGATGCTTTTTAGACACTTTTTTGTTGTAAAAAACTTAAGTCCTTAGTGTGAAAACTGCCTGCATGTGGAGAAAAGAGGCCAAAAACATCAGTTATCTAACAGCAGTTTCAGGTTTTGCGAAAATCAGAGTCTCATCCAGTCCTGATATCACGTCTGTCTTCATCGTCAGCAGCCAGGAGGATTAAATCCTCACTTCTACAGGTTCAAACAGATTAGGTGTTCGAGCCAGGCGATCACCACGCTAACCGATTAGTACACGTTCAAACGCGCAGAGGTTTCCCAAGAAGAACAACTGTGTGCAATCTACTGGATGATAAAACAGCAACGGTAACCAAGGAGCCACACAGAGATACATTATGTCCTCTAATGTGTTTGTTAATTAATGTCTTTTCCATTTGAATGAGTAGGTGTATCAGCCCCTCTTGACAAACATTACACACCAAGCTTTAATGCACTGTTTTACTGCCATGCACAGACGTTTTGAAACTGATAAGGCTCTCTGGGATCACTCATAAATGATTCAAATATATGCTAAAATAAGTAGAACTCAGAAGCAGAGTTCAGAGATTTTCCTGGACTTTGGTTTAAACACAAGCTAAAAACCTGAGGTGGCACAGCTCACAGCCTGTAGTTAAAAAAAACGACCTTACAGGATGGAGTTTTGTGAGGAATGTGCTGTGAACAGGCCTCCATCTGTTTCCCTCATTCTGCTCAACTCGTGTGCAACCTTTGAGTCTTTCCAATGCAAATAAACTCAACAGGTAGCAGAAAGCTATTACCTGACTTCTGGCGTTAGTTTTTTTTCCCATCACTTTGTGGCCTCTGCTGGGTGTTTCTGCATGCACCATAAAAACATATTTTTTTTATCATTTCATTCAAACACCCTCAAGTTCACCCACTGTTCAAAGCTAACAGCAGAGAGAGAAACCGAAAGCTACTAATTCAGTCCTAGCAGTAACCGTGAAGAAGCTACAACCAAAAATACTGACAAATAACAAATGAACCTGAGCCAGGAGGTCTGTGAGTCCCTATGATTATTTTAAAAGTTGTAAAGACAACAATTTTCAAATAAGTTTTTTAAATAATACATCCACAGAATCTTTAGAAAGGTGTGGACTTGAAGTCTATATTTTCCTGAAAAATACATTTTCTGAAAATAACTGAAGCGATGAAATAATAATTTAAAAAATTTAAAAGGTCCAAACTGATCACAATATTTATATTTGAACAAGTTTACTTACAAGACCTGATATGGTCAGATAAGATCTCTGAGCCAATAGCATAACTACACTGATGTCACATGTCGTCATCGTATGTCCGACCTCAAAAGCTCAGGAGTTGCCAGGTAATGGATTACAGAATGCATCAGTGGACGCAACAGGCCGTAAAATTAACACAAAGTAGGTTTCTTAGCTAAAACATCTGAACATAAACAGAGTATAAAAGCACATTTCAGCATATCTAAACCAACTACACGACAACTAACAGCAGTAAAAGTCCTACAGTCTGAACTAAAGTGTTGTCACCACTTAGCTTTTTTTTTTTTTGTTCCAACTCTGACAACATGACCGACAGTATAGTCTCTAATACAGGGGTCACCAACACGGTGCCCGCGGGCACCAGGTCGCCCCCAAGGACCACATGAGTCGCCCGCAGGCCTGTTCTAAAAATAGCACAACTCACTAGTGAGCTGCGTCTATTCTTTTGCTATTCTTTTTTAATCACACTTGCATTTATATAGATTTTAA
>JAPZDV010000025.1:1090710-1106548 GCA_029814665.1 Acanthurus lineatus | reverse complement strand
GTCCTTTCAACAGATGTTTGGTGGGTTAAACAGTGAACCACAGCTGTATTGTTGGAGTCAGTCATGCCTTCGGTTTGTGCGCTCAGCTGTCAGGTTAAATAAGTACACTCAGTCGAAGGTAACAGTGCGATTGTGAGAGAAATACAAGAGAGAGACAAGAAAAGTGAAGAGTCAATGAGAAGTTTTCACGTGGTTTATCTGGAAAGAAAGGAGTCGACAGTGAAAGCTGAGCTTTTCTTTCTTTATGGACAGACTTTTACAAGGACACAGGAGATAAAGTGTTATATAAGTGACATGAGCTGTGACACTGTTTACAAAACACATTAGTTGGACATAATTTTGTTTTACACGTCTGCTCTAAACGAACCTTTAATAAATTTTGATTTTATCTCTGAGTTTCTTCTGACACTTTGACCTCAGATCTGCCACACATTGTTGTTTAGTTGAGGGTTTTTGCTTCTATCACTGCATGTGTGTGTAACGATTGTGTGTCCACAGACTTTTGGCCATGATCTGTATCTTCATCCTTGAATTCAGCCAACTTTCAGTACCTAAACGAGTTTTGTTTTATCATAAAAACAGCATTTTATGGCCTCAGAGTGCAGCGTGCTGACAGCTGTGGAGGCCCAGCTGTGATACTGTACTGATCTTACAGCAGCAGCTGAGGCGACCCCTCCCCCCCCTTCTGTCACCCCCCCCTCGAGCTTACTCGGACACACAAGTCCACATAAGGATGACATCACCGCACACTCAAACGTGACTCAGAGCGGTCGGCCGGGGCTCTGCACGCAGCCGGTCGATCCAGCGGACCGTGAAGCTCAGCTGCCTGCGAACGCTCCCATCTGTCGCCTGAAACCCACAGCATCAGCCCCCAGCCCCCCCCAGCCAGCCAGCCAGCCAGCCGAGCTCCATCAGGCCTCCAGAGATTGCCCCAGCAGGGGTGAGGAGCAAGGGTGAGACAGGAGGAAGTCATGAGAAGAGGGAGTCAGGGTGTAATGAGGAGGAGGATGAGGAGGGGGCTACATTGTCTTTCCCCGCAGACAAGCGAGCTCGTCAGGGTCAGAGTGAATTAATCCAACGCTCGGTGGTGGCGTGCCGCCTCCCGTCTGAAGCTGCAGCATCGGCCATTCTCACTCGCCTTGTGAGCTGATGTGTCACCCTCCTCCTCCCCCACCTCCCCTCCATCTCTCCCCTCTGGCCCCCGTTGTTCTGCTGCTTTGTCACTGCAGTTATTTGAAGGCGTTTGATGACACAGAGAGATGCAGCTCTGGAGTCTGCAGACTGAATCGGCATCCTGCTGCGTTTTTAATGGACTGGTCCTCGTCATGTCCTCCTCTGTACACGGACTCAACCCACGTAAAACTGTGTGAAAAGTTGCAGCACAGTCAGAAAGGCTGAATCTGGAGGGTTTGTGCTCTGAACTCGATCACGTTGGACAGATTTTGCACCTCAAGATTCCTGACTGGTGCCAAAGTCAAGAGGAAGTGCAGAAGAAGACTTTGTCCTGATGTAATGAAGCAAAAACACAGTGTGTGAGTGAGGTTGGAGGACAAAAAGATGAACGATTTCTCCTGTTTTCTCCTCAATAAACTAATTTCTCTTTTGTTGATGCTCTTACTTCAAAGTCACACAAAACTTGTTACGCAGATGTTCACTGTGAGACCACAGGAAGTACAACTGATCATCTGCAAGTTCAAACTCAAGTTGCCACTGAAAGAAATGTCAACAAGATTCTTATTAAATCCTTTGTGACAATCCAACGAGTAGCTTGTTGGATCTTTACCTGGATCAGTTAAAGATCCAACTCTCATGACAATCCATCCAAGGTTGTTGTGATGAATCGGTCTAAACCAAAGTGACCGACTGTCAGGCTTTTTTCTGAGCCAAGGTGCTAAACATAAAGTGCTGTTTTCTTCCAGTAGGGGGCGCAACTGGTAAGTGAGAGCAACATGTTCTGTTTGTATTTTAAAGGCCCTGTGTGTAGAATTTAGATTTATTTGTAGATTGGACCTGAAATGGAACATAAATGTTATAAGTATGTTTTCATTTGTTTTTGATTACCTCAGAATAACAATCGTAATGTTTAATAACCACAGAAGAAGTCGGTCTTCTTCCACTGAGATGCTGCACAGCCGTGTTTCTACAGAAGCCCAGAACGGACAAACACCAGCTTTTAAAGGTAACCTTTCATATTTTATCACAAGATTCGCAGCCATGATGATGTTTTCCTGCATGTTTGGATGTTTAACACTTGTGGCGGTTTAGATTTCAGCTTCAAATGTCTGTGTGAAGAGTAAACTGGTTTAAAACTGGTTCAACGTGGTTTAATTTCATCCCTTAGTTTGACCTGACGCCTGCAGATCGGACAGAGTTTCACATCTTCTTTTTGGTCTTCAAACATGGAGACGACTGTTAACACCCAGAAACAGGTTTTCTGTTGTTTCCTGTGAGCCTGTGAAACCTCACCACAGTGAAATAACCACGTTAATCCAAAGAAGATAAGAGCTTTGCCTTCGGTGTGTTACTGCAGTCGACCTGAGTTTCATAACAGGAAAAAAGCACGTGAAAAACAGCGGTGTCTTATGAAATGTCACAGAATGAGTCACACATCTTTAGAGACGAGAAGGACGACGAGACTGGAAACAGAAAGGAGTCTGACCTTGAAATCCAAAACATACATTTAATGCCATTTTCACCCTAAAAGCACAGTTTGTCTGAAAGAGTGTATGTATTTTTCAGCTAATCCTTCCTTAAAGAACACAGTTTTAACATAACTCTGTTTGCTGTAAAAAGGGTTAAATGAGACCGAGTTGTTTGGTAAAAAGGATTTGACCACAGGAAGTCTGAGTTTTGCCAATTTCACTTCAGTGTGAGAAGATGCTGTGAAATCCACCAGCCGAGGTTACGTTCGTCCTTTTTTTTTGTTGGTGAGCAGAAAATCTGTTTCTTTCCTGTTTGACCTCCTCACAGTTCTGCTCACTGAACACAGAGGCAATTAAAATAAAACGAGGCTCCACCAGGAGGATTTTCTCAGTCAAACTTTAGCTCAGAAAAGCCCTGATGTTCGCCTCCTCATCATCTCAGCACAAATGTCAAGAGGAAACTCAGTTTTCACAGGTTTTACATTATAAAACTGAGCAGCAAAACAAAAACCACAAGACACAAATTAAGGTTTTGTTCGCTCACCTCCGACTCTCAGGAGAGTCACAGTTCAGTTATTCTGAAGCTTTGCTGTTAAAGTTCAGGGTGTAAATGGACAAAATGAAAAGGCTGTTTTCTTCTGAGCATCACGCAGGTGTGTGTGTGTGTGTGTGGATGCCTGAGTAAGTCAGCTCCTTCAGGGTGTTTGTGTAAATAAAGAGTGTGTTCACACTCATGCGACCTGGTTAGATAAGGTTTATGTAACCCGTCTGTCTCTGCTCTGTCAGGTCGGCGTCCTGCTGCCCTGCGGTCCGTCACCATCGTTCGTCCATCGAAAGACGTTTGGCACAAACTACCAGCCACTTTATCGCTTTTATCCAGTTTTTATTTCGCTCTGATGTTCTGCACTCAAAGTGGAAATATCGATCGCTGCACTGCTTGTTTCTTTTTTTTTGTCAAAAGCTTCTTCTAAATCTTTTATTTTGGTGTTCTGCCTCTGACTCATGTCGTGTCGTCTCATTGATCTCGAAATAATAATAATCACTCACAACGTTCTTGCTTCTGTTTTAAACTCTTAAAAGTCCCTTTTCAAGGTTTTTTTCTCACAGTTGTTGGCTCTTCTCTCACCTGTTGCGTCACATGATTGATCTTCTCTCTGTTTTTTGCATCCGTGAGGAATTTACACAGATATGGAAAAATAAAAAGAGTTTCAGTTTGTGTTTTCACTGTGTTCAAAAGGTAAACCTGCAGTGTGGTTGTCATCGCTCCGGATAAATAAATGCAAATGAAATAGTGTTTGGCCTGCAGGAACGTGGAGCTGAAATCAGCTTCAACAGGCGAGTCCCTGAAGACATCATTAAAACCACATGAGGCGACGTGCAGCTAAATAAGAAATGAGACACACTTAAACATTAGTCATCATCTGCATGTCCTCGGAGTTCCTGTGGCACATTAAAAAAACATCACAGCCTTTATCATGCAAACTGAGGAGAGATGCTGCGTTTAAAGGCCCTGAAAAAACCTGTTTCTTTGTTCAAAGGGGTCAATATGTGAACACAAACTTCTCTGCAGCTGTAAGAAAAGTCCATATTTGTTTTTTCCTCCCTGATTTTCTCACAGTTTTGACAGGAGCAGAGCTCAGCAGAGACGAGATAATGGCGTGATAATTATCCTGCATATACTGTTTTTCTACAGAGACGAACTCTGAAAACGCAGCTTTGTGTTTTATTGAAGCGTGAGACATTTCTTTATTCACAAGAGCAGATAATCAGAATGAAAGCAGGGATTATTAATGTGCGACCGGAGACTGAACGACAGCAACAACTCGCAGGTTGCAAACTGTCAACATTTTATGGAGAAACTAAGATTAAAAAATGAGTCACAACCACTTTCTGAAGTAAAGATGCTGCTGACACTTTAACACACCGGTGAAAATAATCAAATTCAAAGTATTTACATGTGATTCTGTGAAAGAGGCCGTTCAGCATGATGAGCACTTGGCAGTGTGGGATCATGGGATTTATCTCTCTCCTTGTCAAACAGCCTCCATTGCAGATGAAAAGTTGTGTAACTGGGTTATATTTTGTTTTATCTACCAACATGTTTTTGTATTTAACCTTGTTAAATCTGAAATCTGCTGCTCTGTGACACTGATGTTTTGCAGGAAACGTCGTTTAAAATGTTCACCACCTCAGTTTTTAGCAAGCTAACTTTTGCTAATTAGCACCAAACACAAAGTGCAGCCGAGGTTGATGGGAAAGTCCTGAGTTTCACATGTGTTTTGGTTATAAACCAAAGTGCTGAATGTGTTGACAGTTTTAATGGATGATGGTGTTTAATTAAACATTCAATTTGCTGGACCAGATTTCATTCGTCACACTTGCTTTTAAATATTAATGAGTATTTTTATCAGGGAAACACCACAGTTTTTACAGTTAATCCTGACGAGAACCTGCACATATCAACCACATTTCATAACAATCCATCCAATAATAGTTGAGATATAAGTGCTGGACTGACTGATATCACCAGACCTCAGGCTGTGATGCTACTGAAACAAATTTCCAGAAGAAACACGAAGTGACGAAGCTGTCAGACATTTTTCGCTGCATGAATCTACATTTCTTACTCTGCATGTTAATGTGTCTGATACTCAGTCTGAGTCAATATTTGACTGCAAGCTGCAAACAGCAGACAGCTTCTCTCTCCATTCAAATTACATGTTTTGATACAGAAAAACAAGTGTTACTCGAGCAACTTGATGCTACAAAGAAACGCTGAAGATCTTCAGTAGAAATCTAACAGGCTCCTCGTGTGGAAGCTGCAGTGATGACATTCAAAATGACACTTCAGTCCATCTGCAGTAAATAAGGCTCTTATTATTTCTGTCACTCAGTTTTCAGTTTAATTCATTACAACCTGACGGCAGTGTGTCTCGATCTGTATGCATGAAACAGCAGGAAGACTCGACAGGAAGCTTCAAACAGCTTTTTTAAGAATGAACCGTCACGGGATGCATCATTTTCTTCTTTTGCAGCGGAAACGATGAAAAGAAAAACAAACGTCTTGAACTTTTCTCTGTTTTTTTTAGTGATTTTCTCATTTCTAATTGATAAGCAGCTCTGCACAGCTGGTTTTGTCTAAAACTGATTATTTTGTGTGAAAATTACTTCACCAATTAAAAACCTGCTGCTCAGATGTGATGAGGGCAAACAAACAGAGACTCCGATCCTTCACTTGTGTAAAACTAACGCCATGCTGTAAAGATATTCTGTCCATCCTACAGAAGTATTATCAGCTAAATTTACTTAAAGTAATAAAGTAAAAGTCCTCATGTAACAGTAACTTGTTGCTGTCAGTGTTTTTCTCTCTCATGGTTCTGGATTCGTGTGTTTGTTGCATTTTCCTGCTGCAGATGTTGAAGCTGAAACTCCTTTATATCCTTTTAGTCACTTTCATCCACAGCAAAGCATCCGATTCTACAGGATCAGCATCTGTTTGGAGCCCTGCTGTCCTCTGAGAACCACGTATCTCCAGAAAGGTTTTGTGAGCTCAGAAAAGCTTCAAAAACTTCAGCTTTGGGACATTTTATAGCTCTTCCAAAAGGCTTTTTACATCCTTTATCTACTGAAGAAGAAAGACTTCAAATCTGTCAATTCAGCTCAAAGTGCTGAACATCAAAAAAAATTATTAATATAAAATAAGGCTGTATTAAACAGAGTAAAATAATCAGGATAAAATTAAATATAATAAACAAAATTACAGCTTTAACAAAGTATTTGATCAACCAGATACAAAGTTCACACAAACACAATCTTATCTTTACTGTGAGGCTTCATGTTGGAGGTCAGCGGAGGTTCAGGTTGCACTTTGCATGTTTGTGACAACAACATCACGTCCAGAGGTTTATTCCTCCAGTTCACCGCTCAGTTAACGGACTCACAGGCTTTTAATGAAGCACTCAGTGTGTCAGATTTAATCTCTGCGATGTGGATGTTGTAGTTAGAAAAGAGAAAACGAAGCAGCCGACAGGTTTTGTGCAGCTCCTCGTCAGATTTAAGCTCCAGAAACAAAACTCTCAACGTTGTGATCGGAGCCGCCTGCTGTGATCTCTGGATTAGGGATTACCCACCACACACGGACAAGCACGGGATTATGCTTTTGTTTTATTGCGTCCACTGCAGAACTGCAGCCGAACCTGCAGGAAAACGATAGGATTTCACCTCGCGGGCGGCGTGCTGAGCTCAGCAGGTTTCTGAAGTTTAACAGACCCTTTTTTTTTTCAACTTCTGCTTGTAGAGATTCAGTGTTATAAAACTAATGAAAATGTTCCCCGGTCTTTAACTTAATGTTGGTAAGAGACTGGGATTTTGTTTAAAACAGAAAAACTGACTTGAGGCACAAAGTCTTTTTATTCAGCTTCATTCAAAGAACTGTTTAAACTGGAGTCTGGATGTGAAACATCTGAAGTCAAAGTCCTTCAGTTTCCAGGAAAATCATTTAAAATACTGTAAAAACATCATTTCTAAGAGACAGAGTTGCACCACTGGAGTTTGAGTGTGAACTGAAGAAAAACATAAAGCACTTTTTGGTGTTTTTATGAGTTCACTCAAAGCAGAAACAATAAAACAGCAGCCTGTGGAAACAAAAAGTGAGCTTCAGCTGATAGAAAAGGACAAAAACTAGCAGGAACGAAGTGAAGGAGAACCCAAGAACTGAGGTGAAGAACCCTGATCCCAACAAACCAGGAAGGTGTGAGGAAGAAGAGCAGGTGAAGAAGATGAGGAGATGGACTGAAGATTTTAAAAAACAGACTTAAACACAACACAGGAGGTGAACAAGCAACAGGTCAACAGATCAACAGTCAACAAGGAGAGAAAACTCATAAAGACAGGAAGTTACACAAACTGTGACGCATGAAACTTCAAAATAAAGCTGAATGTTTTTAAAATGAGTTGCAGAGAAAACTCTGAGCTCATGATGCTGTTTTATCGAAACACAACAATGTGCAACATGTTCGTGTGAAATGAGATCTTTATCGTGCTGTTTAACTCTGTTTTAATGGTTTTGGGGAACTTTGCATGTTTGATAATCAAGTTTTGCCACTAATGAAGAGTCAAAAATGGCAGAAAAGTGTAAAACAAAAAGGGAAAAGCTTATTCTGTACAAGCTGATGTGGTCAGAGACTTCAGGAGAAACGATGCGGATCAGACCTGATCCTGCAGTCAGATAGATGAACTCCTTGGACTCTGTGCTTGGACATAAAACCATCCTCATCCTCAGACACGCACGTCCTGCCGTGCGGGGTTTCAGGGGCGGGGAGGGTGAGGAGGGGGGAGTCCCTTGTCATCAGCATCCTCAGCCAATGGACGGACCGGCGGAGGAGACACTTTAACGTCTCTCCGGAGCGCAGCGGAGCAGAGCGCAGCGCCCGGTGGCGCAGATCCATCCTCCGGTTCAGGCACCAACATCTGGCTTCTGGTTCCGCTTCTAGTTCTGGTTCTGAGCTCGTTTCTTCGTTGCTCTCATCCTGAGGGCTGCGGGATGCGCTGAGCTGCGGAGGAAGCCCGATGCGTGGACACCCGCAGAGGAAATCCTCCTTCACGGGCGGCTGGATTCTGCGTCTTGAGGAGAATTTGAAGCTGAAAGTGAGTGGAGTTTCCTGTAATTTTTAATTTTTCTTTGACCTCAAACACGTGAGTCAGTGGAGGATTTAACCTTTAATCTATATCATAAAAACTGCCTGTAAAGAGTCTGTGAATCTGGAATCTAAAGCTTTAACATCTGTTTGTCTCCTAAACTGAATCCTGAGCGCATTCCTTAAAGAAAACGTAAAACAGAGTAGCTGATGCGTTTGTTATCGTTATATAATGTCGTGATTGGTGCGTTTCTGGAGCGCGTGTCCTGTCAGATGCACAGATAGAGTCTCGTTGGGCAGCGTTGATCCCCGCGCGCGCGCCGCAAAGTGATGGATTTCCCCGTTGCATCCCGGGGATTATTGGCTGGATGTGCGGGAGGTTTCTGCATGACAGCGCGCTGGAGACGCATAAACACGGAGAGCTAAAACAGGCTCGAGGCTTCTGCGTCTGAAGCTGAAACGCGAAATAAGTAACGACAGGAGCGCCTCGAGCTGCGTCTTTGTCATGTTTGGACAAAAAAAACTACAGAGTTTTTATTTTGTCAACATTTATTAAACTTGTTAGTGATGATATGAAGATTTAGAAATTAAAAAGTGCTGGATGCTCTAATGATAAAGTGGTTTTCAGTGTTTTCAGACTAATAAATATCCCTGAAAAACGACCTGAGGACATTAAAATGTGGACATTGTTTTCAGAATATTTAAACTTTAACAGCTGTAAATAAATCTGCGTTAAATTAAATTGAACTAAGTGAGTCTGATGGTCGCAGTGCGAGTTAAACAGGACCTCCAGGAACCGGCCTGACTCTGCAGCGCGTGCGGATTTATGTTTTTTGTGGATTAAAGCCACCACGAGCTCCAGCTGGGTTGTGTTTACTACTACAGCTGTTGTTGTCCGGCCGGATTATGACGTCACATCCTTTCCCGCTGGAGTAAGTTGCATCCATCCATCATCCATCCCTCATCCATCCATCCCTCATCCATCCATCCATCCAGCACTCAGGGGGCTTTCCTGTCCGGCCTCACGTGACCGAGCAGGGTGCGCCGCGCGCGCCAAGTGACGTTGGACGGTCTCCAGCTGCTGACGTCGATGCTGCTTGCATCATGACGTCAGCGCGTAAAGAGCGCGCGAAGTTGGAGGAGGGAAACAAAAAAATGCTAATTTGGTGACACAAAATTAAAAACATTGATCAAGAATTTACAACCAAAGTGACGCAATGACGTAAAATTATTTGTGAGGATTGTTTAACTGCAGCGATTTTTAAATCATTGATTATATTTGTATATTACATATAAAATTGTATTTAAAGCTTTGTGATTGGATCATTTCAATGCGATTTGGGTGTTGGAGTTGACTTCCTTCAGTCAGTTTTAACGTCCAGCAGCTTGTATCTTTGAGAAAATATGTGGCTCCTTGATTTAAAATCAAAGTTATTTATCTTTTAACTAAATATTCAAAGTTTTACAGACATTCCAACTCTGAGTAACTTGACATTATTGATGCTAAAGCAGGATCATGGAGTTGTTTTGACATGTGCACGTTTATCTCTGACCTGACATCTCTCCCTGGTTTAACTTCAGGTCATGAGCCGACGGTTTGTCCGATGATCGAGACGGGCACAGCGACCATGTTGGACAGAACGGAGCCGGCACACTGCACCGTGTGCTGCTGCACGCTGGCCAACAAAATCCTCATGGTGCTCTTCATGGTGCTGCTCATCTTCGCCATCTTGTTCGGGAACCTGGTGACTCTGGCCGTGATTCAGGGGAACAAACACTTCCACACGCCGCAGGGCTACCTGAAGGCATCCCTCGCCGTGGCCGACCTGGCGGTGGGGATATTCGTGGTGCCGCTGTCCGTTTACGCCGAGGTCTATCTCATGATGACCGACTCGGCTCCGGAGTGGACCTCGTACAACTCGCAGCTGGTGAGTTTCCACCCGTGCAACGTCATCGGCCCCATCTTTGCCGGCTGCACTTTGGTCTCCATCACCACCATCTTCCTGCTGACCATCGAGAGGAGCATCGCCGTGCTCAGGCCGCTGCACAAGGACTCTGTCATCACGCGCAAAAGGACCACAATCCTCATCATCCTCTCCTGGTTGGGGAGTTTCTTTTTGGCCGTGTCTCCGATGGTTTTCAGCAGCGAGATCGCTCTGGAGTACAACTCCTGCAGTCGGATGTGCAATTACGCTCTGGGGACCATCGGCGAGTTCCCCAGTCAGGGCTGGAACATCCTCCTCCTCTTCCCTGCGTTTGACTTCACCCTCCTGGGAGGAACTGTGGTCATAAACATCATCTCCCTGTCCAGCATCAGGCAGCACTCGAGGCGCAGGAAACACCTGGCCGAGACCGACGGCCAAAACGCCACCAAACCGACCTTCTCCGACATCAAAGCAGCCAAAACAATAGGGACGCTGACTGTGGCGTTCACAGCATCTTTCACCCCCATCGCCGTCTTTGTGGTCGGGAACGTTTTGGGGAATGAATGGTGCAACTTTTCCTTCTTTGCCTTCTGGATTTTGGCCACCAACAGTTGCTGGAATGTTATAATTTACAGTGTGAGGGATCAGAAGTTCAGACTTCGCGCACACAAGCTCCTGATGCCTTTTCAGAGACAAAACTCAACCAAAACCTGAAAAACCATCAGGGACCAAAAGGGGGTGACCCTGAGCCGGGCCGCATCATCCACATGTCTGTTTGTCACACAGACTCTCTGTTCAACACTTTGTGAGTCTCGTTCGGAGATGCGTCTGCATGTTTTGTGCTTTGCTGCTGTGGTTTTGTTGTTGACGGCCTGAAGCATGGAGGGTTTGAAGCTCTGGACGTCCCTCTGTGGGCGTCTCGTCTTTGTTCTGTGATGAGAAGCTTGTTTCAGTCTGTGGAAGGTTTCTTTTACTCGACTGTGATTAATTAAAACATGATACAAAACCAAACCTGTTGTCCGACTCCACACTGTGTGTAAATGTGTGTTTACAGTCTAAACAGGAAGATACACGGGAGATATTTCCATCTCTGTCGGATGTTAGCCATCAAACTGTTCTCCTCAGCTTCAAAACACCACATTTCTCTTGTTAAGTCAGTGACGATAAACAACCTGAATCTCTGTTTTTTGACACGGTAGCTCGAAGCAGCCGCCTGTCAGCAGATCACCTTCACGGCTCATGATTTATCAGATATTTTCTGTGTTGAAATGGATTAAACTAGATGTCAAATAACTTCCTGTTCTCCAGAATCTGCAGATTCAGAGCAGTTTTATCGTCTTTCCATCTTTCTGTAGATTTCGTTTTGAGTCTGAATGTTTGGTTCAACAATCAGACTCAGAGAAATCTGTCATTTTCTTCAAGGTAAAGTTTCATTTAGTCTCCTGTCTCCAACATTCAGAGTAACACGAGTCAGAAAGTGAGGAAAGAAGTCAGAAAACAAGACTAAACTCAACATGAATCAAACTTTAACACATGAAACTCGTCTGTGAACGTTTCTGTCAGTCAGTCACACAGATTCACATCTGCAATGGAGGCTGTTTGACGGGGAAATAAACAAATCCCATGATCCCACACTGCATCATTATGTCACCAAACTACCTTTGCAGTCATCATTTTGATAGAGAGCCCTCTAGTGGCAGACGTTACACACAGTGTCCGTGGTTTTTAACTCCTTTCATTTCTCTGATAAGTGCTGACTTCAACCTGTGACGTCTTCGTCAGTCCGCCGTCCCTGAACTCACCATAAAGACGCTGCAGAGACATAAAAGGCTGTGAAAGATAAAGTTGCTGCTTCCTGCCACGAACATGAACAGCGGTGAGTCACAGAGTGGAGGGATGAAGAGGAACAAACACAGAACCAATGAGAAAGAGATGAAAGGATGGAGAGAGGTTGGCGTCCTTGACTTTAACATCAATAAGGCCCATTGACGACAGACGGGAGGAGGAGAGCTGACGGGAAGCAGGAAGGAGGCAGATGGAGGTAAAGGATGGAGCGGAGAGTCGAAAAGGAAACCACAGTTGGTCTTTTTCAGATGAAACAACATGTTTGTGGCCAAAAACTAAAAAAGACATTTGGCTGAAGTGAAAACAGCCTCAATCATCATCTGCTGCCTGCAAACGCTCACCAGAAGCTGCAGTCACATGTGCACTTTTTCTGTTTTTCATGACCATATTTGGAGGAAAGAGGCGGAGCATCGAACTGTCACTCAAAGTGGCCACGCCCTAAATTATGATAACTCTTAATCTTTATATTATTTATTGAGATATATATAAATTATTTCCAGTAAAACCAGCTATAAAGAACAAAAAAGTGATAAATATAAGACTGTAAACATGTTTATCCCTGCTGTTAAATTGGATAGTTTAATATGGGACTTTTTGGAGACTGCCTCAAGTGGCCAAGTGAGGAACTGCAGGTTTTCACGCAGCAGAATGTTGAAGCTTAAATTAATCTAGCATGTTAATATAAATATATTTTATTCTGCTTGGACTTTTAGTGATTATAATCTAAAAATTAGGCTTCATGCAAACTTGATCATTGTTTTATGCTGCTCATCATGAACTATGGGGTGTTTTTTTGTGGGTTATCAACACAGTGGTTTCTTCTGTAATCTGTTTTTTTATTCCTGTCCACTGCTGTATTATTATTTTGCTTATTTTTTGGTACTTGTTTGAAATAAACTGCTTCTACCACCACAGTTAAAATGTGTACTTTCCCAAAACTCTGCTCAGTCTCGTCACAGATGGATGGAGATGAAAGACGCCTCTGTGGACAAGCTGTCCAACGCTGAACCTGCTCGCAAACAGACTCGTGGAAAAGAAAGAAAGAAAGAAAAAGAGCAAGATTTCAGTGTGAAGTTACAGATAAATCCAAAAATCTGACATGTGCATCAGTGACTCACAGAGGAAAGTAACACTGTCACATTCAACGCCTGCAAAATAACTTTAAACCTGCTGTGATGATGATGATGATGAAGAGCTCAGAACTGCAGTTTGGTAAAAGAACAACTTCTGGTTTTTATCAGAGTGAGAAAAGTGATAAAGACGATAATTATGAACCAAACTTGACTTCTGTGCTGCGTCGCTTCATTGACTCTGTGATTGACTGTTAATTGGTTTGATTTCACTCGTTTCTCCGTGTTTACTGACAGTTGCTCTCATGAGAAGCTTCCACTTTGTTCAAAACAAATTTTATCAATTTTTAATCAGTGTACCTTTATTTTTACTCCCCTCGGAGGGGGAGGAGATCCGGGCGGGCAGGTGGGGCGACCAGCATCAGTCACATGTTTGCACACGAGAAACGAGATAAAAGTAAACATCCCTGTAAAAACTGAGCTCAGATTTGTGTCGTTGTCATTATTTCCGTACAAATCATGAAGAGAAACTTGTTTTTCTGATCAAAAGACTTTGATTTGTTATTTGGGAATCAAGATTTAACAGAGATTTGAAAAAACTTGAATTATTTTAATAGTGGATTTTTCAAGATATTCTAGATGTGAAGAAGTTCTTTTTGTTTTTTATAAATGAAGGAGTGATTTCAAGTGCAAACCTGGCAACCCGCTGCAACGCTCAGATCAGCAGAATCCAGCACAGTGGGGGGTTTTCATGGGGGGAGGGACGAGATGATGGAACAGCTGAATGCATGTTAGCCTGTTAGCTGAATGCTAATTCTTAACGAGGCCGTATAACCAGTTAAACTATGCCGGCATGTTCATAGCTAACATAGCTAACATAGCTAACATAGCTAACACTGCTAATACAGCTAACACGGCTGACACAGCTAACACAGCTAACATGGCTAACACAGCTAATGCAGCTAGCAAGGCTAACACAGGTAACACAGCTAACACAGCTGACACAGCTAAAAAGGCTAACAAATCTAACAAGGCTAACATAGCTAACAAAGCTGATATGGTTAACACAGCTGACACAGCTAACACGGCTAATACAGCTAACTTGACTGACATGATCATGACTAAGTGGCTGCAGTTGTGACGTTTGTCTTCTCGTTCTTTCCTTTATTCCATTTTATCTGCTGATTTAAGAAAAACCATGAATGTAAATTTGTTTTCCTGCTCTGTTAAAAATCACTTTGCTGCTGTGTTTCTAAAAAATTCTTCACCAGAGACGTCAGCGGATGCTAAAAATGCATCGTCTCTGTCATATTTGAGTTTTCTGAAATGGTTTTATTATAATTTCAGAGCCTCATTCTCCTTTTTTTGATGTGTCTCATTTGAATGACAGAAGCGACTCGACTCGACTTCTCACCGCAGTAATTTGGGCTTCGTGTCTGATTTTTGTTACATTCCTTCACATCTTTAATGCTTCAGTCAAAGGTTTCTGCTTTCCTTTTATCCTTATGAAGTCACCATATTTTGCAACGCAAGTTCTTCCCCTTTTTTTATGCAAATCGTTTCAGTTTCAGGAGCTGAATGATCCGTCACTTTGAAATACTCAGTAGAATATTTTCTTGTGTAAAGATGCACACGTCAGCAAATATCTCAAGCTCATTATTAAACCGTCACGGACTGACAGACTTGTGACGACGTGCAGCACATGAAGTTCCTGCGATGTTGACGAGTAGATAACAAGTTTGGAAAATAACTTGTGAGTTAATGAAAGTTGGAGCTGCAGATAACAGGCACATTTAATAACTTACACAGATCGACTGATAAACTCTGCTGCCGTCAACGTTCAGACAACCAGCGTCCAATCAGTCCGTCACTGAGACGCATCAAAAACCAAACAGCAGCTGTGAGTTTTAATCAAGTCTGATCAATTTTTTATCTTCAGAGCCTTTTAACAAAAACACCTTCTAAAGTAAATGAATCAAAGAGGAGAAAAAAAAAGGTAATCAGCGCTGATTTTTAAATGCATCTTTAATCAAGAGAGCAAACAGCTCCTCGTGTGGGTGATGATGATGCATCGGCTTCATGCTTTTATTCGGCTGGAGTGAACTCAAATCAGAGTCAAACATGTCGGTGATGAAGTGAGAGCGGGCAGGTGTTCGGCTCGTTCCCGCCACGTTTCAGACGCAGGTTTGAGACCATCGCTCATCTGCACTGTGAAGATGCTGCTTGCACATAAACAGCATGTTTTTTTATGTTTATGACTGCTGCATCAAATCAGCAACGGATTAAAAAGAGTATACAAAGCAGACTGAAATAATAAGTAGAAATTAAAGAAACAACTAAATAAATTCGATGAACAGATTTTTAATGAGACGTAGTTTTAACACAGTGACAAATGTGTTCGTTCATTCTGTGGTCTGACATCAATAAATCTACATCTGTGGATAGTTAGTCATAATAATCAGGCTATTTTACATCATTTCCTGTCATTTTTCTCCATTAGGACTCCAAATTTAAATCCATTGCATTGTGATTGAGGTGACTAAAAGTCCTTCAACCATTCATGTGTTTTCTTGGAAAGTTTTGAGCTTAAAAAGCATTTTGTGTAAAACCAACACAGTGGAACAGTTGGTTGTGTGTGTTTAAGTGTGTGTAAGTGTGTGTGTGTGTGTGTGTGTGTGTGTGTGTGTGTGTGTGTGTGTGTGTGTGTGTGTGTGTGTGTG
>JAPZDV010000025.1:1052586-1078844 GCA_029814665.1 Acanthurus lineatus | reverse complement strand
CTTAGCTTAGCTTAGCTTAGCTTAGCATAAAGACTGAAAGCATGGGGAAAGAGCTAGCCTGTCTCATCCAAAGATAAAGAAATCTGCCAAATGTTATTTAATTTGTACAAAAACTGTCTGTAATCAGCTGTTTTCTCACATTTTGTGCTAAGCTAAGCTAAGCTAACCGTCTGCTGGATCTGCCTTCGTATTTTTGTTATCGATCTTTCTGTGTAACTCCCACCAGGAAACTAAATATATCACCCAAAATGTTGGACTGCTTCTTTAAATAAAACTGGTCCTCTTGCCCACTAGAGTAAAAGATGTGAAGAGCTGCGAGCTCTGAATCAGGAAACGAAGGTGATGAACTTAAAACTGAACCTCAGAGATTTAAAACGTGACGTCAAAGATCCAACATGACTGACTGACTGACTGACTGACTGACTGACTGACTGACTGACTGACTGTAACACAGTTTTCAGCTGGTTTGGCCTGCAGATCACATGTGAGCGTCGCTGCTGCTGACTGAAGAAAACAAGTCAGGAAACGTTCTCCTGCTGCAGGCCGTCACACGACTCCAACTCCGGCACATCCAGCCTGAAACGTCTTTCTCCTGCTGTTCGAGACATTTTGCACAAACTAAAAGCAACTTGAGCTACAGACGCCTGACGCACAGGAACGTTTCCGTGCTGAATGTTTTCCTCAATTTCAGTTACAAGTTATGAATGAAAAGGAAAAAGACTGAAGCACCAAACATCTGTCCTGTTTTCAGTCTGATCACACAGTGACTGCAGTCTTTCTGACTTTATGTTTTACAAGCTGTCATTGAACGCAGCAGCTTCAGTCACTCAGACTGTTTCCACCTCAGAAAACACCGACTCGTCTCCGTCGCTGCGTCGCTGCGAGGTTTGATGGTTCATGGAGGTCGTGAAGTTTTTATCCGAGCAGACGTTAAGTCGCTCTGCAGAGGTGCAACACATTCAGTTATCCCGTTTGCATCGATAGTCCGTGGAGGGAAACATGTTTACAGGCCGAGACTCAACACGAGTCTCTGCTTCATTCTCTCGTCTCTGCCGCCTGCAAAGATCCATCACTGATCGTGTTTAATCAAGTTTGATCAGGTTTGATCGTGTTTGCATTGATCGTGTGTGAACTTTGAAAAAGAGACAATCAGGCCTCATACGCAGAAAACTCGGCAGTGACCTGATGAGGTTTTTGTTCAGGTTCAGGTCTTTGTTGGCATCCACAAAGTAGGTTTTTTTACATAAAAGGAGTTTGTCTTACTGTCATGCAAAATAAACTGTATTTAATAGTTTAAAGAATTAAAACATGGTTCAAACAAAGAGTTAAATGTCAGATCAGAAACGTGGAAACAACCTGACACTGAGCTCATAGTTTCAGTGGTTCTGATCACAAGCACGAGCACAGAAACTCTGCAGAAAACTCTAAAAATAAATTATAATCAGTGTGACTTGTTCAGTGTTTCTGTAAGTATTTAAGGTTCTTTACACGAGTTACAGGATCAAATATAACTACAGGAAACAAGATACTCAGAGAAACTTGTCTGAAAAACAAGATATGAAACAAACAGATTCTGTCCGGTGATGAAATGTTGAGTCATCTCTGTGAAAAAGGACGTGAACCTTCAACCATCAGAGGAACAAACGCAGACTGAAACTCAGCCAGTGTTTTCGAGTGTGTGGCTTTAAGTGCAGGACTGTGTGTCGGTTCATGTTTGGATGCTGCTGTTGTCTTCAGGAAGTTTCCTCCCTGTTGTTGCTTTTCTCACTTCCTCCTGTCAGGAGACGTTCCAGCAAACGTCTCTCTGCAGAATCGACTGCGACATCCACGTTTCCTCAAAGTTTTCTCTCGTTTGTTTCCATCCTTCCTTCTGTCAGACGGCTTCACTTTCCCGCTGAGTCGCTCTGAAAGCATCCGAGGATCTTTCCTGTCGGCTTCTTCCAGAGAGGAGATGTTGTTTTCTGACACAGGCTCGGCTCAGCAGCTCGTGTGTTTAAAGATCGGCCTGTAGGAGCTGATTTACAGCTCGCTCAGGCCGACATGACGGCAGCGTGACACCTCAGCGAGGCGGCGGCCGAACAGTTCGCCACAGCTCACCGCCACATGAGGTGCAGCCGTGTGTTTTCAGACACTGTTTGGACACTTTTACAGCTGTTTTGTGGCAACAAAACCAGATGTTTTGAGCCAAAACATAATCTTTTCCTCACCAAAACCAAGAGGCCTGTGTGCCTGAACACAACCCGACCTCAACCAAGAAACATGAAACCCAACATGAAGAAACTCAGAGTTTGTCTGGTTTCAGAAACATGATGCCAACATTTACTCTGGTGATTCTGGTGATTCTGCTCCTCGCCGTCCTGCAGGCGCGGCTGCCGGTTGGCTCGTTTAAAGCGATCGATTTCCTCACAAACTCTCCGACTCTCCGTTTCCAAACTGTGACTCATTTTCTTTCTGTGTTTTCCTCAAATTATTTTGATAAAGACAGAAAGGAAACAGGCTGCGTTTTATGACTTCACCTCTATTATTAACTCAGGTTACGAGCTGAGGGCTGGAGGGCAGCCAGCCCTGAACTCTGACTGACAGGACATCAGGAGCCAATCAGCCGCCAGCTCTCTGCGCCTCGTCCCGCCTCCCGGTCTGCCGGCCTCAGCTGATGCAACTCAGGAAGATGCCATTTCTCACATTTTTCCTGCAGACTTCAGGGAATTTTCCTCTGCAGAAACACTTTGGATTCAACAAACAGACGGAAAAAAACTCTCAGCTCATCCAACTCTGCATGTTTCTGTGTGTGTGTGTGTGTGTGTGTGTGTGTGTGTGTGTGTGTGTCAAAGCTTATCTCGACACTCCAACCGAAATCTATCTGAGCATCAAACACTCCTCCACCTCTGTGGGCTCGCTGCTTCCTGATTGGTTATGAAGCACCTGAACAGGTTTAACAGGAGTTCAGTGACACCTTCAGGTTTGTGCTGTTGGAGGATCAGCAGCTGCATCTTTTCTCCAGAATCTCTCACCTCCACCTTTAAGTTTTTCCTTCAGGCCTCAGAGAGACTTCTCCTCCTTCTTCAGATGAATAAAGGACATGAAAAGCTTCTTGGTCGAGCTGCAAAACGCAGGAAGACGTTTGAACGAAATGCAGCTTCGACTCCTGCAGCAGGAACATGCAGAGAGAGAAACAGCAACAAGTTACTGCTACAGGACCACTGTACTCGATTACTTTAACTACATTTACTGCTACAGGACCACTGTAATCCATTACTTTAACTACATTTACTGTTACAGGACCACTGTAATCGAGTACTTTAACTACATTTCAATGATAATAGTTACATTTTCTTAACTTTAAATACTTCTTCCTGTTTCTTGAGGCTCCTCAAGTGCACACATCCACTGTGTGTGTGTGTGTGTGTTTGTGTTTGTGTGTGTGTTTCTCTGTGTGTGTAGTGTGTGTGTGTGTGTGTGTGTGTGTGTGACTGATCCTGCGGGCCGTAAAGCTGTGAACTTTCACCCCTCAGAGGTCAGTGTGTTACTCTCGGCCCGGCACACATTCCTCTGCATGTTTACGTCCTGATCGACGGGACGAACCCCGATGAACCCGACTGACACAACCTGTCACCACGGCAACAGGCAACAGCTGGAGGCAACAGGCAACGACAAGGAGGAGGCGAGGAGGAGGTGAGGAGGTGAGGAGGAGGTGAGGAGGCGAGAGGCGGCGAGTGTTTACGACTTCAGAGACATTGAGGACGAACTGATGAGGTCTGAAACAAGAAGCTTTGAAAAGAAAAACTGAGTCGTTTCTGCTGCTGATTGATTAACTCAGTCCTGATGTTCATGAACGCTGCAGCCTGGCAGAGCTGCATGGCTGCATGGTTGCATGGCTGCATGGTTGCATGGCTGCACAGCTGCACGGCTGCAGACTCAGACTTCATCTCTGTGGGTCATGATCAGGATCTGCATCCAGAGATTTTTCCAACATTCAAACTCCTGATTTTAATGAAAAACTCTTCACTTTCTGTCTAAAAACACATTTTCAGTCCATAAGCATGATGACACTCTGAAGATTGTTTATGTCGACGGTGAGATGTTTCTCCTCAGCCGCCCTGCAGCATATATCACTACACGAGGTCGTTGACCCCCCCGCGCCCACACAGCACGTCATTGTGCAACACACACAGCAAACATTAGCCAGATTACATAAGGACGCTGCAGTTACTGATTACTGCGACGAGTAACAGCCGTCACTTATTATGTTGGCAAACGGGACATTTTGTTCATGATGCTCAGACACACACACACACACACACATACACACACACACACACACACACCTTGTGTGCTCCGTCAGCGCTGCATTAACTCTAATGAGGAAGATGTGACTCCAGTTAGACTCAATTTAGTGTGAAACGAGCTGAAGATGAGAGCGTCGATCAGCAGGGAACAAACATCTGAGTTTAATGCAGAAAAATACACACACACACACACACACACACACACACACACACACACACACACTGTAAACAGCTGAAACTCCAGTTTTACAGGAAAATAAAACACAAACAGCGTGTTTGTCTGAGTCTCACAGCCTCCTGATCAGACTGATGATCTTCAGAACAACTCAAAATATATTTTAAATTCCTCTCAAACAGCAGCTCAGCGTAGCTTCATCAAACAAACTGTGTGTTTTTATTCGGGGCAGCAGGACAGGGTGTGTGTGTGTGTGTGTGTGTGTGTGTGTGTGTGTGTTGGTGGTAATGAAGGAGCAGCAGTTTTAATAGTTTGTGGACAATAAAGCAGGAGAAAGAAATCAGACTGTGATTAAAAAACACTCTGTTTGCTGATTTGAGTCTTTATTGACAGAAAGTATTGACAGGAAATAAAAACCCTGATGAGAAAACGAGCGCGTTTGAAACGTTTCAGGTTCGTTGTTTTTCTCTCAGCTTGTTTTTTCTGATCGGCCTCGCAGGGTCAAAGGTGTTTCCAGGTGAAAAAAGTTCCCTCACTTGTTTTCTTTCTTCCGTTTACAGTAAAAAAAAAAAAAAAAGGACAAACTGTGACAGTGTGTTTCCAGGTGTGTTTACCTGTCGAGGTTTCAGACTGCAGGTTCGGGTGGAGATGATGTGATGTAACTCTGCAGAGAGAACGTCTTATCAGGTGTGACCTTGTTGTTCGGGAACGGAAAAATCTGGAGCAACATGTTGTCCCACGCTCTGCCCCCCCCCGACCTTCAGCACAGTTTCCTCTTTTTGTTTATCGGAGAAAGTTCTCACCTTTTTTTTCAGGTGAGGACGGAGAAAGGTGGAGGTGAAGCAGCTCTGAACACACACACTGACACACACACACCGACACACACACACACACACACACACATAGAGACACACACTCTCACTCTCACACACACACACACACACACACACACACTGATGCTGCAGCAGGTCACAGGTTCAAGTCCCTGAAAATCACCGGGGACAAAAAAGACACCAAATATTTAAACTATTCATGATGTTTTTCTGATTTAAGTTCAACTTTAAAACTAAACTTAGAAACTAAACCTAAAACTAAAAAACACTTTTTTAAAATTTGTAGTTTTTCATTTGTGAAGGTAGATTTTCATTAATGTTGAACAAAACAAATCAAAGCTTTGGTGAAGACGTTTCTTCTAGAACGACTTGTGTTTGTCGTTGTTGCTCAGAACAAATTTAAGTTTGAATTTTCACAAACATCAAACTCCTTAAAAAGAGCTCGGTCACTGAGTTTCCTGCTCTGCACATGTAAACCATCAGGAGGTCGTGATGCTAACAGGTCAAAGGTCAAAGGTCAGCTGCCCTTCAGGGACTTTAAGTCAAAAGCTGCCACTGAAAATATTTATGAAAGTGTATTTCACATAAACTCTTTCCCCTCAGCTCCGTTCATCAGATCCTCCTGTGGACACAAAACATTTCACATTCAGCCTGCAAGCTTTAAAACTGGGAGGTAAAAACACGTCGGCTGGAAAAGACAAACATGAACAACGAGATCACAGAAGACGAAGACGATTAGAAAAAGTGTGAACATGAACGAGTGAAGCAGACGAGCCGGCAGAACTTCTGCAGAACTAAAAACACTCAGCAGAAGTTTTTCTGTCGTCTTTATTTCATTTCACTGTTTGAAACTGAACGATCCTTTTTACAGTCGATCTCACAGGATCACAGTCTCAAAACGTCGTGCAGTTACGAAATATTTCTATGATTTGACATCAAACATGCAGAAATATCAGCCTGCATGAGTTAAATTTTAACTTTTAAAAGAGCAACAATCAGAATTTATTTTCATTGAACCTCCTTCTGTTGGAAACCCTGATGTGGTCGAGGTTTCTCTCGTGCTCTGAATGATCCTCACGGTGTCGACACTTCCTGTCCCGTAACTTCCTCCTCTCCTCACGGACGCTCTGTTTTGATCAGAGTTCAGGTTTTCAGACACGTGAACGAGGGAAGCAGACGTACAGAATGTCTGAGGTCACTTCCTCTTTCTGTTCGTGTGGTCGATCAGCTGTTTCCTGTCGTTTAACAGACCTGATGATCAGTCGGTCAACTGGAGAGAAAAGTCTTCTGTCATCGAAGACAACAAGCTGAGACACGAACATGCAGACAGACAGCAAGCCTCCTGTCTGTCTGTGTGTCTGTCTGATACCTGCTGACACCTGAGGAGGAGCTCATATGTTCATCTTGTTAGATGTTTGACTGTTTCCACACCAACTTTGAGTCTGCAGGGATCTGAGTCTGTTGGAAGGTCAAAGGTCACAGCGAGCAGGAGAAACAGGGATGATCAGCGGATCAACAACACCAAGTCAGAACATCTAACGGGTTTGAATAAATATCTGAAGACTGGAGAACATGTTGGAGGTTTAAGGTCCAAAGAGAACATCAGAAGAACGTGAGAACATTTTCATTTTAATCTTTAATTTAATCTCGACACGTTTACATGAAGGAAACAGTTTGATATAAAGAACAGAGCGTTGAGTTTCACCACAGTCTGTGTGTCACTGAAGGCATCTCATGTTCGTCTCATGGCCTTTCCTCCACATTATGGGTCGAATAGAGGCCAGTGTGGGGGGGGCAGGGTTTCCTGATGCCCCTCCCCACCTTTATTTTGAACATGTTGAGAAACACAGACTTTAATTTCCACACAGATTTCCTTTCACAGTGGAAACTGTCTGGATAAATTTAAACGAGCTGGGAAGTGACCGAATCTAACGAAGGTTCAGTTCAGTTCAGTTTTAACTGTCGGACCCTCATGGAACAAAAACTAAAGCTCAGTTTTTTCTGTTTCGGGACAAATTTAATTTCCATAAAGTCTTCTAAAGGTTAAAACTGATAACTGTTGTTCTCACATTTCCATTACAGAAGTGCTGAACTTAAAAAGTGTCCCTGAACGCTCCTGTGGATTGTAGTTTGTGTAAAACCCTGATTCGGTTTCATGCCAAGACCAGAACACAGATATGATTTTAACTTTGGTGTCAGGAGGCGATTAGCTAACGTGGCTCTGTTTAAAGTTCAGAAATACACTAACAAACGCACTGCATCTTCTTTATTTAATCAGCAAATGAAAGGCAGCTTTGGTTTTATGAAAAGTTCACAGGCTGGAACCGATTTTATCCCAAATATCTGATTTTTTTTTATGATGATGAGCGAACTACCAACTCTGTGAAGCAAAATATGGTGCAACAGTTTTCTACTTTATTCACTCAAACTTATTTTTTCACTCATGCTTGCTTTAATAATCACATGGGATTCAAACATTGTTGGTTATTTTACTGCAAAAACAAAACGTCTGTATTGCTAACATGCTTAGCTTCATCATCTGAAAAACCTCATGTGACCTAAAAAGTCTGTTTGCATGTGATTTTCTTTTCTAAACAAGTTGAGACAAATTCTCAGAAGTTTTTTACGTTATAATTTAAAGTTTAATGTTTCTCCCCCTGCAGACTGTCATTGTTTTCTGCAGCTGACACACATTACATAACTGAGTCTGAATTATGTCCCTGTGAGTGCAAAGTTGAATTAAAACAGTAATAAAAAACCCGCTCTGATAAAAAGTGTCCTGGTAACTTTAACGTTGTGTTTTTGTTTCTTATGAGATTACTTTATGACTCTATTATGCAAACCCTGCCGTTGTATAACTGCGCCCCCCCCCCTAAATGTTTACATTCACAGGCTGCGTAGATACTCAGAAAACAGGAAGCCCTCCGAGTGACCCGGATGTTGGTCGTCTTACGTAATGACCGTCCGTTCTTGAGGGAAAAAACCCGGATTCAGCCCCGTTTTTCCTCCCGAACCCGCAGCGCTTCGCCCAGTCATGCCCTTTTCGGGAGAAGATGGGAGGAGTCACGTGGGTTAGTGACAGGCCGCAGCTCCTCGCTGATTGGCTGAGACGCTCCGGGGCAAGTCTCCTCCCTCCAATGGCGACGTCACACTTCGATCAGCTGTTGGAGCTCCACAACAACAACAAAAGAAAGAGCAGCGAGGGAGCGACGAGGAAACGGACCGAAGGAAACGAGCTGAACCGCACTGTGACTCCCGGTGTACCGACCCTGACTCACCGGCTTTTACCGATTATTTCTTCCGCGAAGAAACCTCAAGTCTCTCTGTTTTCCGAAAAGCAACGCATCTACCTCAGTTTCACGGATTTTAGTCGCGATCTGAGCCGTTTACATCTTCCTCCCTCTGCCGCAGGTGAGTCCTTTGTTTTCCTCTCGGTGAACGTTAACGGCTCCGGTGCTTCATAAACCGACTTTAACGGACTTTTTCATCGACGTTCACCGCAGATCGACGCTGATCTTTAAGATAAACACAAACACGGAGACGATCCGCCGCGTCACGCACGGTTTTTATGCGTTTTTATTCGCTTCGCTGTGCGGTGTTAGCTTAATCCTGCTATGTTGTTGATGTTAGCTGTAACGTTAGCTTGGTTTTTTTGTTTTTGTTCTGCAAAACTTCGTGTTTTTTCCTCGTTTTGACCCTCGAGAAGTCCCGAGTTTCACACCGGAGACACTTTCGCGACATATTTCTGGATAAAAGCTGCGGCACCGGGCGGTTCTTCAGCCGGTGTTGGGTTTCAGCCTCCTCCCCTTCGGCTCTTTTGTAACCAAGAAAACCGTCCAACAGTCGGGCTGCTGCTCCAGTTTGTTACTGGGACCAGTTTGGCTTTTTGCCTGGCCAGTTCATGTAAGACTCAGCTGATCAGGGGTCGATCGATGTGAAAGTTAATTGACAAACACTGAACAAGTGTAACGTTCAAATGTTCCTGTTTTTAGCTGCTTCAAAGTGTTTTTCTCAGCAACATTTCGAACGGTTAATCGAACAAAACAAAGTGAAGACGCAAGTTTTGGGCTGGAAGAGTTCCTAAGGAACTTTTTCTTCTGATTGACTTAAAAAAAACTTGACATTTCACTGTGTTTATATCATTTAAAGATGATTATTTTTGTCCAAAATAAGACATTTTCTGATTCTATTCCTTTAACCTTTCACTAATACTTTAAAGACCCGATTGATCGATTAACCGTAAAAACTCCTGAGAGCAGAAACAGGGTTATTTCTTCATTTTGCGTCGCCAAACCAAACAGCCTGTAAGTTCAGGACACAAAATTACAGTTTACATCAGCTCTGACTCTGCTTATTGGTGTGTTTATGCTCCAATAAGCAGCCAAAAAGCTCCTGTTTGCGACTAAAGGGCCGGTCGATGTGGTGTGGGTGTAATCCGCCTCCACGTCCCTGATTATTGGACCTTTGCAGCGGTTTGTGCTCTGTAACATGCCGCCTTCACGTCGTGTTTACATCGGGTTTAAAGGTTTGAAGCGTCGCACACTTTGTCTCACCTGTAAATAAGTAACGTGAGGATGATGTAACGTGTCGTAAGCTTCAGCAGGAAGCCGCAGCTCTGACTCACTGACCTTTTTACGACACAAGACTGAGGAGCTCCCCTTTGTCATTATGATGATGGTGTGGATGCATTCAGATTTAGTCAGATTAATCCGTGCAGTGGGTGGAGGAGGGTGGAGGAGGGTGAGTCCGGTGGAGGAACAGGTGCAGCAGATTATCAGCCTGCTGTTGTTGCCGCTGTGACGGTCAGACACTTTAAACCTTTTTTTTTCTGTCTCTCAGATGCAACATTTGGCTTTTGTTCTCCAAAAGAGCAGATTTTTGTTTTCTCGCTGCATGTAATTAATGTGACAACTTGCGGGCACTTGAACGCACCACAGACGGGGGGGGGGATGATTCCTTCACGTCGGACCAAATGCGCATTCACATAAAATCGGACTTTTGAGTTTCTCAGATCTTCAGCTGGTGAAACTTCCTTCCAGTTTGGACAGAAAAAGAAGTGCTCGTGTAGGCCCCCTAGTGGGTGTTATTTAAAACATTTAATACATTTTAAAGGCACAATGTGTGATTTAAACTAAGGAGGTGCACCACCGAGACTAAAAAGTTTTTAAATCAAAAAACACCAAAAAAAAAACTGATAAAAACTGAATTATTTGATGTTGTTACACTTTTTGTTTTTAGGTCAGTGTTTTTTTTATTGTAAACAAAGGTGCGGCAAAAACCAGGCTGACTATCAGTCATCAGGTCTTTGAACTCATAACGAGGAAACTAATCTTTTAATTATAACTTAGGCTTTGTCTCCTGTCACTGTGCTTTGTGTCACCCAGCAGTCATTTGCTGCTCTTTGAGGCCTTTTCAATGCTATTTGATGGAAAAAGAAAATGAATCGTGTTATTTTTTTTAGCAATATTTAAAATAACACATGAAGAAGATGAATATAACAAAAGTTTTGATACAAAAAAAACAACCAATAAAAAATGAATGCAGTTTATTTAAATACATAGTGTACTAAATAAATAATGTAATCTATGTATCCTACTCGTGTACACAGCGCTGCGTTTGTTTACATTATCTTGCCTGTTTGTTGAGCAGGTTTTGTGTGATTACATACATAAGACTTAAGAAGACCAACAATAGTTTGAGTGTAAACACACTAACACAACTTAAAAACACTGAGTCAACGTATGAGTCGATTATAAAGAAGACTGAAAGGCGTAGCAGCAGTTTTTCATCCATCAGGAATATTATCTGCTGTGTTCGTCTGGAGCCTGAGAGGCAAAACTCAGGGCAAAGAAAGACCACAGATCATTTGCTGCTTTGCTTTGAGCACAAAGTTACAACTTACCTTCAGTTTGGCAGTCGGACAGTCTGAGAGAAAATTTGAAGACGTTTAGTGACCAAACTGAAAGTGTGAAAGTGGGACTTAAAGATGGGGGGGTCATTGCACCTTTGGCTTTAATCCCTGATCATCGTGCCAAAGGAAGCCCCCTTCCCGTCCTCCTCGTACAGCAGCTGCAGCAACACTGGTCACTTCTGTCTGCTTTCTGTCCACTGATAACTTCCTCGCATGAAAGACTGAACTGAGATCAGCACAGCGGCTGCCAGCCAGCTGTGTCCTCCGAGCACAGCAGACCTCTTTATTTATTTGCTGCTGATAAAACGCAGCCTCGCGCCGATCGCCTCCATCAGCTCGCCTCCATCAGCTCGCTAACAGAGCAAACGGCAGCTGCCTCCATCAGCTCTGACAGGAAATTAATCCAGCTCCACTTTACAGCCTCATAAGGGCTCGTAAACTCCGCCTGGAGACGTGTGTTTGTTTTCTTTTTACACACCTTTGTATCTGTTGCCTCACACACACACACACACACACACGTGTTGGTGTATGGATGCTTTGGCTGCAGTGTTGTTGTGTTTAAGTGACGCTCAGCAGGTGAAACATCCAGTTTTTAACAGCAGAACCGCAGATCTTCACATTTGGCAAACTGCAATCAGGGTTTTTCCCACCAACATTTTCTTGCTCAAGACTACTTGAAGTCATATTTTGTTAATATTTTTATCTCGGTGCTCTGCCGTCACATGGGCGGGTATCTGGACAGACAAACATAGCACTTACTGGTCATTTTGTAATATTTATTCAGCCAGAATAGTTCTGACCACAATGGCAGCAAAGACAAACAAACACAGCCAGCAGTCACCGAGGCAGAGAGCAAAACACAACACAGCACTCACATGAACCGAGGAGCCAGATACTTAAACAGGAGACGCCAAACCAGAGCCAAGAGAATAAATGCTGGAATTAAATTCATCTGGTGAAAAAACACCCCCATGCGTTGATGATCATGAAGCTTCATAACAGCTAAAAAAACAACTGTAACCTCACAGGTTTGGATGAACCTCCTCATGTTGTGTCTTCAGCTCGTTTTGATGCCCTCAAGTGGCCAAAATCCTAATTAATTTAGCTTGAAGTCTGAAAAATTTGGACTTGAGAGGAGATGTTGTAAGACAAAGTTTCTCAAAGTTTTTGAGAATCAGTCTGAAGTTTTAAGACTTAATACTTTTGTAAAAAAAACACTTTGAAAGCTGAAATGTTCAAGTGTTAAAGTTCAGAGGCCCGAAGGACTCGAACTCTGGCTCTCAGCTGCTTATGAAGACTTGATGTAGATTTGAAGACTTGATCCGTGTGATGAATTCAGAGTTTTGTTGACTTGATTCTCTCTTTCTTCCTCCTTTCAGGGCTCTTTTTGTTCTTTTGCACTTTTCAAATCGACCTTGACGTCACATGATGTCCAGCCTCCGTCTGCTGGCTCTCAGATGACCACACCTTATTGATGCACTTTAGCACCTTTCCGGAGCCTTCCTGCCGCCGCGAACCCCGCAGCTGATGACCAAAGTGTGTGCCACGCCTCCCCGCCGTCGCCCCGAGCCACGCGCCTCCCCCAGCCCCCCCCACAGCCTCACGCCCCCCCAGGACGTCCAGGGATGTTCCAGAGGTTCGCCAGCGCTCTGTTCGGAGACGATGTGGAAGAGCTGAGTCGAAACAGCAGACCTGGAGACAGGAAAGAGGAAGAGGAGGAGGATGAAGACTGGATCCTGGTCAACTACCTGGGTGAGTTTCCTCTTCAGCCGGAGTGTTAAAACCTGTAAAGAATCCAACTGGAGACAAAATGGTTCATGCATGAAGGCAGTGCATCAGGAGAACCAGTAAATTATGTTTAACAAATACTTCTCAGAAGAGTAAAGTGTGACATTTTACTTTTCAGCATTTATTTTAACATTAAAAAAATGTTCAGAAAAATTAGTTTCATATAAATCAGCTGATCATTTAGTTGTTTTGGAAAATGCTGAGTTGTGCCTCCCTGCTGTCTGATGGGTTTTCACAGACAGGAACAACCGTCAGGAGGCTGTAATTTAAACAAAATGCTGCAGGAAAAACCTGAAACCACACAAGAAACTACAACTAAAGTCCTCCCATAAGACTAAACACACACAGAATCAACACAAAGAAAAGTAAATACACACTCTGTCAGTTTGAATCCAGCTCGCATGTTTGTGCAACGACGACGCGGTCGCACTCACCGACCTGCAGCTGCTTTTCATTTCATAATTTGAGACAAATGTCAGATGGATCCGTTTCATCTGCAAGAAAATCCGTGTTCAGATTAATAAAGCTGTCAGATGATGTTCATGTGCACGAATCAGATGCTTAATATTTAGATTTAAACCTTTTGTGAAGTTGTATTCAATCCCTGACTCGTCCTGCTCACATGCTGAAGTGTCTTTGAGCAAACACCGAAACACAAAGTGCTTCAGACGTGTTTGCATGAAGGGAAAAACAATGTAACTTGATATTGGACAAAAGAAATTCATGAGACCAAAACAACATCAACAACAGAAAAAATGTTCAAGAAAACCTCATAAATGTGCAGAAAATCATGCAAAGCTTAGAATACTGAATGCTGGTACCAGGAGATGAGTGGAAAAGTTGCAGAGATGCAGAGAAAGAAGACGAGTCCAGCACACAGCAGGTCAGAGGAGACGCTGTATAACTTTAGACTGTTTTATTGGCTGCTAAAAGTTCAGCCAAGTTTCCAGCTGAGTCTCGCAGATCAAAAAAAGACTCCAGTCAAAACACACACGACAACCAGAGGAGTTCAAGTTCACACACACACACACACACACACACGCATGCATGCATGCACTGTATACAGGAACATGACACACTGCGGGGACTTTCAGGTGGCTCTAATTGAAGCTCAGCACGGCTTTGGCCCCGCCCACCGTTGACTCGGCTCGACCCCTCTCCGATTCCACAGCCGTGTGAATATTTTAGGTGCGGGGGGGCAAAACAGAGGCCAGCTGGCCCACTTCAGGCGGGGGAGGGGGAGGCAGCGTGCCATCAGGCAGTTTATGGTAGTCAACCTGTAAACAGGTCAAACAAAAGCAGCCGGGGAACCAGAGGAGGTAAAAATAGCTCCCGGTGGAGCCGGAGTTCCCATTCTGGGCCTGTGGAGGTGGACTTGTATGGGCACTGAACCTCCTGACATCCCTCCAGCTAAACACACTCCATCACACACCTGGATGCAGGGTTGTGTGTCTCTCAGGTGCATTTTAAACTGTTAATGGAGTTTATCTGAGTTCTGCAGAGAATAAGAACCATTCAAGCTGCACAGAAGACAGTTTTGTTGGATTTCTGCAGGTTTAGACTTAATGAAAGCTTTCCTCTGGCTTGTAACTGGACGTGAAAGTCTCCTATATAATCAAGTTACATCTATTCTAAGAAGTTACCTAAATAATCGCTGCTGTTGAATGATGGCATGTCTTGTAGCGATCATAGCGTGAAAAGAAAACTGAGACATTTCAACAAGAAAGTGATTCAGATGAAAGTCTGAAACGATGAAACATGCGGCGTGTGACGGCAGACAGCAGCTGCTGGCATGAACGTGTCGTTCTCTGTGACAGACGACAGACCTGCATGCATGTCGCTGATTCAGACTATATTAAGGTGTTGAGGGCTGCAGGCAGGGGTGGGGGGGCTGTTTACAAAGGAGATTTGTGAGTGATGTTTACATACAAACCACATTTCTCACATGTTGGTGCATGTGTCAGGAGCTGGGCTTTAGGTTTGATCAGTGCAGAGAGTTGAAGTTAAATCATTAAAATGGTGTCATGTCACAGTTTATTAAACGGCTCCTCTGCAGCAGATTCGTGACTTGTGTCCTCGGAGGTGAGATCCACTAAAACCCTGCAGACTTTGAGATTGCGTGTTTCAAAGAGGAAGCAGAGTCGTGTGGAAGGTCAGCCGGTTCGTTCGTTCGTAATCCACACAGACCTCATTAACTCGGCGCACAGCCTGCCAAAAAAAAAAAACAGCGCTGGTCCTCACAAACAACAGAGCTTCCTTCCTGCGAACGCCGGCAGCCTCTGGAGGAAGAGCTCAGCTGCTGATGGACTCGGACAGCGAGGGTTGTCCCGCTGCTGAGAGGATAAAGTGTTCGGATCAGCTGCTGTGTGCTGACTCAGCACTCTGCAGCTTCTTAGGCCTGTTGTGGGTAAACAAGGATTCCTCTGTGGACTCCTGGGAGTCTGATCCGCGCTCATGCAGCGAGTTCGAGGCCTGTGTGGTAAAGAGCTGCAAACACTGGCTGCCCAGAAACAAACCGAGTTAAATTCAAACTGTAAACAGCGGGAGCGCCGAGGTCACAGAGGAGTTAGTTCGCTCCTTCAGCTGAGTTTCAGGGTAAAATAAAATACTGCAGGGTTTGAGCAGTTTTTATTGCTTGACTTCTGGTCGGGTTATTTTTTACAGGCCTTATTTACGTGCCGGAGAGAATAACAGGTCCTTAAACAGAACTGAAATCAAACAGAGACGACTGCTTAGTCGACACAGAGTTATTTTTAGTTTCCTGTCTGCCAGCAGGAGATCATGTTGCCTTTCAACCTCATAGCTTCCTGTGTCTCTGTGAATCATTAGAGGCTGGCGGATCAAAACCCAGAGCCTGACTCTCACATCATGGCACGCCTCCTGTTTTGCAAACAGCAGCGTCTGATGTGCAGCCGTGCAGGATGCTGGCACGTTTACTGGTTTACCATGCCGGGTGATTTATTTTAGCAGTCATTTCTGCAGCTTCATGTGGAGGAAACATGGTTGGAGGATCAGGTGGTGTGAGCACATCAGTCAGCTCTGTTGGTTGTGAGACAGGTTTGCATGCGCACACACACACACACACACACACACACACACACACACACACACACGGGCAGGAACACGCGTGCAGGCGGCGGTTACAGTCGGACATGTGATGCTGAGCTGTCAGGCCGCCTGCAGGCCTGCAGCTCTTCACCGCTCAACATCAACACAATCATTGTTTACATGCGACGCCGTCACTGCTGCTGCACGAACAGGTCACAGTGCCACCTGCTGGCGGACTGCAGACACTACAGTCACAGCTTGCTGAAATCTATCTTGAGAAGAGTGACACGTTCGCCAGCAAAGCAACAGCTGATCCAGTAAATGACATGTTGGGAAAATATTTGACACTTAAAATAATCCAAAGAATATTTTTAATGTCTGGGCCACTTAAACTACAAAAACATATTCTGTAGAGTATGTTTTCACTTTTCATGGATCACAGCATTAAGTGCAGCTGTCTGTCTCTGCAGCTGAAGCCTGCTCCGCTCAGTGTGGCGACGGCCTCTCAGGACCCACTGCTGGTCCTGAAGAGGAGGACGAGGAGGAGGATGAAGACCTGGTGATGATCCCCTCCCCCATGGCCAGCCCTCCAATCCGCTACGCCTCCTGCACTTCCCTCGACTCCACGGCCGACACCGACCCGGACGGCAGGGCGGAGGAGGAGGACGAAGAGGGCAACGAGGACGAAGTGGAGAGCGGGTTCCTCCGTCTGGACGTCGGTTCTCTGGAGGAGAGCTGGTTCGTCACCCCCCCGCCCTGCTTCACCGGCCGCGGCAGCAAACCCATCCTGCTGGAGACCAGCCCTCTGGAGAACCTGCTGATCGAACACCCCAGCATGTCCGTCTACGCCCACCACAGCCCCCCCAGACTGACCCTCGACCCCCTGCCCTGCTCCCTCGACCTGGAACTGGGCTTGTTGCCTGGAAATCCGCCCTCCGCCCCAACAGCTCCAGGTGGGAAAGAGAAGAGCAGACGCACGCTGGACGGCCCTCGTCACAGGTAAACACCTGACAGCTGCAAACACACCTTGTTAAAGAGACGGTCACTTCCTGTTTAAACAGGATGTTGGACATCGAGGGAACATTCTTCAGTGTAAACCAGCTAAATGCCAGATATGAGATTTTATTTCCTTTAAACTTGTCATATTCTTTTTGTAGTAATAAGTAGCGACATTTATATTATTATTGTATATTTATCATATATTTAAATGTATTGTTTAGTTATATAGTTTAGTGACAGCAGGATGAGTTTAATGGTTAATTGTTTTACAGGAAGTGATCCTGTTCACTGTTGTGTCTTATCGGCTGATCAGAAATGCAGTTCGACTCAGATGATTCACTTACAGCTCTTTTCTTCTGTTACTGTCGCCCCCTGCAGGGTGGAGGTACCGGCTGTGCAGCGTCGCTCCAGCCTCCATCACGCCTGCTATGCCGCGGCGCTCTCCGCCCGCACCGGCCTCCTGCAGCAGCGCGCTGGTAACACCACCCAACGCACCCAGCCGCTGTCCCGCAACTCCCTGCGTCGCCTCAACCTGCTGCGCCCCCCGAAGGCCGGCACCATGCACCTGCACCAGCCCAGCCAGAGACACCTCAACTTCTGAGGCCTCCCGACGGCACCACCTTCATCATCATCATCATCATCATCATCATCATCATCATCATCATCTTCATCATCCCTGACCCTTTAAGCAGTACGGGAAACTAACACTCGACACACACACACCTCTGTTTTCTTCTTCTCTTATCAAGAAGTCAACACCAGCAACGAGTCAATTTACACCATCAGCCATCAGCTACACCTCGATCTGTTCTGAGATCTGATTGGACGGTAAAATAGGGAAAATGGCTGATGACTTTTTTATAATATGAACTTGTGTGGCCAGTGAGGGAAAAAGGTTCCCCTCCACCTCATCCATCCATCCATCCATCCACCCATCCATCTATCCATCATCCTCCGTCACACTGATGCTGAGAAGAAGGGATGTAAAAGGAAAAGGTCATCGTGTGTCTCCACCCTCTCCTCCTCCTGTCATCCATGCTTTTTCTCCCTCTGCTGGACCAGTTTTTGTCCAATCAGAGAGGAGAAGTGTTGTCATGGTGACTTCTTCTTCTTCTTCTTCTTCTCCTCTGTCCTTTCTTCTTCTTCTTCTTCTTGTTCTTAATGGACAACTTAATGTGTAGAATCAATGCTGTAGGTCACTTTACTCAGCAGCAGGTTCACCGCAGGGCAGGATGCTCAGATGATGTCATGGTGATGTCACGGTGATGTCACAGTGCAGCCGCTCATCGTAGTCGTTGTAGTTGTCGATGTGCAGGAAGTCAGGAAAAAAAATGTGTTTTTGTGGCCGAGAGACAAAAACTTAAAGGAAAAATCCCCTAAATAATGTGTCACTGTTACAGACGGCTTTGGTCATTTTTTAGGTTGTTGTGCTGGAAATTAAATATCTTGCTTCTTCTATTTTACCGGAAAAAAAAGTGATTTCCTACATTTCCCACAATGCTTTTTGACAACCACCACGAGACAAGAGGTCAGTTAAAGGGACATTCCACTACAAAACCCTGTCAAAAAGGAAAACTCCTGAAGAAAAGTTCTTCTGTCTGTGGTAAAAGTTGATGTATGACATATTTTGTGGATCTGGAGGAGCAGGGAGCCTCCAATAACAAGATTCTGTCAAGCTGTATTATGGGAAATGTAGGATGAACTGATTTTTGGAACTTAACTTGTAGTAGTAAGTAACTGAGGATATCTCAGCCTCTGATGCTTCGATAACTGCTTTGCTTTTTTCTGTACACAATTTTACAGAAGTTCAGAACCAGCTTACTTAAAATCCCTTTACGTTGAAACAAAAAGCTTAGTGAAGTTTAACACTCCCCAGGTGGGAAAATTCTGCATTCAGAGGTTTCTCTGTGAAACGGTCGTCCTGTTCCAGGATGTAGTGACTGAAAACTGAAAGACAAAACAGAGAGTCTTTTCTGACTCAGACCCAAACTTGTACTGTAGCTGCTTTGCCTTTTAGTCTGTTTTTCGGTAGAAACACATTTGTTTATTAGTTTCTCTGTTTCTTTGTGATTGATTACTGCAGTTCTGTAAAGACGCCCTCGTCCCATAACTCTGAGGGAACTGACCTCAAGCCGTGACCTCATGTCATCCATATTTCAATGGATATAAACAAAAGAATAAAACGTCACCTCACTGAAATCAGGAACGAAGAAGACGTCAGCTCTCACTGTTTTCTTCAGTGTTGAAACATTTTGGGGGGTTTTTCCTTTATTGTCCTGCCTTAAAGTTTTATCTTGTCTCTTTAAAGTCCTGCAGCGCCACCTTAAGGCTGCCGTCCCTCTCTGCTCGTCCTGCCCCGCCGGCTGAACCTGCATCTGAATTAATAATTCAGTACTTTTCACAATATTTTTGTTTTTCTTTTTGAAAATTCAAAAAAAAAGGAAGAAAAAATACGGTAAATATTACTGGGTTAAATATCACTAAACGCCTTGTTTTAACGGTAGCTTTGAGATGAATAGAAATGTAAAAAAAATGTATTTAAAAAAAAAACTTCCAAAATATTTTTTGAAAAGACAAAAACAAATTTACATATCAGTATGAAGTTGGTATAAACGTATGCGTCTATGGTTTCTTGCTTCGGTATGTTTGGTTATGTTAGTGTGAAATCTGTTGCATGGTTGTAGAGTTGTGTTAGCGTGACGATGGAAAAAAAGAAAATGGAAAAAGTTTATGTTTCTTTTTATTATTTGCTTGTTTGTTCTTAAATGAATCTGCAGTCCACTTCTCAGGGTCACAACCAATCACCTTTACTCTTTAGGAAAATGCAGATTTACTTGACGGCTGATGATTCTTTGTGCGTGCTCGGACTGTTCCAGCTGCGTCCCAGCGAGACTTCCTCGTGAAAATGTTTGTGAGATATAATCGACTTTTAGTTTAGTAGTTTTATTTTGGTCCCAGGACTGTGAAAATGACTCTTGACGTCCTCAGTCGACTGTTGGAAATCCATCAGGATGGAGAGAAACTGTTGGTCTTTTTCAGTGATGTTTTTTGTTTATGCTCAAATGTACCTAACATGGTTTTTAGAAATGTTCTTTATGCTTTTTAACTCTTCTGTTTTTCATGTTAACTTAGTTACATTTTGCTGAACTGCTAAAATATTTAAACCAAAAAAGTAGCAATGATCTTTAACCTTTCACTAATACTGACGTTCTGTTTTTTGTTGTTGCCGTTGAACTTCTCGCTCTTGGCCTCGGCGCTCTGACATGGTGGACTGTCTGATGTTTAACATCTGCTGTAGGGAAAGAGGAGCCGGGTCAAGTCCTCACACTGCAGGACGAAAGTAACTATCCATCTCACAGAGCGTCTGAATCATTGAGTTTTAGGATTTTTTCTCTTTTATCTCACATTTAGATTTCTCATCTCATGAAAAATTTGACTTGCCCTCTCAAACTACACACAGATTTTACAGTTTTACAGTTTTAATGAGTTTGACTGGTTATCTCAACTTCAGATATCAGATTTTAAAGCTCAGAGAAGATTTAGTCACTTGTGATGGAGACTTTCTGCAGTGTGTTTCCTGAATCTCCAGTCAAACCTGATGTCAGTTTGTCTCTGTGGTTGTGTTGGTGGGACGGTAACATTAGTAAGAAAGCACTAACAAACGTTTGTTAGAGGTCTGTACGGTTTGCTGTAAATAATTATATATGATAGTTGAGTGGTTCTCTCTGATGTATTTAAGCTTTTCTTTTATTTCTCGAATGTCTTTCTCTCTCTCTGCTATCGAGCTTTGAAATTGTGGATGATGTTATTTTGTGTTACTTTGATATTTTTTGTATCGAGGCTAAAGGAAAGACAGAAGGGATTGGAGGAGACGGACAGTGATATTTGTCTCCTCCTGCTGTCAGGAGCCTTACATGTTTTATTTTTTAGTTTCTGTACTCAGTTCATCTCTCCATCATCAAACTAACAGGGATTTGTATTATTTTTGTTCAATGCCTTGAAATTTGTGGATCACGTGCCTTCCAGGTTGACATGTTGTAATGACAATGCATCAATGAAGAACTTGAACTCCCTTTTTTATGTCCTGAGTGGATGTAATAAATAAAAACACACAAACAGACATCAGAAACCAACTATGCACCACTTGGAGGAAGCTTGCTTGCCGCTGCCCACCGAGTGGACGGCTCTGATAATGACTCAACAAACCAGACAGAATGATGTAGCAAAACCTCTTTTCTCCTTGTTTTAAAAAATGTGTGAAGAATATTTTGTGGCATTTTTATTTTTCACCAAGTGTTAGACATTTTTGCTTTTTTTGTGTAGTTTACTGGAATAATACAGCACTTTGCCAAAAATGAAAAAAAGGTGTAGGAGTTTTAGGGTTAACTTTTTATTTATCGACATAACTGGTCTCCTTCTTTGTATTTTGGATGTAAGACAGATAAATTCACTCTGTTCTGATGTCAAACATGCTAATTAATAAATTGGGGTCATCTGTTTTTGAACTGTTATAGTTGATACATGTGATCTCTTCTTAGCCTATAATAAATGTTTTCATACACAGCTGCCATGTCTCTGTTTCCTTAATTGTAATGAAACATTTCCACATTTAGGTAAAACCTATTACTTTCATATGAGTATAGGGTTAAAAACTTCTACCTCACCTTAATGTAACCTACTTCCCCTACTTCTACTACAGTTTTTATTAGTACTACACTTACTGATGTTCACAATGTCAAGGATAACACTAGTTATCTAGTAGTTATCTACTAGTTACAGTCAAGGTCTCAGTGGTCATTCCATGAAGAAGCTCATGAGATGTGGTTGAAAAGTGGAGAAAGTTTGTGAGTTCTTGAGATCTTGAATTACAGTTTTATTGCCATAGTTGTTGTCTGAGCTAAGGCACAGAGATAGATCAATTAAAAAAACACATCATTGTCCAAATTTTTAAAATATGAATTTATCCTACACAGAATATGATATAAAAACTGGATAAAAACACTTTGCACCAAATATCAGAAAGACCACAGCATTTAGTGGTGATAAAGGAAATGTAAAGGCCTGTACATTAAAACTACAAAACAATCTGTTATGAGGAAAAGCCTTCAGCATCAATAAATTTGGGATAATAAAAATTGTGTAAACATGCAAAATGTATTTAAAATATCACAAGCAATAAATTACTGTTTAAGTTGTACTTTATTCAATTATTATTACTGATGCTTTATCAGCACTTTCAAAAAGTAGAGTTGAGATGGAGCTAAAATCAAACACTTTACTATGTACAATATAACACTGAAATTAAGTACAAAGTACCTTGAGATTATAATGAGAGCAGTAAGCTAGCAGTGTAAGTGCTAACTTCGAACCTTCTGATATTTCATAATTTTTCGAAAACTAGTTTTTCGAAAACTACTCGCGCTTTCTAACTTAACACAAACAAACACTGACATCAGAAAATAATACGTTAAAACTTTTAAAAACTCATGTAAAAAGCAGTTTTTCCTCACCGGCTCTTTGACAGCAGCTCCACGTGCTCCTTCTGTTTACATTCTGCCAGGCAGCACGCGGCGGTCTCTGCTCGCACTCTCATTGGCTTGACGTCACGGAGTTCCAACCCACAGGCGGGATCTGTACGCGGAAGCGGTTTCGAAGCCGCGAACAAAACGGCAAATAACTTCATGGAAATCGGGAATTTTCACACATTGTCGATGAAATATGGCAGCTGTGTGTCTGCCGCTTCGGTAAAGTTTGACCGGAACTGGAGGAAAGACGAGTTTACATCAAAAAACCTTCCTGCGATCCGCTGACCGTTAGACGTTAATGCAGACTACGGTTAAACACGTTAAATAAGCAGTTTAATCCCGTCCAGTAATGTCTTATAATCTGTCATAGCCGAGATATGAGTGTATTAATCCCATCTGAACCACTCGTTGTTGTTCGCGAGCAAAAATCTCGATGCAGATTTGAACATTTAGCGCGTTTCTGTAACCGGGAACGAGCATGCGCAGTGGGCCTCTGCCATATGCGGATATAAGGATTGGCGCCGGCGCCACAGCTGATGCATTCATTCATTCATCACAGAGGAGGTAAGACCACCGAGCTTCAGAGAGCATTTAATCACTTTAAATATAGACTTATAACATATTTCTGCTGTTGGTACTTTAGTTTTGAGTGCATCGTGCATCTCGATCTTAAATATTAACGTAGTTTTTCCCTCGTAGTTTTAAACCGATCTAAATCTGGAACAGTAAGGAACTGCAGCCGTATCCTAGTTTTTAAATCGTATTTAAACCTTTTTAAAGTAGCTTTCAACAAAACCCTCATCTTTCTAGTCTTGTTCGACTCTTGCATTTAATCCCGGAGGTTTATTTTATGAGATATTTTGGTTTTGGATGAGTTAATCTGTACTTACTCCGCGGCTGCTCTTCTGTCTTTAAAACTAACAGAAAAGTGTTATCCCACTTTGTCTTTTCTCTCTTGCTTTTTGATAAAATAACTTAATGTTTGATGTGTTTGCATGCAGAGTCTGCAGAGCATCAGTTTATCCACATAAAGCGGGTTAAAGTTAGCTGGTTATTGTTGACCTCGTTAGCAGTTGCCGGGCTAAGTTTGCTAATTACTGTAGCTCCCCTCCGCCGCTGCACTTCGCGGCAGTCTCGGTTTTCACGACTTTTGCGGTGCTTAACGCACTCAGAAAAGGTTTGACTTTAAATATGTAATTCTTAAGAGTTTAATAAAGCAGTTTGATGCAGTTTAAAGTCGATGTGGTCGACCTTTAGCGGTCATTTCTGCTAGTTTCCCCCCACAGACCAGCCGCAGGTTTCATGGAGGCAGGGCTCAAATCCTCCCGCTTTCGCGTTACGGAAATTGGCGCGTCTTTGAGTTTCAATCTCAAAATAAAGTTAATATTTTGTCGTTTCCGGTCATTCAAACTTCAGTATGGTTGTCCGAAGACGTGTGCTTTGTCGCTGGATGTGAGAAATCTGGATGTAAATGTTGTATTTGGGAGCTTTTTTTGTTTGAAATCGAGGGAACAAGCAGCCCCCCTCCCTTTGGCTGCAGCTTCCACACGAGCTCACTGAGCCCGTCCGGCTAGTTCGGCTCTTTCTCCGCCAGTTTACCTCCAAAAGCTGTTATTACAGTCATTTTGAGAAACATCCTGCTGTTGTAGACGACATTTTGTTATTCTGTCTGTCTTTTCTGGCTCCATTTGTGACCAAAAACTCTGTTATCTCTTATATCACCGGCTGCCCCCCATCTCACAGCAGCCTCTGAGTCTTCATGTGATTTTATTTCATAATCTGGGGGCCCCGTTGTGTTAAAGTTTAATCACATAATTCAGTTACTTTACATGCTTCTGGCCTGTTTACAGGCTTATGCAACCCACCAGGCTTAACACACACACACCAGTCATCTCTAACATGGAGTGTATTTGGGGTTTTTGGGGGCCCGGCGGCTCAACAATGAGGCCTCAGGACCCCCCCCAAGATACCAAAACACTGCTTCAGAAGATTTGTATTAATTATGTTTTATTTAACCAGTTTAATCATCCTCTCTGTAGTCATGTGACCAGTAATGTTTAATACGCATCAATATTTGACCCTCTTATTGTTTTTTCTTGCAGCGGAGCCATAAATACATTTGACACCATGTCCAGACGCAGGTAAGGTTCAGCGACAGAGCTTTAACTTTTCTACAAATAGAAATGATCTGATATTGATAATAGCAAATACAAACACTGCCACACAACAAATGATAAAAAATTAATATTTGCATTAGATTTTAGTACTTTTTAACTCTGTCACCTAACACTTGTGAGACTGAAGAAACTTCAAGAAGTTTGAAAAAATGAACTTATGTGACTGCAAAGTTACTGAAATCTGCTTAATACAAATATGGTAAAGTGGATTAAATGATCATCAGGTTAAGAATCTAAATTGAAACTGAACCAGTTGAGTGAAAATAAATGCAGAAAAAACAGAGCAGCTCTCCATAAACACCGACTGTGATGCTGATGTGATTTCTGTTTTGTTTTAGCGGTCGCTTCACTTTGCAAGCTAGAGATTCGAACACACCTGAGCCGACCGTCAGAGCCCCACTGAAGAGGAGAAAGTCAGAGGTTTGTGCTTTTTAAATATCTAATTTGCTGCTAAATCCATTAATGTCCCTGCTGAATATGTTCCCAAGAAGCCTTTTTACCGAGTTTCAAAAGGTGTTTCCTCTCAGGTGTCTCTTCCTGTTTGCACTGACTCGACTCACCTGTTTGTTTTGGTTTTCCTCCTCCAGCCTTCCAAGAAAAAACTCCAACCTGCTGCCAAGAAACAAAGCTATGAAATACAGGTCAGTGTCGCGTCATGTGACGGACTCCTGAGTGATTGTGTGTGTTTACAGCTGATAAGGAGAGCGAGATGTTGTTACTGGGTCATTATCGGTTCGTGTCCCTCCCTCCAAGTGTGACTGCCCTGTTTTTACAACCGTAACTTCATCAGGCTTTTATAACTCAGGGCCTCAAGTCAGTAACTATTAGATTTGTGTTTCTATGCTGAAGTCAGCCTGAAGGAACATGAGTCCCTGCACTACCTTCTTTTCACCACTAGATGTCTCTGGTCCACTTGATTGGAAAACTGGAAGCTCAGAAAACAAGAATCTCCATTTGATTCATGTCGAGTCACATGTAGAAAAATGTGACCTACATTTACAAACAGTAATGTTGAAGGATAAAATAAATAAAAATAGAAAAGAAAAGTGAACAGCCATCCAAAGCTGATGACGTGTGCTTAATAACCAACAATGTGCCTGAAAAATTGATTGTGTCAGTTAACAATCTGATTTTTAAGTGAATAAGTTCTGGAGAAGTGTGAGAAAAATCCTCTCTAAAGTCATTTTTCTGATAGATACTCCATAACTGTTCCATCTGTTTTTATTCATCTTTTGTGTTTTCCTTTTCTTTTCTTTTTTAGAAGTGTTGGTCGGAGGACGGAGCGATTCCATGTGTCCTCATCGAAACTCCACACAAAGAGCTGGAGCCTGCTGATTCCTCCAGGTTCAAGCAGTACAGATTCAAGAACCTCTTCATCAAGGCCTCCCCCATCCCCAGCCTCAGGTAAGTGTGTGTGTGTGTGTGTGTGTGTGTGTGTGTGTTTGTGTGTGAGTGTGTGTGTTTGTCACAACAATCTGGGGGGTGGCGCTCGGCACGAGACGCTGAGAGAGCGGGA
>JAPZDV010000025.1:1013398-1030174 GCA_029814665.1 Acanthurus lineatus | reverse complement strand
GCAATCAAACTACAAAACAAGACATTTTCAACACGCTGACGTCAGACGCCAACAAACCAATCAGAGTAAAGCACAGAAACACACAGCTAACGTACTCGATGACGATATGACGCAGATTTGTCACGTAAAGTCTGTTAATCGCATAATCGCAGCGTGAAACCGAAACCGACTGAACCAAACGTAAACAGTGTAACAAAAACACGAACCTTGATTCATACTTTTGTCCGGACTTTCAGGTGTGGAAGTTAAGTCTCTTAAGTCTCAAACTTTCATGGATTTAGAGTCCTTCAGCAAACAAATCCAGAGGTTCTGGTTCTGTTGCTGTGATGTTCTGATCACATGGTGAGTTATAATCTCTCCTGAACTTTAACTTTTCGTCTGGCTGCTGTCGGTGATCCCTCTCTGCTCTGTTAGGCCACATTTTTCATTCTGTCTAATCATCCTCTGGTCTTTCAGGCTTTTCATCATTGCAGAGCTGCAAAGACCTCAAACAGAAGGTTAACAGAGTGGGAGTCTAATTTTTTTTGTTGCATCATCTTTAAGGTCCAAAACGTTCCCTTTGGTCCGTAACAAGGAGCCTCAGCAGACAGACGGGTTCGATTCGCTCTGAAGCTGCTGCGTTTGCACACAACGTCTGCGGACTCATTAAAATCTTGTTCAGAGGTTCAGTGTCGACTGAAAGCCTGAGATTCTCCCCAGATGTTTTATCCTTTTATTCCATCCATTTTATTGATTTCCTTGAGCTCCGGTGGAACAAACTCCATTTTTACTCATCGAGATAAAAACCATCAGGATGAAGCGTCGAACCTTTTTGTTTCGTCGCTGTGACAAACAGCCTTCGTTTAGCTCGTGATGCTCATCAGACTGCGTGTCCGTTACATCCGGTGACCAACAACACAAAGACGGCCGTGATGTCTGATAAAAACTACACGAGGCCTCCATTTTGACGACACTGACTGTCCTGTAGTTGCAGTGCATTCTGGTCTATTTTCTGCTGCTGTGTGTTAAACTCGACATGCACTCGACGCCTCACTGAGTGAAATTAATCCAGAGCACGACGTTAATTCAATAATCTTATTTTTAGCTTTAATCGTTCCAGCTGTGAACTCACCGACGGCGATGAAGTCCTCCCGCTCGCCTGAGTGGGCGGGGCCGAGCGGTCCGTCGTAGAGGAGCAGCCCATTTGCCGACTCGGCCAGGAACTCCAGGGAGATGTGGCTCTGGAAGCAAGGCATGATGGGAGGAAACCAGGCGTAGCCTTGGCCTCCGAAGTTGTGTTTGGTCTGCTGGCACTCGGGCCCGTCGAACATGGGAGGACACTTACACCTGAGAGACAGGAGGCGGAGTTTATCTCACTGCTCACCTGATGCTCACCTGACCTGCAGGTGAGAAACTCACGAGACGTTCAAACACTCTGATTTCCTTTGATGCTTTTATTAACAGACAGAAATGAAATAAATTCAAATATATGACATTAATGATTAAATCTAGTTTGTTTGAAAATGATGCATAAATCATCTGAAATTCTTCCAACTGATGCAGAAAAACGACGGAAACTTGGGTTTCGACGTGTCATTGGATTTAAAAAAGATGCTGAGGGAATAAATTTAAATCCTCATCAGGCTTTTTTAAGAATATATTACTCATTAATGTAACTGTTCGAAGTCTCGCTGCCACGAGACAAACTCTTTCACTTTATGTGATTCTGATTGAATTTAAATTTTTTTCACAAGAAAAAAAACAGAAAAAATTTTCTTGTTGGTTGTAAAAAACATTCTGATCATGTTTAAATAAAATGAACTCAGACAAACAGACACACTGTTGATTAAAAGTAACTTCAGTGCATCTTTGACAGAGTTAATATGATTTTGTTTTGAGTGAAAGACGAAGAAAAGATGAAGAAGGAGTGAAAATCATCTGCAATGTTTCATTTAAACCATTAAAGGATGCGACGGAGTCAAAGTGCACATGCAGCTGAAAACTGGGCTTTGGAGGGTCAGAGCTCCTTTTTCTTAATAAATCTACAAGATGTTTGACAGATTCAATTACAGCTAATCAGATTACAAATGAGGAATCTCTGCTAGTTTCAGTGATTTTAACAGATTAAGATTGAATCCTCTGCAGACGACCAGCAAAACCTCCAAATAACAGTGAAAAATATGAAAACGTGGCGCTGCTGAAGAAGAAAATTTGAGTTTAATCACAAAAAGGATTTGATCGGTTCAAGCTGATCTTGGCTGCAGTAGTGGATGATGATACTCAGCAGCTGTTACAGAGGCGTCCCACCCTGCACTCACCTGTATCCCAGCGGTCCGTCCTGGCAGGTGCCCCCGTTGAGGCAGGGGCTGCTGGTGTAGGCGGAGCAGGGCAGGTGGATCTCCTCTCGGCCTCGGCAGCCACATCGAGCCGTTAACGAGGCCGACAGCGACACCAGGGAGGTGTTACCGGCGCTGAGAGCCACCGGAGCCTGACTGAAGGACACGTCGCTGCTGCAGCCTGCAGACTGACTGCAGTCTGTGTGGGGGCAGTCGTCAACCCCCACCTGAGAGACGGACACACCCAACATGGCCTCCACCTGCAGGGGTCAAACAGGAGACAACATGAAGGTTCTGCTACAGAAAAACAGGTTCTACATGAAACCAAACTAACACATGTATGACTGCATTAAACCTGTTAGCATGAAGCTAACCAAACCAAAACTGGACTCAAACTACAGGTGGCGCCAAAGGGAAGGTAAACAAACAAAAACGAGCAGGAATCCATTATGGCATGAACTTAAACTGCAACCAAAACAAAACCACAATAAATTAGCATGAAGAGACTGAAGCTCAACACTGAATTCAGCCGTAACTAAATTAAAAGTGAAATGAAAAGATGCATGAAGCTAATAAAGACTATCAGAGAGCGACGGCAGCGTCCTTTGATCTGAAGTCTACCTGCATCAATAATAACTGAATCTACTTGCTTTACTTTAATCTTATTTATGCACTTTGGTGTTTCTTTGTCATTTTTCTCCTCCTCATGAAGTTTTGCTGTCATACTTTTTGCCAAATTCCCCCGTTTCCCTGCATGTCGTCTCGATTCTTTCCTCTCGTTTTGTCATTACGGGTGAGAGGTTGTCATCAGTCCCTCAGGGTTTCCTGTCTCCCTCCGACTGCGTCTACTGTCTTTTTTTCTTTTATTTCAGATATTCGACTGACGCTCTTATTCACACTGACTTCCACATCGCAGGCAAAGCTTCAGGTTTTAAATCCAGAGCCAGTTTCAACATCCAACTTTGTGTTTATTCCAACATTCTTGTTCTAAATCAGCCTCGTTCTGATCACCAGATTCTGATTCTTGTGCACTTTTAATACTTTAATGTATGAAAACATGAAATTTCTACAGAATACTATTTCTACTTTTACTTTATGGATGTTTGGATGTTTGAACGTGACCTGTTCAGCGGTCTGAGTGAGTGTGTGTGTGTGTGTGTGTGCGTGTGTGTGTGTGTTTACATGGTTCACTAACTGTCATCACCTCGCTGCCTCTCACAGCACTGACCTCAGGTCAGCAGCTGCTCTCCTGCTTTTAATGGATGTGAAATATTCATAAACATGTGTGTGTGTGTGTGTATGTGTGTGTATGTATCATATGAGCAGATATGTGTTTGGTGTGTAACGTCTGTATTTACCTCGTTTAGCATGTGTGTTCCTGTGTGTGTGTTTCTGTGTGTGTGTGTGTGTGTGTGTGTGTGTGTTCCTGTGTGTGTGTGCTGGAGTGTTAAATGTCTCACACACATAAAGTGTCTCTGCTGCTCGTCTGAACGTGTGAATGTGATGTTTAATTGATGTGTGATTAATGTGTCGTTTCACGTCGCTGTAGTCATGAATTCACTCATTCACCTCTTTGTTTCACACTCGACTCGACTCAGCGGTTTCTCAGACTCCGTTCAAAGGATTCAGAGAAACCGTCCGAGTTTTCAGACAGAAGAGAAGATCAGCTTTCACCTCGTGAGGCAGAAAGAAGTTTGTGTATGATATTTTAATCTTTCTAACCTTTAAAACGGCCTTCAGATTAAGTCTCCACTTTGACTTAATGTAAGTTTCTGAAAACATAACTTCAACACTGTTAGCATTAACTTGATTAGAAAAATAAAAAGTATAAGCTTTCATTTTTTCCTACAGTAATCACTTTGTGTTCCAGACGTCTTGTGCACTTTTACGCATCTTGTTTCTGAACATTTGTCTTCATAAACTTTGGGATTTCCAATAGAATTTAAATAAAGTTTGTTGCTCAAATGATGATTTCCTGCAAAAAAAGGTTTTAAAGTTGACCCAGTAACAAAAGCAGCGATGTTTAGGGAACCAGTAAGGTTGAGTTTACAGCGTTTTAAAAGTGAGAAGAGACAAACGAAGGCTGAACGGCTGATTGGTTGTAAAATGGTACAAGTCAACAACTGAAAAAAAAGACTAAAAACTCCTGATAACTACAGTTAAATTATCCAGAGACCCTGTTTCCAGGCTCCACCTTCGTCCCCACCTTTGCTCTGTTTGCAGCCACGTAGCCGTGCAGCTTCTCCGCTTTGTAGAACGGCGAGCCGTGAGCGGCGAACCAGACGTCGAGTGCCTTCACGCCCTGCTGGCCGGCGTCGCCCACAGAGAAGATGAGGACGTTTTCCGGCAAAGTCTGCAGGAGTTCGGCCAAAATCCGACCCAGACGGGAGAAGCGACTCTCCTCACCTCCACCGCCGCTGAAGAACTCCTCCACCGTCAGGTCTGGAGGAGGAGAGGCGGGGTTAACACGTTCATACGCTCACTCTGTAAACACTCAGGTGAGTCAACATGACAGAGCTGAGAGCCGAGACACATGAAGAGATGAAACGACTCAAAGAGGAAAAACAAGAGAGAAGAACTGAAAGAAAGAAAAACAGGACGAAACAAAACGAGAAAAGACCAGAGTTTTTTTTCCCATCATGCCTCTCTGTGTGCTCATGCTGATGGAGCCTGGGGGGAGTGACAGCCCTCAAACTGGGACCCAGCGGCACTCTGGGACGTGCAGCATCACTCCAGTTACCACGGCAACCGCTGGGATGTGCATGTGTGCATCATGTGTTTGTGTGTTCAGTCGTCAGTAGTTACAGAATGAGGTCATGAAAGTGCATTCAGACGCTCTGACATCATCACCATCATCATCATCATCATCATCCTCACAGCGGGACTTACTGGTCAGGCGAATGGAGGCGGCGTTCTGCAGAGCTTCCTGCTGCAGCTCCCTGACGTTCACCTGAGCGGTGGAGGTGACGTCGGGCCAGGTGTGGTCGGACACGCGTACCTGCAGGCGGTAGGAGCCCGGAGGAGCCCCCTCCCTGATGCTGAGCTGCCCCGAGCTCTGGTTCAGACTGAACAACCTGAGAGAGACGGACAGACACTGTGAACCTTTGATGCTTCGATACGTTACCGCAGCATCAGACTCCGCCTCTGTAACTGTTCTCCAACAACACAACGCTGCCGTCTGATTCGCTGCGTTAGTGATAAAAAGGTGAAGCAAACTGAACTGTTCTTAAGTGATCACTGTTCTGTTTTTTGTGCTGTTTTTTTCACCAACTTTGCAGTCGACTTTGTGGTATCACTTTATTAAAGTGTATAAAGGAAAAAGAACCGTCTTATGTTTGTTTTAATTCTAATGATTTACACATTTTGCATCAAAATGAAATAAAAAAAACTGTTTTTTGAATCTTTACACAGATATTACTGAATAAATTCTGAGAGAACAAATCATATAAAAGTAGATTACCAAATATGAAATTAAGATTTTGGTGAAAAGCAGAATTTAAGTTAATTTAATATTAGAGGGAAACATGCATGTAAAGTTTGTATAAATTGTGCAGCAGACAGCAGCTCCTCCTGCCTGATGCTTTTATTCATCTATTTTTCTATGTGATCTGGAATCTGTAAAGTCTCTCAGATGGGATTCCTCACATCAGACTGACCAGATGGAGGTCTGCGGTCGCACATGGATTCACGTTCTCGACCTGCTGCACCGGAGAACCGACTCCAGTTGTTGTGGCTCGAGTCCAAACCTGGTCCTGAACATGTGCCATCGGGCTCATGTAGCTGTTTAACCTCATCGCACCTCAGCGACCTTCAGAGCTCAAATCAGACGCATTCATTAACTGCGACTGAATCGAAGCCAGAATGCATCGGGGATCAAACCTGCTGCAGCTGCAGGAGATCCTGATCCTTTTCAAACACCCTGGATTTACATCAAACTCTGCAACGCGGCGCTTCAGCAGCACGAGAAGATTTAATGTGCAACCTCAAACAAATGACAGTCTGCTGCAGCAGGAAGCCAATCACTTCTTCTCTTTAAGCATCGTGACGTTTGTCGTCTTCCTGTGAGGTGACACGTTGTTATTGGCCAATCAGAGCTGCTTCACCTCACCTGAACACTGTGCTTTTTCTTTCTTTCCTCTCGTTTCTGCGTGTAAACACCATGCAACCTGAAGCAGATCCTCAGCAGAACGAGCCGCCGTCTGCAGGCCGCGCTGACGAGGAGCTTCAGGAGCATCTGCGCCAATTCTCACGCTGTTCCTTTGTTCTCCGGCGTCTCTTGTCGTCTCTTGTCGTCCCTCCTTACAGGTATCTCGTTAGAAGAGGAGGTGGCAGGGAGCGCAATCAGGCTCTCCTTTCAACGCGCCCGCATGAAGCCTCGCCTCATCAAACAAAACGAGCGCGCCCTCGCCGCACTTCACTGGGAATTTTCAATACGGCTGGTTATGAAGTATTAATAGCACTGTTCCTGACAAGTCAGATCCCCTTTTCTATCTCTCTCTCCTCCCCGTCCTCTGCCCTTTCATTCTCTTTCACTCCGTCTTTGTTTCCCTCTTCAAACCGCCTGTTTCTCTGTCCCAATTTCCCTTCCTCCTTTGTCGCGCTGCACCTTTGTTCTGTCTCTCCCTCTCTATTTTAAATCTGTCAGTTCTTTTATTTCCTCTGCTTTTCTTTATGCATCTCTCGCTGCGTGTCACATGAGAGGGGACACGTTAACAGGGAAGCTTTGCTGCTTTAGCATCAGCGCATCCTCAAACAGCTTCACGTCTGCCAGCGTCCGGATGCCTTCATCCAAACTCTACCCATAATGCACCTGACAGGAGGGAGTCCATCTGAAGTACAGAAGCTGCACATGACCATCACTTTACATGTGTCTCCTCTCAGTTAAACCTGGTGGTTTAAAAGCTTTATTCCCTCCTCTTTATTCAGGCAGTTTTGGTTTCATTTGTCTTAAAACGTCTCGTTCACCACGAAAACAGGAAGCTGCAGAAATGAAATTTTAATATTAAAGTGCAGAGTGATTTTAAAGGTTGTTTCTTCGTTCTATCACGACAATAATGTGACATTAACAGAAATGAATTGAAACCATAAAAGTGCATTTTAGTTTCCGAACAAAAAAGCAGTTTGTCAAGTTTTCTGTTTCTCCTTCAGCTGAAAGTCATGTTTACCTTGTTGCTTTTATCTGTCTTAATATTTCTCTCCATCACTGCCGCCTCCTGACGTCTCTGATGTAAACAGAGACGTTCCTCTCCAGCTCTCATCACCTCTGTGACACATTTTTTATTCACCTCTAAATGTTTTCTCTTTGCATTTACATCTTTACGTCTATACGTGTCTCTCTCTTTCCTTCTTTGTCAGAGGAAGCAAATTCTTCCTCTCTAACCTGAAACCTTGTGGCCTTTTTCTGCTTCAAAGCTCTCTCCGTCTCTTTACTTCAAGCCCAACTTGCTTAACTTTCACTTTTTCCGTCTCTGCTTTCGCCTCCTTCACTCTCTGACCGCTCGCCACCTCAGTTTCCACCACGTGAGATCAAAGTACCTGGACGGTTTGCCTTCGAACCGGTACGCCTTCTCGCTCCAGTCATCAAGGTCGGGGGATTGAACTTGTCCGAGCACCGTCGTCGGGAGGATACCTGTCAGGAGGCGGAGAGTCAAAGACACAAAAAAAAAGGAATTAGAATGAGTTTGGAGAGCAGGTGAATCCCTGCGGTGCAGCACAAATACTGAGAGCGAGGGGGGAGGAGGTGGAGGCTTCTGTGAGGAGATAAGGTGGCGGCGACGCCTCATTGGCACGCACGGTCATGGTTTGACAGCACAGCGGGAAGATGTGCTCACATTAGCGCCGCTCGCACTCTGTTTTTTCCCTCTCGTCCAAAAAAAGCCGAACGCGGCGCTGTAATCTCTTTAGCCGTGAAATCAGCTGCCTTTTAAAAATGGCTCCTGTTTATGTGCCCGTCAAACCTGGGACTTAAGCTGGAGTTAATTGTTTGCTTCATGGCATGTTGTTGAGCTGTGTGATGGATTCGTATTAGTGGGTTAATGTACTTTCATGTTGGAAAGGCCCCGAAGAGGGAATCCACTAAAAATACATTACAGAAAAAAAACCTTCGTTTTTTTTTTTTCCAGCAAATTACTGGAGGTTGACAGATGAAACGCTAAATAAGTGATGTGGGTTGAAGCAGTCGACTGTGACAAGCAGCGTCTTAACTACAGGAGCTCGGAGCATCGCGGGGAGGTGGGCGGGACACCGGGGAACCTGGAGGTCGGAGGAGACCGTCTGCGACAAGAAAGACACCGGTTTGTGTCTCCCAGACCAGCTGGTGAACTCTGATCCGGGATGAAGACGACAAATGTTCACCTGTTTGTCTACAACCGCCAGCAGCTGGGCGTCTTTGTGCAGAGCAACTTCTGCAGAGACGGAAGCAGGAGGTGATACTCGGAGAACCTCAGGAGGAAAATACGGTTGTTCAGATTCTGATTTCAGTGTTGAAAAAGCCTCTGATGCTGGATCAGGAACAAGTGACAAGTCTACGACCAACCTGAGACCATGTAGTGTGTTGGTTAGAAACAGGACTCACACACCTGCATTCACCTGTATGACTGCCAAAGAGGCTGATATCCATGAACAACTTGTGCAACTTCAGGCAAATGCATGATATCATGGAAGTTTTACAGCTGATAAAAATAATTAAAATAAACACAAAGTGCAGGTTTCAGAATTGTTTTTTTTAGAAAAACAAATTCTCAACTTTTACAGACTGACCTGATTAACAGAAAGTACAGTCAGTGATTTCTGTTCTTGGTCCAAAAAAACACCAAAAACATGAAGGTGGAGCAGCGACACGCTGACAAAACGCTCTGAACAAACAAACAGGAGCTAAAATGTTTCAGCTGCTTCATTTCTGCTTCGTAACGCTTCACTTTGATCTTCTGCGAAATCACAGAGGAGCCGGCGGCGTGTTTCACATAACAGGGTTTCTCCTTTGGCCGGGGTCTGCCTGCCCGCCGGGCTCGGCTGTGATGACATGCGTTTCCTCTGCAGCCGCGCAGCAGGACACCAACACGCCGCCGCCGCCGCCACCACTCTGTGTGTGTGTGTTTGCATGGAAGCAGCGTCCATCATGTCGACCTCAGCAGGTAAACTGATGTGAGGCTAAAAAAAGACTCTTTCTATGAATGAGGTGATAAAAAACAAAGACGTACCTTCATAACTGTAGACGATGAAGTCGGTGTGTCCCGGTGAGTGAGGGTGGTCGTTCCTGTCGCCGATGACGACTGTCAGCGTGCTGGTGGAGCTCATTGGAGGAGAGCCGCTGTCAATCATGAGAATCGGGAGGAGGTACTCCTTCTGCCGCTCGCGGTCGAAGGTTCGGAGGGCGGTGATGGCGGCGCTGCCGTTTCGGAAGTCGGTCAGATTGAAGTTGGTGGCGTCCGAGGTGAGCATGAGCAGCCGGATGGAGAACGGCCCCCCGTTGGTGGAGGTGTCCCGGTCGGTGGCGTGCAGGAGGAGGGAGGTTTTGTTCATCCGAACCGCCTGAGGCGCCGGCGCGTTCTCCCAAACGAGAGGCTTGTAAGCGACCTCGAACTCCGGCCCGTTGTCGTTGATGTCCAGTATGGTTACCATGACGATGGCAGTGCCAGTCAGAGGTGGACTTCCTGCGTCCGTGGCGAGGACCATGATCCTGTGCTGCGAGGTCTTCTCCCGGTCCAGAGAATCGGCCACAACCACCCAACCGGACTGATCCACCAGGAACTGACCGAAGGGGTCCGACTCCTTCGAGATGCTGTAAGAAAAACGTCCATTCTGACCGGAGTCCAGATCGGACGCCGTTACCTGAGCAACAATCGTCCCCACAGGTACGTCCTCTGACATGGCTGGTGACTCGTAGAATTGTGGGAAAAATACGGGGGCGTGGTCATTGGAGTCTTCGACCTGGACCAGACAGTAGGCCAGGCTGAAGAAGTCGGCGTCTTCAGCCTTCAGGGTCAGGTTGAAAGTCCTCTCATGCGGCTTCTCAAAGTCCACCTTCTTCTTCAGCTTGATCACACCGCGTCCGTTCACTTTGTCCGTCTCCATGAAGAACTTCCTGTCCTCGTCTCCGCCCACGATGCTGAAGGTTACCACGGCGTTCTCGCCCTCGTCTCCGTCTGTGGCAGAAACCACAAGAACCTCACTGTTCACTTCCAGGTCCTCTGTGACCTGAACACCGGAGAACACAACAGGATCATTACGGGCAGCGACGGCGACGCAGGTGTGTTTCTGGACTTGTGTTTGTCTCGTTAGCTCGTGTCAAACCCTTCGAATCACCCCGAAATACGACATAAGACCAGCTTTGCTTTAACGGACTCACCTGAGCAGTGTAGAGTCTCTGGGTGAAGATCGGCGGGTGATCGTTGACGTCTGAAACCATGATGGTGGCCGTCCCTGTTCCCGCCAAACCCCCGCCGTCCCTGGCCTCGACCACCACCAGATATCGCTCCTCTGCTTCGCGGTCCAGGGAGCGGAGAACCGTGTAGATGGTGCCGGTGCTGGCGTTGATGGAGAACAGGTTCAGGTTAATCTCGTTGCGGACGTTCTTGATGATGCTGTAGGTCAGCATGGCGTTCTTGCCCTCGTTGGGGTCGTCCAGGTCCATGGCGCGCATCTCCATCACAGACGTGTCTGCGGGTGAATTTTCAGGCACTTGGCCGACAAAACACCCGTCCACTTCCAGCGCCGGACACGGGAAGAAAGGCGCGTTGTCGTTGACGTCTCGGACCTCCAGGAGAACATCCGCGAACCCCGTGAGTCCTGCTCCGCCCTCGTCTGTGGCGAGGACGAGGAATCTCCAGGCCGGGCGCTCCTCGCGGTCCAAGCGCCTTTGAGCGTAGATTCTTCCAGTTTGTTCATTGATGGTGAACTCGCCGCCGGCGCCTTGGCCATGGAGGGAATAGCGGAGGGCTGTTTGGTCGGCCTCCTGGTCCGGATCCGTGGCTGATACCTGCGAAGGTGAGTCAGGAAAAACCCAAAGTTAGAATAATTTGTCTTTATCTTGTTTTTCCTGCATTTATCGTATCTCTAAACAGACCGAACAGACTGAATCAGACCCTCAGAAGATTTCAGACATGTAAACTCTTTTATGAAGACACGTTTAAAGAAAAGAGGTTATAATTTAAGATATGTGAACACATTTAGAACAAGGTTAAGATCTTAAGGTCTGTTTTCCACCGTTCAGTTCTCAACTCTGCTGGATTTCTCTGCTTTTATCTCTTTGTAATTTCTTTCAGAAATGTTTTCTCTCGACATTTTTAAGGTCTTTTGCTGAAACTTAACGTCTTCATTTGAGGATTTTGTTTCTCCCTTGAAAAAAAAGGTAAAAGCTGTGTCCTAAATATAAAGCAAATTTTTATTGAACAGTGACTCATATAACTGCTGAAGCATTTTATAAGATCTTAAAAAAGTATAATAGACAAATTAATCTACATTTTGGAGATACTGAAAGACTTTTTGACCTTAAAAACAAAAACAATATCCACAAACCCCTCCAGTAATGAACGGACTTCACTGGATGCAGTGAAACGTGGTCACTCTCCGTCACGAGCAGGAACATTAACTTTTCACTGCAGCTGAACAGCCTTTGTTCTCTTTAAAGGAAATGTTGCTTTTTGAGCTCTTTCTTATCAAAACGGTTGAATTGCTTTTCCGTTATGTTCAAATGTCAAGTGAGCAGGAGGCGGCGAGCTGATTGCAGCAGCCGCCCGACGCTCACAGACTCTGTGAACAAGAATAAACATTTCTCTGCTGCTTTGTCCTGTTTGCTTAATTAACCTGCCTTCCTGCTATCTCTGTGAACGGGGGGGACGCGAGCGGCGGCGGCGGGGGCGACGACATGAGCTCTCACATCTGTCACCGCGACACACTGTGCAATTAAAAGTTAATAGACGCCAACAAAAGCAAGAAAAGAAGTACACTTTTAGCCTTTCTTCTCCTCTTTTCTCACCAGAGGGTTTGTTTACAGAAGCCTTTGAAGTTTTCCCACCCCCCCTCTCTCCCCGCTGCTGAAGCCGCCTCCCCCCCCCGGTGGGGGGGTGATGCAGGTAGACAATATTGAAGATGAAGAGTCGCTGTGCCACAGAGGAGGCGGCCATGCAGGTGAAGTCAAAAAATATTCATTTCAAATGGGATTTTCCCCCCCGTTCTCTATCAGCTGAATTGTATTAACGCACAGGGCTCAGAGCGGCGTGCGTTCAGGGAGGGGGGGCAGCCGCCAGGCGCCACAAACACTATTGAGGGAGTTTGAGGGGAACCGAGTGGATATCAAATCAATTCCAGCAGGCGCGGGGAAGCGAGGCCGGCGCTCGGTGACACGCGGCGCCCTGACGGGGATTATTTTCCTGCCCTCTGCGACGCACTTCCTCCTCTCTGATCTGATGGAGCGCGGCAGCACGCGCACGTTACCGCGAATCACTGCTGACAGGTGTGACGAAAGGAGGATGAAAGCCACAGAAGAAGAAGAAGAAGGAGGAGGAAGGAGGTCGACTCTGACTTTCTGAGGCAACTTTTCAGATCCCAGGCACTTCCTGTCAGGAGGGTTTCGGGCCTGTTGACCGTCGGCGCCTCGGTCAGCTGACGTTGTGTCAAACGGACAGACGTGTGTGTTGTGTTAGTGTGTGGACACTCGATCTCTGCTGGGGAGTCGCCTCAGGCTCATTTAACTCCAGGTTTCAACTGTGACCAATGCTACTAAACCTGAAACATCTTGTGAAGCTGCATCCAAAACATCTTCATCTGGACCGAACTGACACCTGATCGCTGAAGAACGAAGCTCAACAGAAACCGAACCGCCAACGCTGTGATTCAAACCTGCTGACTGACCTCCAGGATGAAAACGGGCAGCTGGCTGAGCTCCTCCGTCACGGCGGCGTGGTACTCGCTCTGGCTGAAGACGGGCGCCTCGTCGTTGCGGTTGACCACCTGAACCACCACCAGCGTCTCGTTCTCCCACTTCCCGTCGGAGGCGACCAGCCGCAGCTCGTAGCGCTGCTCCATCTCGTAGTCCAGCGGCTGGGCCACGAAGATGGTGCCCACCTCGGGCTCCACGTCGAAGGTGCCCATGGCGTTTCCGGAGGTGATCTGGTAGCGCAGCTTGGCGTTGGCACCTGCAGGGAGGAGAAGGAGATCAGGTCGGTTTGTGTTTGCTGTTGGATTCAAGGATCTGATGGATGTTCACATCTGGAGGTGAATACAAACTAACTGCTGCTTTTAGACAAAAACTTCTTATGTCAGTGCAGAAATCGATCAAACAAAAAGTTGATTGACACGTTTAATTAATTTCATCTTTGACTGGAGACATTTATTTATTTATTTGTGTCTTTTTATGCAGAGTTTCTTTAAAAAACCCTTTAAACAAACTAATGAAGCGATCTGAACGCATGACCTCGGCACACCGCTCCATTATTTACTGACATGAATGATTCTTTTTTAAAAAAGAGGGATGAATCAGCTGAATAATGATCAATTATAAATAAGAATGTGCTTCTTTTTGGCAGGTTTTTTTTAGTTTTTTTTAGGTTTTCAGGTTTTCAGGTTTTGAGAGTTTTTGGGTCAAACTGAGGCTCACAGAGAATCTCTCATCAATAAATTGATTGAATCCGTCTTCAATTCAAATGTCACCGAAGTAAAAGTTGTGTGATGATTCTTTACAGTCTGTGATCCAACACACAGCTGATATGATCAAACACACACACACACACACACACACAAACACACAAACACAAGCACACACACACACGCACACACACACACACACACAACATGATCCCAACATGTTCAGCCCTCCATCTTCGGGTGACTGTGGAGCTTTTATTGTGAAAAGAAACTTTTTGAATGATATTGGAGCAGATTTCCATGCAGAAAAACAAGCGTGTGTTGGCAGTGGCCACGTTCACACACACACACACACACAAACACACACACACACACACACTCAGTGATGACCCCATGTGAACAGCAGCAGATATAAAATATGTGAGAGGAAAACAGGCGTCTCTCACACAGAGGAGCTCATTAGAGGCCTCGCTCTCCCCCACCTCTCTCTCTCTCTCTCTCCCACATACACACACACACAGCCACACAAACACACACATGCATGAACACACACACACATGTGGATTGTTAAATTTTCTCTCTCTGCTCGTTTCTTTTCTCTTCCTCTCTTTTTAAACTCTTTAAATCAGGATTATTTGGTTAACTAACTGACTAGTACCGGCTAACTAACGCCGCTAAATAACCAGCACTAGTCAGTAACAACAGCTCTCACAGAGCCTCTATTTTCTTCCTTCTCTCTTCTGTTTACTCGTCCTGGTGTTTTCTTCAGTAGAAGCTTCATAAAGAGGTGAAATAAATCTGTCAAAACTAACGAGCTCAGCAAAGGTCTGTTAGCAAACTGTTAGCTTAGCATGGTCGCTAACTAACACTTTTTTTGTCCTCTTTCTCCTGATCTCCTCTCTGCTTCTCTCATGGCCTTTTCCCCTTTATTTCCTCTTTGTTTCCTCTTTATTTCCTCTTTGTTTCCTCTTTGTTTCCTCTGTGTTTCCTCTCAGCCTCCTGCCTCAAACTCCTCTTTCCTCTCATCTCCTCTCTTCCTCCTCCTCTCTTTCCTCTCCTGGCCTTCCCTCGTCTTTCCCGATGAAGTGAAGAAATGGACATGGCACACAAACAAACAAACAAACACACACCCACACACACACACACACGCGTGTGTGTTCAGGGCCCAGAGGCAGGTCTGTCAGGCTCCGGCCTGCTCTCTGTTTACAGGCACCAAGGAGACTTTAGGAGACAAACACCATCTGTGGAGACATGGAGGACCTTCATTACGACACTGGAGAGGGGGTGTGTGTGTGTGTGTCTGTGTGTGTTTCTGTGTGTGTGTGTGAGGAAAGCTTAAGTGCATCGGTCCGTCACAGCCTCTGAGCACGATCCGTCATGACACTGAGTGTGTGTGTGTAAATGTGAGTGTGTGTAAATGTGTGTAAGGGGAGTAGCTCCAGCGGTTTTTTGCCTCCGGCAGCTTCCCTAATGATCAGTCTGGCCATATGGTGTTGCCCCCTCAACACACACACACACACACACACACACACTAGGGGATGGGGCTGATTTAATTCGAAGCCTAGCAGGAAGCCCAAAATTGAGATTAAGGTCAGATCGCAGCTCCTGAGGTGGACCGGAGGGGAAAGTCGTCCCTGAGCGCCGACTGCAGGTCGACACTCTGAAGGACTAAATCATCACTGGAGGAAGTTTCTTTTCGATTAAAAAACCGCATTAGAAAATATCTCATGTTGTTGCCTCAGATGGCTGCGAGAGATACTGAGAGCTTTTTGAAATTCAGCCGGCTGCACCGCCCAGAAACCCTGTGTGGCAAAGTCATGAAAGCAGTCTGATTCTTTCGTCCACGAGGCGCGGCGGCCTTCAGGCCGGATATTCTGGGATGGATTCTCTCTCTTTTCTAATTACTGATGTGTGCCCTCAAATGACAAATAAATACTTCTAATTTTAAAAAGGTGAAATGAGTTTTTTTCTCTTGAGAGGCTGCAGTGCAAACGCTCGTCGTCGTGGCTCAGCGTGTCGCTGCTCGCAGGTAAACATTCAGACTCCACAAGTTAGTTCATCCTGCTGCTGCTGCTGTGAACTCTGATGACCTCTTTCTGATCTGTAACACGACTCACATCAACATCTAAACGTATTTTTAACTGAGATAAGCTTTGAAAAATACAGACGTCCCTTAAAACAGTCTGACAGTCGAGCTGATTAAATGCTAATTTACAGATTTAGAGCTTTAATGCTCGATGCAAAGTATTTTAAAGCCGACGCTGCATCATAAGTGTCTCTGCGTTGTCTGACGAAGCGATGGGAATCTCTTCCATCCCACGCGGCGTGAACGTGGCGTTGGCCTGCAGACGCCGCAGACTGACGCGTCATTGGCTGAGTGAGTTTGTGTCTGAAGGGTCATAAAACATGTTGTAACCGTCATCAGACGAGAGAGAAACTGTTGTCATCAACTCTGCAGCATAAAACAACACATTATCAACTTTTACTGCAGCAGTCGGTGTGTGTGTGTGTGTGTGTGTGTGTGTGTGTGTGTGTGTGTGTGTGTGTGTGCGTGTGTGTGTTTACTTAAACCCCGGGGCGACATTAAACTGAAACACTGAACTCAGCAGAATTAAAAAGGAGCCTCCTGATCTCATTACCAGACGACTGAGTTCGGCAAAATTTCCACTCGGAGGACGAAACGGGACGAGAAACACGACGGGCGACAAAAGCTGCTAATCAGCTTTACAACGAGGAGGGGGGGGCCAAACCCTCACACACACTCCACCCTGACTGAACGATGTGTGTGTGTGTGTGTGTGTGTGTTCTGTAATTGTGTTTGTCTGACCTCCAGGTTATATCTGGACAGAAGGTCACAGGGGCTCCAACCCCTGTCAGC
>JAPZDV010000025.1:917319-934337 GCA_029814665.1 Acanthurus lineatus | reverse complement strand
TGTGTGTGTGTGTGTGTGTGTGTGTGTGTGTGTGTGTGTGTGTGTGTGTGTGTGTGTGTGTGTGTGTGTATGTGTGTTTCGGTCACATGTGTGCAGTTTATTGTGCACAGTAGGTGAAGTCTGTTTGTGAATGTGTGTCAAGGATGCTGTGTGTAGAAAAGTGTGCAGACTGACTCCTTTTCAGTGTCTGAACATCTTGTTACGACTCAACCAAACTCTGTACAAAAAACCACTAATTTAAAAATCTAAATCAGCCTTTACTAATGGGATATGTGGACAGTGTGACTTTATACCAACACTGTTTAAATATGTTATAAAGATACATTTGAAATACTAATTAAGTTTAACAACTTATTGGAAAAAAATTATGCTCCAATCTGATTTTAGCTAATCGACTTGATAAAATGAATAAAAATCCATGTTTTTTAAAACATTGATGCAAAAAGTGAATCTGTTTTAATGTGAACAAAGACCTTCAACCAACTGTTTTTAAAATTCACAAAGTGCACAACTTCATGTGTGATTAAATTACAAATGTTACATAATCCTCATTAAAATGATCTTCTAATAAATTATTTTTATGTGATTTTGAAGTTTAGGTGCATCTCTGTTGTTTTTTTATTAAGTTTGATTTCAGTGCTTTATTTTTACTTTAGATAACCAAAGACGTTTATTCAGCACAAGTTTTGCAGCACAGCTCATATGGAAAAATATAAATATGAATAAAAATGGTGAAAATGTTTATGAAGATGGAGTTTAAGGAGGAAGATCTGATGAAGTTATGTGATTCAGGTGGAGCTCAGTTTCAGATTCATTGTGTGTGTTTCCGCTCAGACGCCGACACTTTAAACTACAGAGGGAGAGAACGGACCAATCAGAGGCCGGCGTGCTGAGGCCTCGTTCCCACAGATCAAAATCACAACGACCACAGACGAAAGACAGGTTGCCTCAATCAGCCGGCCAGTTTACAGAAACGCTGAGCGGCGTGACGGCCGGATCACACACACACACACACACACACACACACAAACACACACACACACACACACACACACACACACACACACACACACACACAGAGCTCTGCAGTCCGGCTGTAACACAAACACAGCTTCCTCTCACGGCTCGTGTGTCTGAACCTGGTGCAAATCCAGGTGAGCAAACACGACTAATTTCTGCAAATAAACATAGCAGAGATGCAGTTTGGATCAGCTGATTAGTCGACAGAGCGCACGGCCACCTCTGCCATCCAGATGTGGAGAGCTTAGGCTCTTGGTTAAACATTTACTTTGGGTGTTTGGGTGTGTGTGTGTGTGAGTGTGGTGGGGGGGGTCGTGATGGCATCTGGATGTCGTTTCCTCCCGTCAAACAAACCGGCGCTGCAGTGACAGAGATTCACTTCAGGTTCAAACTGACCTGCTTTCATATTGATTTCACATAATCAATATGAAATAATATCAGTTTTGCTTCAGTCATAGTCAGCAGCCGTTCGTCACAAAATATACAGCTGAAAGCTCCTTACTGCAGGTAAAACACACATTCTTTTAAGAGTAATGGAGAGTTTTGGCTGAACTAATCCTTTAAATAATTATCTGATGCTCACTGAAACAACGAGTTTATTCTGAGAGAAAATCAGCTGTGATCACAACAGGAAATCCTGTCAAATTCAGATGAAACGGACCTGAAAAGTTCCTGTTCAGATTAACATGAAGAGTTTAAAGTCAGCAGCTCCTGAAATCATCAGAGTCTGTCGGTTTGGAGATGAGCGGAGCTGCTTTGCCCTGAATTCAACCTGTCAGGCAGAGTTTATTCTGCAGAAAGCCCGGATTAAACCGCCGTACGAGCTCAGACGGCTGCTGACACGGCGCGAGTGTTCGCAGCTTCTCCTCAGCAGATCAGCTTCCATGGAGGTCGTGGACGTTCATCAAGCCTTCGTCTGCGTCCTCTGATGGTGAGATTCATGTCACATGGACACTCACACACTCATGGAGGCGGAAAGTTTCTGTTTAAATGTGCAGTATGAAACATTTCTGCATTAAACTGTCTGATAACTCATTGAGTTGTTTTCTGTCGTCGTCCCAAATGTTTCCATCAAAGTTCAAACTGTCAGTTTCTTCGAGGTAACGTTTCATTGAGTCTCCTGTCCGTAACTTCCACGGTAACGCCGGTCAGAGTCTGCGAACGCGACGAAACGCGATGAAACTTTAACACATGAAACTCGTCTGTAAACGTTTCTGAGTCAGTCACACACATTTACATCTGCGATCACTGCTTCAAGACGTCATCAAAACACATCTTTAGTTTCTGTTGTTTTGGTACAGAGCCCCCTAGTGGCAGAAAAAATTGTAAATTTTCAAAGATGTTTCAGTAAACAGGCGCATTGAACATTTACTGTAAAACAGACTGGAAATAAATCCAGTTTGCAACCTGAACCAAACCTGCAGTGTGTGTGTGTGAGTGTGTGTGTGTGTGTGTGTGTGTGTGTGTGTGTGTGTGTGTGTGTGTGTTTGTAACGACCATGTTCGTCTCAGAAGCCGCTGACAAACAGAAACTTTATGGACCCAAATGAGAAACTGCAGAGTTTCAGCCGACCAGAGCAACAAACACACACACAAACACTGCAATACAGTCTTCTTGTTTGTGTGTGTGTGTGTGTGTGTGTGTGTGTGTGTGTTAATGATTTTCAGTAAAATCTGTGTGTGTGTGTGAAGAGATTTGAGGTGTGTTTACTCTGCTCACCTCACACACAAACACTGTTACTTCTGTTTGTTCTTTAACGATTTGCTGGCAACACACACGCACACACATCCCCTCTGTATGTGTGTGTGTGTGTTTGTGAGTGTGTGTGCTTGTCTGTCTGTCTCCCTCACACACACACACACACTGCACACACACACACTTGGCACTGATGTGAGAAGTGTTGTAAGGAATGAATGAAAGAGTGGAAAGTAGTCTGTGACGGTTGAGGTCGATTCAGGAAGACTGGAAACGAGCCAACACACACACACACACACACACACACACACACACACACACACACACACACTTTTCAGTGAATAAACACCACTGAGTTCTTACAGGAAAATTCTGAAACAAAGTCGCTGCTGCCACTTTTGGAAAAACACAAACAGTTAAAGTTTTTTTCACCTCAAACACGTTTTATTTAACATCACTGCTGAGCTCTGACCTTTGACCCCAACACGCCGTGAAGGCCTTCCTCAAAACACATTTTTAAAGCCAAAGAATTTAAATAGAATTAAATAAAACCTCATAACAAACTGATCTCCATCTTGTTCAGATGCAAAAGCTCTCAGTGAGTCCAGCTGTTTCCAGATGTTTTCATGTGTTTCACAGCAGAAACAAAAAGACATTTAAAGGAAAAATGTTTAACAGTTTCTCTACATGAAATGTTTCTGATGATTTGTTGCTTCATGGGATTTTATTTTTACAGCAGGATCATTCTCTGATTTTGAAATGATGGGAAGTTGAAAACTTGAAGTGTTTATGAAAAAAACGTTTCTTTTTCTTCTTTTCAAATAACAACAGCAGTCAGTGGCAACAACCTCCACATACACACACACACACACAAATACCATCAGCAGCATCAAAAACACGCAAACTCTGCGTCAAAACAAACGAGCGAAACGTTAATTTCCACCTTCAGCAGAAAAAATAACCAACATTTGACAAACTTCACGCTGCAGCAGAGATTTAAAAACACACTCGGAGCTCTGAGGCTGAACCTTCTGCGCTCTTTGCGCTTTTTGCGCACAGAAAGACAAACAGCTTCTCACCTCGGAGGTTCTGGATCTTCACCACCGCCTCTGCGGGCTCCAGCAGGCTGCGCGCCAGGTACAGACGCCCCGAGTCCCGCTCGATCTGAACCGGAGACTCGGTCTCAGAGATCAGCTCGAACCACCGCTGCTCGAACCTCTGGTCCGGTACCGTGAACACCAGGTCCCCGATTCTGACGTGGTCCGGCACGGTCACGGTGTAGGTCAGCTCCTCGGACAGAGCCCGGGGCCGCCGCCGCCGCGCTCTGCGGGAGCGGCGGACGTCGATGCGCAGGAACACCGGTTCACTTATCAGCGCCACGTCCCCGCCGTCGCTCACGAACAGGCGCAGAGTCACCTGACTGACACCCAGCAGGGACCCGACCAGCCTCACCTGCCCGGTTTGTGGAACCACGTGGAGCAGGTGAGACTCCGGTGACGCGTAAAAAGTGACGCGTCCGTTCCTCTCCGCGTCTCCGTCCTTCGCGTCGAAGCGGGCCAGTTCCGCACCGAGCGGCGTCAGCTCGTCCGCTTCAACCGTCCGGTTCCCGCCGGTGAACCGCGGGATGTTGTCGTTCCTGTCCGACACCTCGATCTGGACGGCGGCCGGTCTCCTCCGACACCGCGGCGGCAGCTCCACCGTCAGCTCGTACATCGCAATGAACTCCCGGTCAAGAGGTTTGGCGGAGACCAAACCCAGATGCCCCCGGTGGTCCCGGTGTCCGCGCGAGTGAACGAGCCTGAAATCAGACGCGTAATCCCCCAATAAACTGGCATTCAGGTCCGCGTCGGGGCATCCGCCGGCCCCGAGCGGCAGCAGCACCCCCCGCACCGGCGTCCCAGCCGGTGAGTTCTCCGCTATTTGTCCGAAGTAGCGCACCGGATGCCCGTGCTGCGCGGACGGACACACCGGAGAGGCGTGAAGCAGCAGGAGCAGGTGGATGAGGAGGCTGTGCAGGAGAACCGCTCCGGTTGCAGCTCTGATCATGTTTCCATCAAACCCGTTTCAGCTGCAGAAGACGGAGAGATGTTCTCCAGGAGCAGGAGAGCGGGTCCGGCTCTCAGGGCTCAACAGGAAAAAATAAATGTTTCTGCAGGAAAAAGCAAAGTTCCCTAAAGCAGGAAACACTTTTCATAAAATGATGCACAAATAATATTTCTGTGATTAAATCCCTTTCTGCTGAGGAGGGACGCGATCAAAGTCCATCCAGCGCGCAAAAGGAGAAGCGCAGATTCTGATTCTCATTCAAACGAAAACACTTTTACGCGCAAATGAAAAAGAGGAGCAGCGTGTCGGTGTCGGTGTCCGCGGGCAGAAACACGGGAACATCCGCAGAAATTAAAGTCGGATAAAATATTCTGAGTTTATTCTTCTCGGTTCATTTCAAAAACGTCCGTTTCAATAACGTCGATGTTTGTGCGCCGAGTGACTCCGGAGCGTCTCCACCGGAGGACGGATCACTCTGACGGGCGCAGAGACACCCAGCAGCCTCCATGTGGCTCCGGAGGCCCCGCCCAGCCAGGAGGACGGGGGCCAATCAAGTGGCAGGAAGGAGTGTGAGTGACAGGCGGCAGGACCCGCCCACTGACATGCTGAGTCAGATCAGAGAGAGAGAGAGAGAGAGAGAGGGTGGGGAGGGAAAAGGTGACGTAAACATGATTTCCCATCCTGGCCCACGTGACCCTTTCATCACCGGCCTGATGACCTGAGTTCATCTCTGTCAGGTGGTTTACAGCCGGCAGGTGTGCAGGTGAGACGGGTTTCTGCAGATCACGTGACTCTGCAGGTTGACACTTCATGTATTTAACATGTTTATGAATCTCAGCTTCTCTGCTGTTTCACTTCTTTTACACAAAAGCATCAAATCACTCGTTTTGTTTGCGACGCGTCAGTTTCCACGCAGCAGGAAGCTGCTCGCGTCCGTGAGTCAGATTTGTTTCTGTGCAGCAAAGGAGTTTGTTACTGCGACTGTCGTCAGTTTGTTTGTGTGTTTGTTTGTGTGTGTGTTTGTTTGTTTGTGTGTTTGGAGCCAGAGGTTAGCGGCTAAACATGCTCGCTATCAGCATGATGTGTTAGCATTTAGCTCCCAGTGCCGCTGTGCCACATCGCAGAGTCACAAGTTTACACTCTGATGGAGCAGCGACATTTTGTTTGTGGAGTTTTAAAGTTTCACAGAGCAGCGAGCTCACATGGATATGAAACTTCTGAGTTATGTGTCACATCAAAAGACACTTTTTAAGTTTCTTAATTTCAGCAAAGAGAGAAAATAGAAGAAGAGATTAAACCAGTTTGTGTCCAGTCTGACGTCTCAGAAATGACATTTAATATCCTGGAAATGATCTGAAACTTTAAAGAGAAACAGATTGTAAATGTTTAAACAGGAAGTCCAGCTGTGCCGGTCAGTCCGAAGACTCCGGACTCCAGATGCTGGACCTCCACACAGATGTGATGCGTTCCCAGCGAGTGTGTCGCTGCTGACTCAGCACACAGTAGGAATATGAATGAAGATGAATCACAGAGTGGAAACAAAGACGGTGTCATCAATACTCTCTGCGGCGCCTGCGATCAGTCAGACGCTCTGATTGGTTCCCTCTTTTGTTTCTGCAGGACCGGCCTGTTGACCTTTGACCTCCATTGTCCACTCCACTCTTCTTTCATTCAGTTCTTCAGTTTAGTTTCTTGTTTCTCTCGTTCTTGGTCTGATCGAGTCTTTTGATTCTCACAGTGGAAACTGAACCTCACAACCGGCGGCCGCCTGGTGACCGTTCGCCGCTTCCTGTCTGCAGCGGCGGCGACGGCGGCGGCCCGCTTGTCACTTATCAACAGGGGGTGTTTTCGATAAAAGACCGATCTGATGAGATCAATATGTTGTTTTTCCTCTTTGCTTTGAGGATCTGAAGTGAAGAGAGTTCTTCCCTCCTCGCAGAGAAAAACCCCGCAGGCTCGTCTGAGTTCGGATCCTTCAGGAAATCCCTCTGAAGTTTCAGAAAAAGCGTCTCATTTTTGGGGAAACTTCGGTATAAACGGAGAAATTGTCCCCACGTGTTTTGTGTTTGAGCTTCAGAGTGAAACTCGTCTGCGGCCTCTGATCGCAGACGCAGGAGGACAGGAGGTCGCTGAGATGACGTGATGTGAAAGGAAACCACTTTCATCTCCGAGCAGAAAAGAAAAGTCACTCAGCTTCAGTTCGTTCGAGCTCAAACAAGAAGTTTCTCTGAGAGGTGAAAACCGTCCGGATCGACCGACACGATTCAACAGACTCAACGTGTTTTAACAAACTGAATCTCTTTTGTTTAAATCTTTTGTCTCATGTATTTTGTTTCCACATGTTAGATTTTGCTGCATGAAGTCAGTTTGGTTTCATTCATAAAGACATGAAACATTTCTGGATTCTCTCTTTGTTCTTTGTTGTCAAATGTGACAGTTTCCACGTTTCAGGAAGGTTTGACGCAGTTTTCTGTCCGAGCTCACAGGATGTTCCTCTCTGATGGTCAGATGTTCGTCATGAATCTGTGAACTTTTCATGCAGAAAGGCTGTTTTTCACTTACAGAAACTCTTTCACAGAGTTGGAAACTCCTCCATCTTTTCTGGAGCTTTTAGAGCTTTTAGAGCTGCACAGTCTCGACTGCCGCACAACCAAAAACAAGTTTTCGATGAGAAAAGGAGGAAAAAGGAAACCTGAATCATTTAACTGTTGGACTGAAAGCAGAGGAGGAAACTCGGTGTTTGAGGAGAAACCTGAAAGCTTCTCAAGTTCTGCAGAAACAGACTCTTTCACACTGAGGAAAAATTCATCAAAGCTTTTAGTCGGTTTTTAGATTTAATGACTTTATTTTTCCAGCCTGTGAAAACTTGGACGAGTTATAATGAATAAAGTTCAAATTTCACTCGTTTCCTTTTAAAATCAGCTTGTTGTGAGACTTTTTCTGACTCCTGAACGTTTAAATCCTCCAGTTCTTGAATCTTTTGCAGTGAAAACGTCTCAGAGGCTCAGAAACAGATTGTGCAGGTTTCCTCACTGACTTTGAAGCCAGTTGAGAAGATGTGACCCATAATTCAGTGCTGGAGTCATTTTCATCTGCGTCTTAAACTGCAGGAAAAAGCTCCGTTTCCATGAGGACGTCGTTCTCTGGTCACAGATTCAACCCGACATGCTGTAAATGCAGCCTGGAGTCTCTGCAGCTCGTGAAGCTTCAGGCGTCCGTCTGTTCCTGCTGATCTTCTCTGCACGCAGGCGTCATGTGGGCTCCAGCCTCCAATCGATCGGTCACGCTGCTCACAGTCCATCAGGACGCCGCCGCCTCGCCGTGTGGAGCAGAAACATGAAACATGGAGGACGTGTTTGTGAAAGAACGAAGCTTTTCTGTCTGCTGCTTCTTCAGCTGCTGGACGAAACATCTTAGCAGCACGTTGGCTTCATGAGCGACTGATGAAACGTGTCCGAGAAGGTAAATCTGTCACACCTGTGTTTGCATCGCCGTGGCTGATGGGATTGGAGTTAAATCCACATAAAACATTTCAGTCATTAGAAGGTTTGGAGAAGCTCACGGTGCTGCAGCTGCTGCTCCTGATGAGACTCAACGCATGTGGATCAAAACCTGGACAGGTGAGACGCATCAAGCTGATCAACAGTCTCACCTGGTGAGCACGAAGATCCTCAAACCACAAGAGACACGGCTCTGTGCAGTCAGTGTTCTATACTTGTGAGGACCTTCACTGACAAACACACTTTAATCAGATCTGAACCTTTTGACGAAAAGCTTCAAAAAGCTTCACAGTTTCTTTCACTTCCTGCAGACGTTTCTCAGGTTTGACTTCCAAAATCGTGCAGTTTTTTCACTTCTGGTGAACAAGTTTTGAGCTGTGCAGCCACTCAGACTTCTGTTCTGATACCAGAGAAGATACTGAAAGGCTTTTTGTCACAACCGGCGAACACAAAAACACCTGTAACTCAGGTGCTGATGTTGAGAAAGTGAGCAAACTTGGAGTTTTTACTCACAAACTGTGCAGGAAGTCTCAGGGATCAGACCTCACATTTCTGTTCTCCTGCTGACCTTCAGAAGATCCTGACTGATGTTCATCATTTTAAATTCTCTAATATGAGTTTATTGTTTTTATTCAACAGTTTGCTTTCTCGTGTCAAATCTGCCTTTTGGATTTTTCCCAGAAGAGCCGAGCGCTCAGACGCCAGCGAGCTGCAGCTCTGAAGGAGCTCAGACGTTCCTGGAAAGTCCACAGTTATTACCCATAATGCCCCACATCGGCTGCGGCTCTGTTACACACACTGATGCTGTGTGTTTTCACCCAGAGGCTGCTCGGCTAAATATACCCGTTGTTCTGCACACACCTTGACAACCTGTGATCACGCCGGGCTCATTTCATTATGCTGCATGATGGGATTTCACCACATGCAAACGAGTTTAATTAAGCCGAAAGTTATTAGTCAGTGGAGTGTGAGTGAATGGATATGTAAATGTGCAGCGGCGCGGAGCAGAATCAGATCACATGTATAATAGGATGGAAGATAAAGAGGTTTAATAGCGCGGCGGCGAGCTCGCAGCGTGTCATTAGCCGCTAAATAGACGTCACAGTGTAAACATGATTTCCTCCGAGCTCGTCTAGACGGCAGATACGAGACCACCGGAGTTCATCTTCACCGAGACAAATAACGTTTTACAAGATCCGGCTCGTCAAATTTCATTTCACAAACCGAGTTTCCCGTTAACCCTTCGCAGAGTTCAGCAGCTCTTCATCACGACTCCTCCTCTTCCTCTGCAGAGCGAAGCAGCCGTGATGAAAGAGACGGCTGAGTGCTGGTGACAGGACATTCGACACCGTCAGCTCCGTCACGCTGCCTCTCCGTCCGCCTGGACTGCTGCAATTTGGCTTCAGACGTCTGTCAGATAGAGACAGGGGGGTCAGGGGGTTGTGGGTTCAAATCCCAGCCTGCAGGGGGAGACAGAGAGCTCAGGACACATTCAAACTACATGAAGTGACACCGTGGACGCTTCAGTTCTTATGATCTGTCTGCGGGAGGTCAGTGAAGAAACATTTTCTTAAAGTTTGGAGCTTGTTTTCTTCAAAGCTGCGACCAAATGAGATCCATCAACAGGAAGTGAATCCATCAACAGGAAGTGAAGAAGTAACAGAACTCGGTTTCATCGCTGAGGAGGCAAACACAAACACTTTCCAGCTGCTCTGAGCTGCAGAGCTAACTGAGCTAACTGAGCTAACTGAGCTACGAGCTAACAGCAGCTTTCTGCTTCCTGCCGCCAAATTAAAGAGTAAAGTGAGAATAAATTCTCTCTGTAAACGCTGGACTTTACCTGGCCGTGAACGCAGCGTCCTGATGTGTTCAGGCTCGCCTGGATAAAACGACTAGCTGCATCAGCACCGACAGAAGCTACGTGTGTGTGTGTTTGGAAATGGGAGTTTGCACTGATGTGTAATATTTGTGTTTACGGCAGAGAGAAGTTATGTAGGTCACAGGAAGTGATGCGTGCAGCTGCGGCGGCGTCCGCTGACGTGTCATCATCCACCTGAGAGAGAAGCTGCTGGACGTTTCTGTCCATCTGTGAGAATCGATACACAAGTTCAGTGTCTGTCCTGCTGCTCAGCTCATGATTAGCTGATTAGCATCTTACTCTCAGGTATCAAACACAGATTTACGCGGCGAGTCTGAAGAGAAACGCTGGTGAAGTTGATCGAAGCCGAATCTGACCGCCAGACATCCGGAGTGGAGACAGATGGTTTGAGTTAGAGGAGAGAGGTGAGCGACAGTTATCCTCCAGCCTCCATCTGTCCAAAACGTCACGCAGCAATCTGAGAACCATCGACCCGACGAGTCAGGAACATGTGTGTGTGAGTGTGTGTGTGTGTGTGTGTGTGTGTGAGTGTGTGAGTGTGTGTGTGTGTAGCTGATGAATAACAGACTCCAAATGACAGTTTAAATTGAGTGGTATTTCCCTTTAAGAGCAAAGCTGCACCTCTCTGCTTCAGGTGACGGACAAGTTTCTGACAGACATAAACTGTGTGATTACTGCCCTGAACACACACACACACACACACACACACACACACACACACACACGCACATGCACACACACACAAAGACACACACCTAATGACCAGCAGAAATAATAATTGTGCAGACAAATGAAAGAGGAGAAAACTGGTGGAGTAAAACACTTGATGCTTGTTGGACTCTTTAGAGTTGGAAAAGTGCCAGACACACACACACACACATACACACACACACACACGCACACACATGCACACACGTATTGTGAGTCTTTGAAGCTATTTCGCTCCACTCTGCCTCTAATAATGGTGTTTTCAAAGAGCTGTCAATCAGCCGGCGTCGCTGCGCTCACCTGCAGACGGAGACGTGAGATTTCCATGTTGGTTTTCTACACAAAAATAACTGTCGGTTTGTTTAGACGGACTGAATGGAAATGCAAAAAGGTAAAAATATTTTTCTGTGTCACCAAAAACTTTTTACAATAACTTTCTTCAATCAGATGCAGAATTTAAATCAAAGTTGATCTTGAACAGAACGACCAGACCGAGAAAAGCTCTGGTTTGAAAGTCACCTGAGTGACCACGTCAGTTTTTCTCCGCATGTCGCATGTGGACGAGCAGCTGCATGTCAGTGTCGAGTTTTAAGCACAAAAAAAGTAAAAAGGCCTCAGATTTGGTTTCTTTGTGACTCATCAGTGAAAGGAAGAATCTCAGATTTTTTAAAAACTTTGCTCAAAGATAAAATACTTCAACATCAAACAGTCTGAGCCAACATGACACTTTTTTTTCTTTAAAATATAATAAATCCAGGCGTTAATTTGTCAGCACAACACATGAGGGAGCTTCTTCATCAGAAACAGATTCATGATGGAAACTGTGAGAAAATCTTCGTGACAAACTGCTGAAACTTGTTTGATTCTCAGTGAATCACAGACGTCGTGCGAGCCGTCAGTCAGCAGCTTCAAGATCATTTGTTGTAAATCTTTCGGTCCTCGGGAAGCGAAGCGAGCGCTCTGAGTTCAGGATGTCTGGGCCTCATCATGGACGTTCACGGGGCAGCAGAGTCACTTTACAGCAAAAAATCCCCCTGATGCAGACAAAAAGAGGAGGAAAATCCAGAATAAAAAAACCTCAAAAAACTTGATAAAATCCAGAAAGTTTTTCATGTTCGTGATGTCATTCAGCCAAAGGTTTCGGTACGAAGGTGAAACTAAGAGAAGAGACACTCACATGTTTATGAACGAAAGAGTCAACAGGATGAAAACTTCATCATCCTATCGACTCCAAATTATCACCTTCACAATAAAGTTCTGCTTTTTTTCTAAAATTACATTTTTATCTTTCACGTGTGTCTGAGTCTGGAAGGTGAAGATGAGCAAAAGTTTTGTTTCCATTCACGTTTTCAGTTTGTGCATTAAAATTAAACTGAATGGAAACAACAAAATCCAGAAAAAATCTCATATTGTGTCAAAAAAGTTTCAGAAAAGTTGTTGAACTGATAAAAGAAAAAGTGAGACGGACTGAACGTGTGAACGAAGAGATGAAAACATCAGATCTGTGTGGAGAGACGAGCAGACAGGAACCCTCCTCAGTTTCTACATGAAACAAACATAAATGAAACGATTTCATCATGTTTTCTTCATCGTTTTGTGTGACTGCGGCTCTTTAATGTCGCCGTCTCATCGTGTCCTCGTGCTGCATCAAAGACGACGTGACGACACGATGAACTCCAGCGACTGACGATCCGATGAGAGACCACAAAAACGCACATTATTTCACATTTTCTCTTTCTGGTTCTCTTCAGTTTAAATTTGCACCACATTTATATGTGTGTGTTCCCCTCCCCCACCTGCACTGCTGCTGCAAAACAGCCTGCAAACAGCCTGCAAACAGCCTGCGCCTCCTCACTGATGCTCCAGATCAAACTAAACACATGCAGAATGAAACCTCTCAGCACATCTTCACATGAAGCCAACAGTTCAGACATTCAGAGCTCACGAACACAGAGACGATGAACGGATCGCTCGTCCTGCAGCTTCCAGCAGGTCGTCGCAGATTAAAGCAGAAGCACCGGCGGCGTCCGCACTGCGAGCTGAACATCAGCTGAACCCGGAGCGTTTGCATGAGCCGCGGAGCAGGAAGTGCTCCTCTGATAAACAGTGAAGCATGCAGAAAGCCAGCGCTGCAGGCTCTCTCCCTCCGTTTGGGGCTGAAAGTGACAGAGTCAGTGGATTCTATATTAAGATCTTCTCCTCCGACAGCCAGTGTTTCCACCCAGAGTCATCCCTCCTTCCTCTCCTCTGCAGGCCGACACGAGGCCACGCCGAGGCTTCAGGCCGAAGAATCAGATGTCAGTTTGCTCCTGAGACCTGGTTGACCTTTGACCTGCTTTTTGTTCCATCAGTGTTCCTGCTTTTCTCTGATGTTTTAATGCTGCTTTTTGTTGTTTGGATGAATTTGGTCCAAAAGCTGCAGCCTGAATGTTGAGGAGCCGTTCTGACAGAGAAACAGTGTCACTGGAGCGAGACGCTGCTGTCAGCCGAGAGCGAGACAGATTTTTACTGTTTGTTTCATCTGCACACAGACAGAAATGTGACAACAGCTTGTGGTTTTAAAGGTGATGAAACGCTGGGACTACTTTCTTGCTGGTCGTCAGTTGATCCCTCCGCCTGCCCGACGCCTCGGTCTGCAGCCGCGACGTCACGAAAAAACCAAACAACTGGATGATGCGGCTGCGTGCAGCTGCAGCCGGCGGCTTGTCGTCGCAGCTGCAGAGATCAGAACTGAAACATGTGCTCGCCAACTGGACGAGCTGCACGGAGGAGCTGCGAGAAAACATCTGCGTGCAGATGTGGCCTGAAAAAACAAAGGACCTGAGCTGATAATCATCAGAAGACTGAAGTGTGAAAGGAACTGAGAAACATTTTCAGTGAAGACGTCTCTGAACGTCGTCTCCGATAAAAACACAAACACTGTGATGTGTCTCGGTTCTTCAGCTCTGTTATTCGTCACTTTTCTCTCGACAATCAGTTTTTTTCCTGCAGACGCAGCTTTCAGCAGCTCTCAGCATCGTGTGGAGCTGCAAGGCCTTGTGGGAAGTCTAATGACCGTGGCCTCTCTCGTCCTGCCGGCCGCTGTGACTGACGGCCTGACGGCTCTTGATGAATGATGTTCTCCTCCTCAGACTGAAACCAGCGCCGGGCGGGGGGGTGATTCAGCTGCTAAACATCAGCGCTGCGTCCTCTGAGGCCTCGCCGCCGTAATGAGCCCGCCGCTCGGTTCAGTGGCGGGCCACGGGGGCCGAGGCCGAGCGGTGAGGGTCGAGCGTGACAACGTGACGGAGAGCTGGTGAGGAAACGAGGGGAAGGAACGCGTCACTGCTGACAGACAGAAAAACTCGTTCCTTCATGTTTCCTCTCCAACCTTCAACCACAGAAACCAGCAGCTCCATCTGTCTGCAACACACACACACACACACACACTATAACACACTGCAACACACACACACACACACACACTTTAACACACTGCAACACACACACACACACAGTTTAACACACTGCAACACACACACTGTTCAACACACTGCAACACACACACACACACAGTTCAACACACTGCTACACACACAGTTCAACACACTGCAACACACACACACAGTTCAACACACTGCTACACACACACAGTTCAACACACTGCAACACACACACACACAGTTCAACACACTGCTGCACACACACTCCAGTGTTTCTGCTCTGAGAACAAACTGCATCACAACCAGCTTCTTTTCTATTAGCTTACTTAGCATTTAGCATGTAGCTCAACAGTCTGTGAAAGACTTTTCTAAGTGAAGATTGTTTCCACTCAAACGTCTGTGAGGTCCATTCAGAGCTGCAGTCATCACGTGGTTAGCCTAGCTTAGCATAACCTCAGAAACAGCTAGCTTAATGCCGTCCAAAGTGGAAAAAAGCATCTCAGTCCTTAAATACAAGCTCTGAAGCAGGAGGAGGCGACTCCGACTCTGAGGCTCAGAAAGCTGGAGGTTTCCATGTCTTTTGTCCTTTGGTGAGATCCTGAACCCCAAACTGGCAACCTCACTGTGACAGGAAGCGTTCAGGAAGCTGCAGGTACGGACTGTTTAAATACAAATGTAAAACTTTATCTAAAACCACAATGTGTGCTTGTATGAAACAAACCAGACATGTTAAACTCTGAGTTTAGCCGAGCCGGTGGGTGTGTTTTTGGACATAACCGGGTAGCTACAAGCCAATCAGAGGTTTACTGCAGCAAACTGGTTGGTTTCACTTCGCTCAGTCCAACACACTGACCGTCTGTTGGTTCCACAGTTATTCCTGGTTTTTACTGCAGCTCATGACGAGTCGACACCTCGGCCATCAGCTCCGGAGCTCCCGCCGTCCTCACATGAAATATTTTATCCTTGAGGGCTGCTGGGCTGTAAAACATCGCTGTCGACGACATACAGCGTCGCCGCTCGGTCAATTCTTCAAAATCTGTCCTTGATGAGTTCAGACGTCGCAGCTGTTCGACCTCCGAGACGGAAACCAAACTCTTTATTCTCCAACAAAACAGATTCAAATGACTTTTCCGCAGAGAACAAAAGCAGAGAGTGAAGAGAGGCTGCTGAATCATTGATGAGCTAACAGAAAAAGGTGTTCAGTAACATGTTAGCTAGCTCACAGGTGATAGCATACGTTATTTTCTCTTTAAGGAAAGTCAGAATTGTTAATTCCTGCTGTAAAGTTTCTTTTTCTCCCATGTTACCTGAATGCAGCAGCAGGGGAAGCATCACCTTCTGCTGCAGCTTCACAAACTGAAACTGAACCCGACAGGAAACGTCCGACAATCAAAACTTGGAGCTAAAAGAGGCTGAAAAGCTTCGTGTTGCTCCGAGGCTTCAAACTACAACGACCTCTTTGTTTTTCAGCCGCGTGTTCGTCTTTTAACGTAAACCATATTGATTATCGGGGCTCCTCTGAACCCTGTCGGCCCACCCAGGAGCCGATCGCTCCGTCACGTCGCTGCTGTTTATCTTGGCCTTCCTCGGCTTTCACCCACTTGGACTCCGGCTCGACTGGTTGAAATAACACACTCGCACTCCGACGCTCGGCTCCAGATGTGGGTGCAGTTCAGCTCCGTCGGCTCACAAACGACAAACTTGTCCGTTAACACTAAATATCTGCAGATTAACAGTAAAATCTGACCTGCAGAGACGATCGAGGACACTTTCTCACTGCCGTCCGCTGAGTTCGCAGGACAAAATGGAGGTTTTTAACACCTTTCTCTCCGGGACTCTGGGATCATGAAACTCTCAGCAGGTTAAAAGTCCGAGTCAACGTTTCAAACAGAGAAACTGCAGCTCGACTCTTTCTGTCCTGTTGAAGCTCTTTATGTTCCCGCTCTGCCGGTGAACTGGGGGGGTTTTATTATCCTCTGTTTTGAAAATGAAACCTGTCACGTCCAAAACAACCTCACACACTCACGTTAAAGGCAGAAACAATCAGAGGCGAACACTTTTTCATCAGTAACTCCCAACAAATCAGAGGATTCACGTTCCTGTTCGTTGTGCCGTTTGTTCGGAGCGTCCACATTCGTGAGGAACTGTGTGAGGATCAGATTCAGTTTAACATCCGAATTATTTCACAGAATTTTTCACTTTCACAAGTTTTCTCACAGACTGACTGACTGTTGGGATTAATGTCGAGTTTAAATAAATTATTTTAAATTATAACAAAATAAAAAAATGACACATTTATAATCTGTTCAACTGGTTTAAATTGTTCCTGAAAGAAAAATCTAAAATGATAAATAAAGTTTCATTTAAATAATTTGAATCTTTTTCAACAAATACCAAAAGTTTTAAATCTGAAAGTCATCAGTTAAACAAAAGAAACTGACAAGATGACGTGTGTGCGTGTGTGTGTGTGTGTATGTGTGTGTGTGCGTGTGTGTGTGTGTGTGTGTGCGTGTGAGTGAATGTGTGTGTGTCACAGTCATAATCCTCTCGTCTCTTTGTCCAACAGTCAGATTGTCTGAAACTACAGACTCCATGTATTGTCAGTACCTCACACACACACACACACACACACACATTCTGACACACACACACACACACACACACACACACACACACACACAGAGTGACAGGCTCTAACTTCACCAGTCAGGGCCACAGACAGAATGTGTGTGTGTGTGTGTGTGTGTG
>JAPZDV010000025.1:892116-908140 GCA_029814665.1 Acanthurus lineatus | reverse complement strand
TGTGTGTGTGTGTGTGTGTGTGTGTGTGTGTGTGTGTGTGTGTGTGTGTGTGTGTGTGTGTGCGTGTGTGTGTGTGGCTGCAGCAGCAGTGTGTGTGTCCTCCGAAGTGTGTTTGCTTTAAAAAAGTCTTTCCTAAATGTGTTATATAAGAGCCTTGGCGTTGGAATCGAGCTCGGCTCAGCAGAACATGACACAACAGCTGTTTGTTTTATCAGCTTTGTCTGAAGCAGCAGAGTTCACTGAAACATGAACTCCCCCCCCCCAGGAGTTCATCAAACTCTGCCTGTGTACAAACAATCTGCTCCTGTCAAACATTAGCATGGACCCCCACAGAAGAGGCCGGTTCAGTCCTCCTCGTCTGTCACCTGCTGGCCTCGTGCTGTCTGAAGGCTCTTTATGGCAGCCGTGAGTTTCTTCAGTCAGAGTGAAACTGAACCTCCGTCACATTAGAAACAAAAGCTCTGAGAGTTAAACATTAACTTTGAAAAATCCACCAGTGTTGCAGCAGATTCCTGCTTTCTTTTATTTATCTCTCAGGCGTGTCTGGGGTTTTTTTTTTTTTTTTTGGATGCTGTTAAAAAACGTTGGAGCATCCGAACGCATCTCGACTCCTCTGTAAACAACAACAGCTTGTGTTGGTGTCACGCCCACATCTGACAAAGACATCAGAGTCATCTGTCAGCCATTACCGCCCTCCTCCTCCTCCTCCTCCTCCTCCTCCTCTGAGGAAGGAGCTCGCCTGGTCATGTTGTTGCTCTGTGGTGCTACGATCAAACGGGTCCCTGCGGGGACGGCGGTGCGAGGAACTAATGGCTCCTCTGGGAAGCAGCCTGATGGGTCTGTTTGTGCTGGTAGCAGCTTAGATAACCTGACGGCTGATGAAGCTGCAGCAGCAACGACTGTTATGCAAATGAATGTTTTTCTCTTTAATACAGTGGCGCTATTATTAGAATACTCAATATAACGACTGATTGAAAAGTAAATACTCCGACGAGGCTTTTTGTTGTCCTGATGAGAAGATCACAGGATGTGAAAAATCATTTTCAGGTTTTTCGTCAGTGGAAACAAATTCAGCGAGGCAGAAAACAAAGAACCTGTTCAGAACTTAACAAAAGAAAGACGTCATTCAATGATTCATATTTCCTCAGATGTTTTATTACTTGTTTGCAAAATGACACTGAAGAATGAAAGTATGGAGTGCACAGATACTGACAGCAAAAAGTACATAATACTGAAAGTAAAAGTACTCATCATGCAGAATGGCCCCTTTTATAGTGTTTTAATGACATATTCTATATTTTTTTTCATGTTTTATTGATGAATAAAGTGGAAAAGAAACAAAGATTCTGTCTAAAATGTACTGAAAGAAAACTGTAAAGCACAGACGTAAAAAGTACAAAGTATAATGTTAAAGTAACATAAAAGCACTAAAAAAAAGTGATGACTTGGCACGATAGCGCCACCCAGGAGGGAAGGTTAGAGACCGTCACTGCAGTCTGAACTGTGAAAACATCAGAACTTTGGTTCATCACAAACTAAAAGTCCTGAAGGTTTTAAAGTAAGAAAAAGATGCAAACACACTTTGAACCCGCTGCCTTTTCTGTCTGTTTTCACTCCTTTTACTCGATGGGAAAGTCAAGTTTTAGTCGAGTTATCTGCTGCATGTCCACAAATTTTCAGCATACCGAAGATGCCAGAGATAAAGGAGGGCGTCGACCCTCCAGAGATGTCGGGATTATAATCAGATTAGTTAGAAACAAATCTGAAGAAGTGAGACGACCACAGAAAGTCTTAACAACATGCACATGTTGAGAAAGTGGTCGATCAGCGCAGGGTGGGAGGGGCACGGGCTGAACACAAAGCTGTCCAGTCAGCAAAAACTTTGACACATACACACAGTCAGTATACATATGTGTGTGTGTGTGTGTGTGTGTGTGTGTGCGTGTGTGTGTGAAACAGTGTTATGTAACTCAGCCGTGTCCTGTGTTCTCTGTACATTCAGAGAATCAGTAATATGAGGTGAAGCGATCGGGTCGCAGGACGTTTACTCGCTGTCAGCATGTAATCTCTGTTTATCAATCCCATAATGCTGTTTGAGGGGGGAGGGAGGGCTGAAGGTGGAAGGAGGGGCTCAGAGAAACTACCTAACACTCCTCATATACATGTGCACCTCAGCCCGGCTCATGTTCTCACACACACACACACTCACACACACGAAGCACATGGTGTCTTTTTGACTTGTAATGTTACGTAACTTTGAAAACATGAGGGGTGAAGTGTGATCGGCCGCTGAGGGAAACAGTTCATAACAGTTCAACATACATTTTTCTTTGTCTTATTTGACTCACTGTCAGTGCGAAACACTGAACACTGAAGGTCTGCAGTGGTGTTTGAAGGTCTGCAGTGGTGTTTGAAGGTCTGCAGTGGTGTTTGAAGGTCTTCAGTGGTGTTTGAAGGTCTTCAGTGGTGTTTGAAGGTCTGCAGGGATGTTTGAAGGTCTTCAGTGGTGTTTGAAGGTCTTTAGTGGTGTTTGAAGGTCTTCAGGGATGTTTGAAGGTCTTCAGTGGTGTTTGAAGGTCTGCAGTGGTGTTTGAAGGTCTGCAGGGATGTTTGAAGGTCTTCAGTGGTGTTTGAAGGTCTTCAGGGATGTTTGAAGGTCTGCAGTGGTGTTCGAAGGTCTTCAGTGGTGTTTGAAGTTCTTCAGTGTTGTTTGAAAGTCTGCAGGGATGTTTGAAGGTCTTCATCACTTTGTGGATTCATCTCATGCAGCCGTTCACATCGTTGATCACTAAGAGTCTCAGAAAAGGTTGATCATATCAGAGGGAAACTGTAATTGTAACACCTGTAAAAAACTTTTTTATAACAGCACAAAATAAGCGACATAAACTGTAAAACAATTAAATCTGATCCGTGATTTGTTTATTATTCCATCAGCTGAGGTGTTCTGCACACACAGGACTGCAGCGAGTAAAGCGGGTCAAAGGTGAAGCAGGTAGTGGGACTGCGTGCTGTGAAGGATGTTAGCATCAGACAGTATTTGTTCTCACTTTGTTTGAATGACTCGTGTGTTTCAGGTGAGACTCTGCATGTTTAAGAATAACAACTAAGTTCCACAGAAACACACCGGTCTCTCCTGTCGAGCTGCTTTGTGCACTTTGTCATGTTGAAACAGGAACGACTGAATACGAACTGTCTCCGGCAAGTCAGGCTAGTTAGCATGTAGCCATGTTTCATGTGACCGTGTTTATTTCTGGCACCGCTGCTGTCCCACCATGTAAAACAGACATGTTTGAACCTCTCGGTGTGTGTGAGAGCTCGTTTGTTTGGCTCACAGTAGCCGGGCGACCTTACGTCAGGCTCGGCAACATGTTTCAACAACACAACAACAACCTTTCTATTCAATCTGATGTTAATAATTGAGGCTTTGATTGTGTTTCTGTGCATATTCACAACACGGCGCGGCGGGCCTGCAGGCTCACACCAGAGCAACAAATAAATCCTTTGATATTACTTCCTGCCATGTGCAACCTCCTCACATTCCTCTTAGAGAGAGAGGGAGGTGTGTGTGAGCGAGAGGCGGTATAAAAATGGCCTCTCTCGCTCGCTCGCTCGCTCTCTCTCTCCCTCTTTGAATGGAGGAAACAAACTCGATGAACCCAAGCTGCTGGCAGCCGACCAGCTGCTGTCGAAGTTGATCCTCTGGCTGAAAGGCCTGTTTTCTTTTCTGCTCACTCTCCATTCAGCTCAGCCGGCTTCAGTGGCACCACATGTATGCCTGTTAAAGTAAAGTATGGACAGTCAAAATAACGACATGGACGGAGAGTTTAGAGGATTTAAAACGTCCAATAAGGATCCAGTTTCTGAATTAGAAACAGCTTCTAATAGCAGACAGATAACACGACTCACACAAGAGTTCTGATGTTTTAAATTATCAGACAAGATGTAGATTCAAAGATTCAAAACGTTTTCTCACGCCAGCTAATCTCATGTGCTGGTCCAACAAACTATGTGTTGGTCCGTCTCTTAAGACTGTCAGATTCTCCGTCCTGTCTGGCTCTCAGCTCAAAGCTCACTGATCAGTACAAAACACATAAATCTTTTAAAACAAAGACATGTTCTTTAATTCAAGAGAGGCTCAGTAATTTCCTTAAAATGCTGCTCGATGTATTTTTAATCAAGTGTTGTTCAAACATGGGGGGTAATAATGTATTTAACTGGGACTATTTTCAGCGGCGGATTAATTTACATCCAGTGATCCAGTGAGTATCTGGGGCAGCAGGATGGTGTGTGTGTGTGTGTGTGAAGGACTGAGTCTAAATAAACTACAGTGTGTGAGTTCATTGTAATGCACATGACAGCCCCTCCAACAGTGAGGCTCGCTGATGTGTTTTTAATAGTTTTTGAACATTTATGTCTCTTTATGGGACCGAGAGAGAAGATTCATCGGGCTGTGACAAACACACACACACACACAACACTAGTTAGTAGATCCATTAAAAAAAATGTGATCCAGACATTTGTTGATCCCAGAAGATTCATCCTGATGACTTTAGTGATCCATCGCATTTTAATCCACTGCTGTGAGCAGGACAATTTTTCCCACTGTGTGTTTAGTGCTAATTAGCAAATGTTAGCATGCTAATATGCTAAATTAAGATGGTAAACATGGTGTAGTGGCTTTAAATGTACCTCATGATGACATTTTATGACAAATACAGCAAAAATGACTGATTTCAACTGTGAAAATAACATTTAATATATCACCTAAACTGTAATTGTAAGCATGTTAGCATGCTGCTGTTAGCCTGTTAGCATGCTGCTGTTAGCATCTCGTTGGAATCCTTTGTGTAGCCTCACAGAGCTGAAAACATGGCTGCAGACTTTTGTTTACACTCTGAAAAGTAAACACCAGACTTTCGGGATCAGCCTGATAAGCTTCCAAACTCACTTCCCGGTTTGATTTTCAACACCAACTGGAAAACCACAGTTCACCTGTCCTTTTAATCCCCTGCCAGTGAACCCTCTGTGACTTCCTGACAGCGTGGACCCCCCCAGCTTCCCCACAGCAGCCGGCAGAGTCACAGCACAGTGTTTTCTGTGTGTGTTGTTGTTTGTAAGGTTTATTAATCTCCTCTGTAGTTTAACTGATGTCCCTGTTTATCTCACGTACGCTGAAGGATTACAGAGGGTCTCAAACAAAGAGGATCAGGTCTCTCACAAACAGCGAGGATGAGGTCACACGGGAACAGCGTTCCTGGGTTGGCGGTCGGTTCGGGGAACTTGTGAGAGCAGCTGCTGCCGCTGCACACAAACAGGAATTGTATTTGCAGTGCTGTTTACAACCACCGCTGACTCATATACAGGAAAACATGAAAGACTGAGGAAGTGTGTGACCCAGTTTTCTGCCAGCTCACTTCCTCGTGTTGTGGACCAACTCTTCAGTGTGAGCACAAAGAATCCAGCAGCGGTATTAAGACCAGGAGGGAGGAGGCCTTTAAAAACATGACTCAACTGACTCAGAGAGACTTCTAGAAATCCTTGTTGTTTACATGGACAGACTGAGGTTGTTTTCGCAGATTTCTGAGTCATTTTTTTTTAATTTTAGCTTTGGTTTTGTGCCCTTTGGAGACTCTAAATGTGTCCTGAGTTATTTTTCTTTGTATCCAGAACACACAAACAGGAACATCCAGGTCTTAGTTTTATTGTTTCTATCCCTGAAGTTAAAGAGGAAATACCAAAATGTTGAGGCTGTAAATTTATTTCTTGTCCTTGGAGACACAAATCAACAAATCCCATCACAAAGCCCCTCAGCATCAGAGCCTCTGATTTCATGATCTCCTTCCTCAAATGATGCAGTTTGATTTGAATTGATGCAATTAAGTTTCATTTATAGAGTTTTATTAACACTTTTACAACCAGACAAGCACAGATAAGAGAAATAAAACTGATGCCTCTACTGTTTGAAAAAAAAGTTTCCTTAACATTTGAATTTAATCTAATCTCAAATCCAATATAAACACAATATTGTTGTAGGCAGCACAGTGTTTGTGTAGTAAATAGATAAATTTATAGAGGAAATCGGTTTTGTTTGTGAGCTATAAACTACTTATTTTGAATTGGGGGAGGACTAAAGTCATCTTGGTTTTGTTGTTTCATGTTTCAGGAAGTTATGACGGTTTATCTCGGTTTCAGGTTTGCTGTCACTGCTAACTGCCAAACCTCACTGGATTCCAGTATGACTGGACTCCGGCTGCTGCAGCCATTGAGACACACAGGAAACCTCAGCCGGGCCGTCTGATTGGCCGGCGTACCACGTGGTGGCAGTGATAGTAGCACCTTATATGGCCATGAGGGCTCTCTCTTTGACTGGAGCATCAGGTTTAGACCGGGTGCCGTTTCTCAGAAACAGACATGTACACTGTGTTCTCCCACAGACACACACCCTCCCTTCACTCCTATTGTCACTGTATACACACTCGATGTATTTTAACTGTATAGTTCATAGGCTTGATATGTGGCATTAATATGTTTCTGTTTTGAATAAATTAAAGATCTGGAGTGTTTGTTTGACACAGATAAGAGGCGACATGTGTGTTACGCAAAATTCTTGGACCCATCAGACTGGCTGATGTGACTTTGAGCTCCACTGCTGCACTGCAAATATTATGTCACCTTTATCCAAACTTATCTCTTCATCTCGATAGCTTATTGCTAATTATTGTGTTTCCACAGAGCGACGGGTTTAACAGCTGGCCCAAAGGTGTGTGATTTCTACAGTTACAGGTGGAAATCTGTTAAAAAATGTGTTTATACTGGATCAAGTCTGTTATTATTACAGTTATCAAAATCTGTGCTTTTGTCCAAATATCATGAAGAAACTATATTTTGTATCAGCGCCTATCAAAATAAGAAAGTGGTTGAGTAATTTAACCTGGCTTTGTTGCAGAGATACTTTATTGGGTCACATAATTTGGTGCAACACTGGGTTTGACTGTGGCTGAACAAAGCTTACACAACATCCTGGTGATGTTAAACACTGAGGCTTCGGCATCTGCTCGCCAACAACTGAATTTCTCTGCACACTTGAATTATAACCGAAACATGAAGGTTGTGTGAGCGGAATCTCAAACATGCTTTCGCCATTTTGATCATATAGAAATCGTGCTTTGTTTATTTTGCCTGTACAGACACAAGCAGACAGTTATGAGTTATGTAATGTCCATTTGAAGGGAGCAGCCTAAATGTGCCGCGTGGTCGGGCTGAGGCGCGAAAACACACACCGGGAAAAAACGTAAAGGAGCTTTAAAGTGAACAAACTGCACAATAAAACTGTTAATAAGAGTGTAAGTTTGTAAAATGTTAGTCTATCGGTTTAATGCGTGGGTTGTCTCCCACTGTGAGATTTATTTTGGTTCACACACCCCCCCTCCTCCTCGCAGGGAACATGGTACAGTCCAAAATGCGTCACCCATTGTTTACAAATCAACTCGGGTTGTTGGTTACTGCCGAGCGGCGTGGTGAGGGCGAGGAGCAAGCCGGCGGCTCTCATCCATCCAGACAACAAAAACCCCGAAAAACGCACCAGAAACCGACCGAACCGCCAGGATGCCCTGCCGAAAGGAGAACTACATCTTTCTGGAGCAGTCCGTCACCGTGGACTCCAAAGAGGTGGACGCGTTGGTGACGAGGATCGGCGAGGCGCTGCAGCTGCACAACAATAACGGCGGCCACCAGAAAACTGTTTCCGTGTCCATGTCGTGCTTGCACGGACTCACCGGCAGCGGCACCGCCGGGGTCAAACCGGCGGCCATCATCGGCGGCAGCGCAGCCGGTCCAGCGCAGAAACGAAGCGGCTGCTGTATGCGGCTTCGGAACCGTGGACACCGGGGGAGCAGCCGGGCAAACCCGTACAACATCCCCGGATCTAACGGCGACCAGGACTGGGACCAAATCAAACCGTGGAACAAAAAACGGATCAGCGTAGAGGAGGACGACCCGCACCGGTTGCTCCAGGAGTTAATTTTATCGGGGAACCTGATCAAAGAGGCCGTGAGGAGGCTGCAGTTTTCCGCCGCAGACTGTGGAGATTTCCCCAAGGCGGCGGACAATGTGCCGTGCTGACGGCGTAACGGACGGACCGGACGGGATTTCCGCCGCTGCGCTTCCTCTCTGGATGGACACAAAAAACGAGACTGTACAGACAGACTGTTTAGAATTAACTTTCACAGGACTGGTAGCTATGTTTTCTAATTTCATCAGTTTTCATCGGTTTGTCTGTAACGTTTGTTACGTTATGTTGGCTAGCAGTTAGCCTAGCTAGCCTGCTAGCCAGCCGGCTAATGAGCCGTGTTGTTTATGTTTGAATGTCTCGTTGTGGGTCAGACGGTCGGGGTGCAGCGGAGATCTGAACAACCAAAACCCACTTTACCTTCAAGTTTTTTATTTTTATTGGCAAGAAATGAGACGTTTTACCGACTGAAGGTTGCCGTTAATCGCCTTTGGTGTAAAATGCAAACACATCTTTGTGTTACAGTGAAGGTGGAGCCCTGTGGTTCCTGAACAATGGCTTTTTCTTTCTCTGGGTGATGAATGGTTGAGTCACACTGAAAAGTGACAGGAAGTCTTGGCTCATTCATTTATTTACCGCTGCATCCCGTAATGTGTTCATGTGTTTTTTTTTTGAGGAGGGGGGGTTGCTCATAGCTAGCCATTCCCTGCTCCGGCAGAGCCTTATGATGGGGGTTGGGTGGTCTAGTTGTCCATTTTGTTTACAATCTAATGCTGGGTGTTAAGAGCCACTGCAGAGAACAGAAACAAAGTGCCCCCCCCCTCCTTTTTCTCACTTCTGAGCAGGTTTTTCAGTGTGTTGTCCTTTAACCGACCTGGGAGCAGCTCGTTTCACCGCTTCGCTCAGCCACATGGTGTGAAACGAGCCCTCGCTGATCCAGGTTTATACCAAAACAGCTGATGTTTTTTCGCCTCAAAGGGCGCACACTTTGACCCCGGGGGTGTTATGGGATGACACACTGCACCTCTGTGGATGGCAGCTCCACTTTTCTCTGCTGAATATTTTTCAAAGGGGAACATGGACACCAACATGTGGATGAGGAGTCTGGGCCTGGGAAAGAAGAGAAAACACGCCCTTTTCCCACAGGGCTTTGGCTGATGTGTCACTGTTTGTTTTTAATGTTTGGGGAAAAGGTCGGCCGTCGCATGACATCTTATTTGTGGTGCTTTCACCTTTTTGGGAATTCCAATCAGGAGTTCTGTTTGTCATCTAATTGTTTCTTCTCTGTGTAAAGAAAAATCCACACGACTGCTTCGTACCGAAGTATCTGATAATGTTCCTGAGTATTCAGGGCCTTTTTTTGTTGTTGTCTTAATAAACTCCTTTTTGTTTTTCCAATCGTCTGTGGAGGTTTATTGGTGGTTTGAGGGGAAGCTGGATGTTTTGTCAGGAGTTTTACAAGTCCTACATTCGGCTTCCTCTGGGCCTGTGAGTGTGGACAACGTGGTCTTGAAGGACACATGCTCATTATCAGCCTATAAATACCCCCTTCCCCCCCCTGGTGGATCACAGCATGCGGGCACGACACCAGCGGTGAAAAACATGTTTTGCTCCGGCGGACTCGCCTGCTCACCGAGGCTGTAGGCCAGTCAAGGTCCTACACATTGTTTATGGCGGCTCCCTCTGCTGTTGCTTTCAGTTACTGTGAGTGTGAGTGAGTGTGTGTGTGTGTGTGTGTGTGAGTGTGTGTGTGTGTGTGTGTGTGTGTCATCATCCGTCACAACAGCAGATGGAGCTGATGGGGCAACCAACATCTTGTGTCGGGGTGTTTGGGTGAATGTTTGGTCACCAGATGATCACAACAGACAAACCTCAATTACACCGAGGTCAAAGGTCAAAACTCACCTGCTGCACACACACACACACACACTCACACACACACACACAGAAGTCAGGTAAATTTATCACAACAAATCAGATTTTTTATTTCAATAATCACAAAGTTGATTACAAGTATTTGCATGAAAACTGAGGAAAGAAACTAGAAGAAAAACTTTATTTTAAGTTGGTAAAAATTGTCCATCAGAAGTTCTCAGTGACTCATTTGTCTCGTTTTGTCTCGTGAAATTAAACAAAACAGAAAACAGCTGGAAAATGAATGTTTTGCAGGTTTGCCTCAATAATTCACTTAAACAATTTATGACTTTTCAGAACCAGTAATGTCTCTTACTATATAACTTTTACATATTTGGTCAAATATTAAAATCTGTTATGAAACCATTTGTTCGTCTTTAGCAGGATCAGTCGTGTAAGATAATTTCATTTTTGCATTTCTGGTTCTCAAAGTGAGACTTGTCCTCCATCAGTTGAAAAGCCTGTGTGATTAAAGGGAAACTGCAGCGGGGAGGAGTGAGTTTTCTCCGCGGAGTGACCGAGTGAATCTGAATGTGAGACTGAAACACTTTCAGTGTGAATGAGCCCGTCTTTGTGGGGGCGGCAGCTTTATTCTTCAGGTCGGCCTCCCACACGGCTCCACTGCATCGCTGACGCAAACACAACACAAACACAGGATAAAAATAGAAGAGCTGCAATTATATTTCAGCTCTCTCATAATAAAAAAAGAAAAACTGATAATAATCTGTCCTTACCTGCTCTCAAATCAGATTACATAATCTTTACTTTGGGACGCTTTCAGGGAGAAGAAACACAAATCACACAGTTTAACAGAGCAGAGACGAGCAGAATAACATCCCTCTGTCCGGCTGCAGCTCCCACTGATCTGCCTCCAAACTGACTGAGGAGCAAAGGGAAAGTCATGTTTATCTCCATGTGTGAATGTGAATCTGTTTTATTATTATAAGCAGAAATATGAGCTTTACATACACACACAGAACACATCCTGGATGTAAATCTGAACATTTGGGAATGTAAACAGCAGCGCAGAGACTGACGACAACATGGTCGACTTCTGAGAAACACTGACCAACAGCTTTAAATCAGAGAGGAGCAGGGATGTAAACACTTAAAGCAGCAGGGACACTTTGCATATGCAGCTCAGTGGGCCCCCTCCCCTTTAATCCATCCATTGTCATGGCTGCTTGCTCTCCTCCTGCAGGTTCATGAACTGACTGGCAGCACTGAGGAAACCTGGAGCTGCTGTCACTAAAATCTGCCTCTTCAGGCCTTAAAGAGACACTTTCTTCATGCAGCGACTCCCGCACATCATATTTACACACAAATTCATGCACGCAGACTTTACTGACATCTCCATCTGTCTCCGCTATTTGATTTGTGGGGGGGAGTTTGCAAATTAATCAGTTAATTTAAGTATATTTCAGTGCATCCAAGCATATTTGCTGTTTTTCATATAAAAATTACCCAGTAAATATTGTTATTATGTAAAACTACTTATCAGCAAGCTCATAAATATAAAATAGTATTATGATATCTCATAAATAGACAGATGGACTTTAATAATCCCCAAAGGGAAACTGAATTGGTCACCAGTGTGTAGTAAGACATAAAAACAGATGCTGCAAAGGGCCACATAAAGATGGATCACAATTAAGAGCACAGAAATGCAAAATATACTGAAAGACAGACACACAAATCCTTAAAAAACACTGCTTTTAGGCAAAAATCTACAATACAATGATTCACATTACAATAACGCACATCTGTTTCCACAAAAATAACCAAGAAAGCACCATCCAAACTCCACTTACACTTCATTAGAAAGAATTTACCAACATTAAACGTTTGCAGCGTGATGTGTTCACTGGTCATCGCTTTCTTTCTTCTGGGAGTCTGATTTTACTTTGTTTTGGGATGAGGAGCTCTGGCATCAGGAGGAAGCTCGGCATAGAGAGACTTGTTGGATGTGTTGCTGGTTTTTCAGGCAAAGCCAGCTGGGAGGAGACTTCCAGGGAAGATCAAGCACACGACAGAGGGAATTATTTATCCCACCAGGCTCAGGAACACTTCAGGATCCCTCAGGAGGAGCTGAAGATCCCTGCTGGCTGGAGGCCACTGCGACCAGATAAGGAATGGAAAATGGAAGGATGGATGATTTCTTACCCAAAATCAGTGTTGTCATATTGGCCGTACTGTAGGAGGCTGATACTGCACACAGGAAGTGACCAGCTGATATAAAATTACAAATATTCATAAAAATCTAAAGATATTTCAATACTCATGTAAATGAAAACATTATAAATATTCATAGTCGTAGTTTGTTTGGTATAAATTCTTGTAGCTTTAATATAAAGAATAGTAAACAGGGTGTGCAGATGGATTATGGGAATTATGAAAAATGTAAACAAGCCTGTTTGTCTGCTTCAGTTATTTTCAGTTGTGTCTCTGATCAGTAAACTGACACTGAACATCACACTGATGAGTCTGCTGACGGACCTGCTGGTTCACTTCAGGTTCAGATGAAGACCCGTCGCACTCTGCAGTGTAGTGACTGCAGAAGTACACTAGAGGGCGGTATGACACCAGAACCAGATTGGCTCCAGGAACCCCTGTAGTCCTGCCCCTCTCCCATCTGCATCCATCACACCTGATCAGCTTTGGAAGAGGCCGATCAATAACTGATGTCCTCCAGCTTTTGATTGGCTGCTGTAATTCTTATGTCTTGTAATCTGTATTTGTGAGTATTAGAATATTGGAGTATCATGGCTGTCAGGGCTAGAAAAGAATAGGTAATATTTTGAGAATAAAGCTTAAATTGGAGAACAAAATTGTAATTGTAGTCGTAGTCAAAGTAAAATACTCAGAATGATGCTCCTTTGAACTTGCAACTTTAAACACTCAGATTTGAGGTAATATTTAGGTGTTATTTCTTCAAACTACATAATTTAGATGTTTGGCAGATGTAACTGCTGGCAGTAACCTGAGCTCAGAATTTAAATAAAAATGAAGCACATTTCCATGTTACTGTTCTGATCAGAAATCACATTAAATGCTGGATTATAAAATGTCACCAACAAGAGAAAAAGGGATTTGTTGAAGCTATAATAAGACAGACGATGGGGGGGGCAGCCTGAGGCATGTCGACATGTTTGTGTGTGAATTTTAATAAATAATTTGATTATTTGTCAGACTGTCACATGACTCAGACACACGAGGTTTCTGCTGCAGGCAGCACACGTCACAGATTAATGTTTATGTTTTTATTCATGTTGAAGGGCTGCTTTTATGCAACATCAGCATCCCCGTCAAAACTGTGATCTGACAGAGAGCAGAGGGAGAGAGAGGAGACAGGTGAGAGGGTGAACAGGTGAGAAGGTGAACAGGTGAGAGAGTGAACAGGTGAGAGGCAGGTGTCATGACCACAGAGTTGTAACTCCAGACTTACTATAATGATTTATTTTTATAAAATGTTGATTCTGCTCTTCTATCATATATTCACATCATAAATATTCAGTTTTTTTATTTGTAATAAGATTACGTGTTTCTTTCTGGCTGCATGCAGTATGTTTGTGATCATCAGTGGAAAAGAGAAGGATGGAGAGAAAGTGAAACTGAGGTGAAGGCTGCTGTAATTGTAACTTTGGGCCTTTGAATCATTCTCATCAACAGATCAAATCAAATATTTACATCCTTCATCGTCTTATCTTTTTGTTTTTTCCTGGATCAGACTCGTTTGGTCTCATTCATCATCTGAAGGGGGGGGGGGGGGCCGGGTTTCAGCATCAGTGTTTGCAGACGGTGAAGCTGTTTGATCTGATCACACAGATGCTGAGAATGAAGCTGACAATGGAGGCTAATTTACTGCAAACTGAGAGTCAACAGGAACAGAAAACATGCTGATATTTTCATCAAAGGAGGGGGGCGCACCCCAATACATATCGCCCCCCGCCAGTGTGGCCCATATTTTTTATAATATGCCTCCAAAGCAGTGGACTGTGCAGGTTTGGCTGTCAGTTAATTGATAAAAATCAGGTTATTTTCCGAAATTCAAATTTACAGAGGTTCCTCAAACGCCTCACAAGCCGAGCCGACCGTTAGGCGCCACTTTTGAAACAAGCACGCGCAGCGGAGAAGCTAACGCCGCCGGTTACCGGAGAGTTTGAGACGACCTGCTGCCTCAGAGACAGAACAGGTAAATAAATCAGCCGATACTTGCTCAAATTATATCGTCAATTTCATGAAAAATAATTTGTATATTCAGTAAAATGTTAGCAAAATTCCGTTATATAATGTATTGAGGGGGGGAGTAGGGGGATTAGCTAGCTAGTTTATGCTGCTAGGTTTCTCTGTGATAGAAGATGCTAGCTAAGTAGATTAATCGTAGCTTTCTATATCAATTATCAAACCTCTTGATAAATTTAGGATGCCAAAGCATTTAGCTACAGACACGATGAGCTGTGTGAGGCTAATTTACTAGCCATGATTAGTCATTACTGTCATTTGTCAATTTGCAAGTGAAAGAGAGATGCTAGGAATCTGTCCTTTTTTTAAGAAATCAAATAACACAATGGAGCAGCAGCAGGAGAGCATGACAGGATATATGGCATGAAAGTGAAGGACAGACAGCAACAACAGTCAGAGAGGTTCACAACAAAGCTACAACAGCATGACTAACATCCTGAAAGTCAGGTATGGTTCTGGTTTTGGTGTTCCAACCCCCAGATTTTCTTTTCAACCCTTTGAAAAATGTCTGGGCGCCACTGATTCTCTTCACACAAAAAAGCATCATGGACTTCAACCAAGTACTGACACAAAATACAGACAGTAAACACACCGATATGTTGCTTACAGCTTGTGTTTCTGACTCCTCATAACGGCCTTCGGCATCACTGAAAATCCAGCTTCGTACTCGGCGCTGTTTAAATAAAAGTCCTCCATGAAGTGGCATAAACAAACAAAAATATTTGTCTGTTGTTGACACGATAAAAAGGGACTAGCAGACAAAGTCCTGTGCACTGGACAATGGCCATAGAGAAGCTCTGTGATATATTGATATCATCATGTTCAGAATTAGAAAAAACACTGTGAACCTGGTGAAACGGCCCCCAGAGAAATATGTGAAAAAGTATTTTACCTTTATTTGGAAAAAAAACTTACCTTTCAATACAGGTGTGACGGAAATCAATGTTGTGTTTTGAGAAGCGTTTTATTAAATCACTGAGCATAAATGAAGCCACACTAATGTCAACAGCAGTTTCAACAAGGAAAGGAAGCACAAGTTGGAGGTACCTCGATGAAAATGAAGTAAAATATTTTGGTATAAAATTATATAAACAGATAAAAGGTTTTTTCTTAGGTTTTGTCTAAATTCAGTAACTGGAACTTGCATTGATAAATGATTCACAGTCATAGTTTCATTAAGCATCAAGGACGGTTTGTGCGTCAGCCAGCAGGTTGATGGACTCCAGAGCTTTCAGAGCAGTTTAAACACACTTGATATAATGAAGTTGTGAACTTGTGATCTCCTCATTTTTATAACAAGGAAGGCTGCAGTGAACCTGCTCATTAACTGCAGTAAACTGGATTCACCTGGTGTCTCAGGTGTCAGTCATCCTCATCAGATGACTGTCCACAGGTGATGTCATGAAGTTTCCAAACCCTGCCTCCTTCCATTCAAAGTCTATGAGCTGAATGGTTCCTTGTGATGTGTGAAGACAGTTGTTTTAAAAACTTATGTTAGTCAGTTAAGACAGTATTTTTTAGACCGTGATGTTGTTGTCTCAGCCACAGTGGGGAAAAGGCTTTTAACTCGCTGCTGGAGCATGAAAGTTAAGTATTTGGTAAAAAAAGCCTAGAGAGAACTTTGTCGTAGAGTCTTTGTCTCCTTCAAGCTCGGGTTCTCTTCCAGAGGCCTGGGAGCTTATGGGTGATAAGCTGGTGATCTGCTGGGGCCACTTCTGGGGGTTTCAGCTTCCAAAATTTGTTGAATATATATATATTAGGGCTGTCAGTCGCGATTAATCATATTAGTGTCCTGAGTTAACTCGCAATTAATCGCAAATTAATTGCAAATTTTTTACCCTGCCCTTTTACATTTACAAT
>JAPZDV010000025.1:854219-867174 GCA_029814665.1 Acanthurus lineatus | reverse complement strand
AACTCAGAGTTTCCCTCATTTCAGGGTTAACAGACTCAGAGTTTTCACTAAACCCGCTTTGTGAAACGGACCCCAGGGCTGCACAGGTTGTTTACTAAACAAGGACAAATTTATATTTACCTTAGAAACAGCTTTTTAATTTATTATACCATAATTCTTGAAGCTCACAGGGTCGTTTAGTTTAACCTGAAAGTTTTATAGCCTGTCACTACAGTGGATTCCAATAGGTTTAAGTATTCTTAGTAACTAATTACTAGTATAAATTGCTAATGAATAGGTTGCTTGAGTGTGAACTTAGTGTAAAATATCCTGAAAACCTGAGGTTAAGTATCTTCTAAAGGTTATTTCCTCCTCTGTTTACCTGCAGCAGAGGATAGTTCAGACGACGACGAGCCGCTCATCAAGATGATAAAGAAGGCGCCGACTGACGAGCAGCTGAAAGAGACGGTGCAGAGTTTGCTGAAGGAGGCGAACCTGGAGGAGATGACCATGAAGCAGATCTGTCAGAGGGTGAGAAGCCTCCTGCTGTTCAGGACTGATACAGCGACTCGCTCTTTAAACAGTGCAGATGTTCATGCCTTGAGTTTGAGTAATTTTTACATTACATATCATGTTGTTCGTGGGGTGGTAAATAATTAGATTTTAGATTAGATGTATAATATAGTTTGTTTAAAAAATCAACATTTTTTTTTTAAAAGGTTATGTAAATTGATTATTTATTTCCTTTGTCTTGTGTGTTTGTTCAGGTGTTTGACACCTACCCAGACCACGACCTGACCAGCCAGAACGACTACATCAAACAGACAGTCAAATCTGTGAGCATGCACACACACACACACACACACACACACACACACACACACACACACACTTACAGCTGTTCAGCACAGACCTGAATACACAGTGTTTTCCTCATGGGTCAATAACCATCCTGCTTGGTTTCGGTTTGCAGTTCAACATTTTTTACCAATTTGTGGGTCCATTTTAGGGATTTTAGTTACTGATTTGCACATCTGCTAATTTATAAAAGTTTTGTGATCAAATTACATTAAAATACATTTAGCAATATTAAAAAACTTTTTTTTGATTAAAGTGAAATGGAAATCTAAGCTGCTATTACTTTAATACTTACTTGAAATAGCACTAAATTGCCACCTCCCTTGCTAGAATTACTCAGTGTAGTGGATGAAAATACTCACAAAAGGTCAAATTGTGTGATTGCACCTCATACGGTAATATTAATAGAGATTTTAGCTCAAAGAATTATGGGATGATTTTATCAAAACGGGATGAAACCTGCACTCAGTAAAGCCAAGACTGCGATGAAAGTTGGAAACATGAAAAGGTGTGTTTCCCACTAGTGTCCAGCAGAGGGTGTGAGATTGCACATTCCTTTTTTCCCAGTTCCTCACTGGGAACCACTGAGGAAGTAATACAAAGATAAGGAAGTTACTGTGGAAGGGTGAAGATCAACACCAGAAAATTAAAGTGAAGCAACAGAGTTTAAATGCAAACAGGACAGATCATCAGATTTCAGATCAGGAGATTAAGTTTCTTTTCACTGCCTGAACAATTAAAGATGAAAACGTGCTTTTTTTAATCTTAATTACTGCATGAGCTGTTGCGCCTGGTGCAAACTAACCAGGACTGTTTAGGTGCATTGACGTCTTTAGCAGTAAGGATATTTTTAATGACTTATTTTTGCACCAGCAGCACTGTGATAAGAGTGTCACACACATTTGTTCTGTGCAGCTGCTTCCTCCTTTACACCACTGACCCGATGTGGTTTCTGTGACCTGACAATGGTCACTTCTCTTTGTGGTAAACACATCTATTTTAGAGAAGCACTGTGTAGTCATTTAGCATGCACTTGTTCAAAGAGAGATCATATCGAAACAAGATTCTTCGTTTCATGTGAGACTAAATAGTTTTCTCAACCCAGACAGAATACGTTCAGACTGCCACTAGATTAAAAACAAGGCATTTGCAGATTTGGCCTCTGGTGACTAGTGATGTACACGGCACAATGTGTTCACATTTTCTGACCTTTATAAACACACAGTGTGTTATATAGATCATCCAATGTTTTATTGCTGCAGCTTCCTCTCCTCCAGTCTGTCCGACCGGACACACACGACCTGGGTCACACTTCCTCTTGACTCCCTTTTCCTGCCATTTAATTCTGGCCTCTTTTCCATCAATGTGGGTTCATTGCTCAGCTCTCTGCTTTAACCAGGCTGCACATCTGTTCAACCAGAAATTACCCTGAGACTCCCCAGACTGATCAGAGCCGGGCTCAACACATGATTCAGATTGTTGCTAATTACCCATAATGCACATGAACACTTGCATAAAACATTAAGTGGAAGATGTACTCTGTGTCACAATGTGAGGTCGTGGCACACAAGACGAATATATGCTCACGAGCAAAACTGCATGACTATGAAACTTAAAATGGCTGAATTAAGCAACCAGTAACATGACATTCATGCTCCAATCACCTTTAGCTCGAGTATTTACAGTTTCTGAGTGTTTTTTTTTCTACACGAACTTGTTAAATTGTTGGGTTTTCTTTTCTCTCGATATTCTAAGTCAGTTGTTTGTCTGCATGCACAATTCAGAAGTTCCTCTTTTTTTATTTTTGTCATTTCTTAATGTGTCCTTTAATGTTTCCTCACAGCTCATCACATGAAGATCTGAAGAATGAAGGTGTGATCGCACCCTGATCGCAGAATGTCACAGGACAAACTTCAGTAAAAATTACTGAAAAGTTCCTTTTTTAGTTTCATATCAGTTTGTTTTTCATGCAAAAACTGTTTTATACATGTTTGTTTTTTTATTAATGTGTGACTTGTGTATAGATTTTTGTCCATCATCAATTTTTTAAACGTTTTCTAGATTCATGAGAAAATGATGTTTGAAGCTTGTTGTTTCCTTCTCTGTGAAGTCTGTAAGTCGACTCTAGTCTTCATGTTTAATTAGCAAAATTCAGAGATCATTGTCATTCAAGCCAAATCTGATCTTTGCTTTTGACTCACAAGACTTCGCCTTTTTGGTTTTGGATCACAGTTTGAGCAAGTTTCAAATGATGAAATAAAAAGCTATTTTTGATTTAACACACTTAAACTCATTTTTGTTTCTTTGTTTTGCTCCGAAATCCTCATGTACAATTTTGTTGTAACTGAACTGAATCGCTTATTAAAATTCTACCTTTTTGAACAAAATAGTCTCAATGCAGTTTGAAGTTCTTGTACAAAGTGGTCCACATTTGCGCCACAGATCATTTTTTGCACTTAACTTAAACTTATTGGTGTAAATCACGGGGGGTGGGGAGTTATAAATCCACCCCCCCAAAAAAGCAAATCAAATCAAGCATGTGTTAAACCCCTGCTCCTCCCCAATACCATATTATAATGATGAATGAAAAATACAAAATGTTATAAACACCGTTCAGTGGTTGTTTTTCTTGAGTCAAAAAAGGAAAAGAAAGAGATTAACCCCCTGGTGAGACTTGGTTGCGTCCAGCTCGTTTTGGCGCCCATCGTCTCGGCGGCGGTGAACTCAACTGTCCGCACAGAGACGCGTAACGGTCAGTTAGCATGAAGAGAGGAGGCGCTAAAGAGCAACTGACGGTTTTCAATAACTAGTCGGTTCATCATCAACACAAGAAAAGAAAACTAGTTTCCCAACTTGAGGTATGCTACTGCTGTCTCCACCAGTCATGAATCAAATAGCTGAAGTATTGAAATAAAAATTGTGTGGTTTGTTTGTTGTTGTTTTTTTTTTTTTGCTTTGTCATTGTGTTAGCTTAACTAGCTAGGCTAACGTTCGCCGTTTTAAATAGTTAACTTTTCTCTTACTGGAGTAACTAGCTGTTTGTCAGTACCTTGTTAATATTAGGTATAGAAGTACTTTTTTTGAAATTTTTTAAGTTGTATTTTGTATTTAAGCAGAACCAAAGGCAGGGTGACAAGAGATAGAGGGGAGGGCTGGAAATCTAAAGAAAGTTTTGAGAAAAAAATCTCCAACTTTCCATGGAGGAGAGGCAAAAACTTTTGCTTTATAATTGTATAATAATTGTATAATAATTGCTTTATAATTGCAATTCTGTTTTGTGTCGAGTTCTCTGAAACCCTGAACCGGGTAAGTGTATTTGATTTTTTTCCCCGGTTAGTCAGATTTTCAGTTGAGAATTAGATGAAAGCATATTAATTATGAATATACATTTTAAAAAGATTTTTAAATATGAGATTTAAACTATAGTCTATTTACTCCCGGATGTTTTTTTTCTCTCTTCAGCAATGGTAGAAACACAAGTCATAGATTTACTTATTTTTTGTACTGTGCTTACATTCATTTCAGAATTTTAAGGTCCTGGCTATAATAAATTAGACTTAGACTTCCTTTATTGTCATTTCTCAAATTACACAGCAGTGCATGTGGGGAACGATATTTCGTTGCATTGGCTTCCAGAGTTGTATCAGGCAGTGTTTGGGAGTAAGGAAAATACAGTAACTGTATGTGGCTATATAAATATATAAATACAAGTGCAATATATTACTTATATACTGGTCACTTATATCAATAATACTATATAATACTTGTTTAAATATACTTGTTACCGCATTTTTTTCAGCTATATTTTCATGTTAATTTCAGGTTAAGATTTTGTGTTCAGTAAGTTCTATTCTCCAATTATTGTATTAAACTGAATGAGTAGGAATGTTAAACCAGATTAAATGAGAAAGCGAAAGAGTTTATCAGAGTGCAGAGAACATCAACCCGTTTCCCTCCCCGCGATTTTCCGTTGACCGTTTTTTTTTGCAAATGCAGATAAAAGACGGAAAATTTTGTGTTTATCTCTGCGGCCATAACTTCTCTGCTCTCACAGCAAACAGATAAAGTTTGACACTAACTTCCATATAAGCTTTGTTTTTGTCACTGGCTGCTCCGGGTTTTATTCTGCCTCGAAGGGGAGAAAATTCAGGTCTGTAAAACTCATGAACCGCTGCATGATTTTTAGGGTGCAAATTCTGAGGTCATATTTTCCTAAAAACAGTAGAATTAGACATTAAACTTCAAGATCCATCGTAAACGAACGGCGCTCCTTTCAGATGCAAAGTACAAGTGTCAAGTTTATTGTTGAACAGTTCGACAGCTTTAAGTGAGGCGTGCAAGACTGTTCTGCAGAGCATTTTGAATTCTTCACCTACGCTGTCGCTGAAATCGAAAGTGAAACTAACAACATCCCGTCTTTGTTTTTATGTGCGTCAGTCTCTCCCGCCCTGTTTAAGAGACGGTTGGTAAGTACTATGTTCTGCTTGAGTTTAAAAAAATGGGAAAAATTGCCGTTGTAAGGGCGTTTTTACTATAGAAAACGGATCGTTGGAAAGTTGCTTCGGGTGTTTAGGAGTTTGGATCCGAAGAGAGACGCGACAAAGCGGACAGGAGAACGGTTAGATAACGAAGATCTTAGGTTGAGATTAAATACGTTTGTTCTGTATTGTTGCTTTTTGCTGTTTTTAGTCGTGTGGATGCAAACTTGCACACTCCATCAAACTCCCCTGTTTAAGAAAACAACTTTATATTTGATTATAGGTTTATATGTGCCTATATATCTATTGTATTCGCGCTAGTTGCAAGCTTGCTTCTCTGATAATGTTTTGCGTCGAACTTTTTTAAAGTACTTAGTATATAAGTACACAGAGGTTTGTTTTAATATTGATAATTTTTACTTCGTATTTTCAGGTTGCTGTAAGGGAGAGGTCCAGTTGTTTTTGCAAATCAAGTACCAGGAACGCCCATAACTTTGTTTACCTTTTGCAAGCGTACAGTGGAATCTATTGAGATATGCAGCCATCTAGTGGTATTAGACAGGCATTACTGGAGTGAAAAAAAAAACTTGAATGGGACTTAATAATATTTTTGTTTTCTATAAATGTGATGACTTGTAATTTATTCTCAGTAAAGTATAAAGTAGTAAATGAGTATTCTTAGAAAAAGCAATCCAAAACTCCAGGAAATCATTTGAATAGCCACTCAGAACAAAAAGAACATTTAAAAAAGTGCATCAGTCTTCTATATCTTTTAAATGACATTATTTACAAAGCAACTGCTCATCATCAAAACCAACCAGACCAAAACAACTAGTGCCAGATATAGTTAGACTATTAAAATACATAAACACTCCTCCTGGAGTCATTTAATGAGCTGAGATCCCTGTTTTGTTTTGTTAGCCTGAATAATGAACACCATTAAGTTCATGACTACTGCGCACTCAAGGATAAACAGAGCGCTGTCATTTTGAAACTTTAAAACCAGAGGATGCTCAGGCAAGTTGTGGATATGTGAGCAGCACTGTTTTTGTCACCCCTGTCCTCCCCCATGGGGAGGCACCTCACCCAATAAAAACTTCTGGCTTAAGCTGCACTGCATCATCCTCAACCCCACTGAGCTTTGAGCTGCATGCTAACATTAGCTAACATTTTTTATTAATACACTGAAACTCCTCTCTTGCATTTGTAAAGAAAAATATTAGAAACATTTTTCAGAACACTGTTTAGAGCAAAATGTACCACACAACTGTTCTCACAGAAATTACAGCTGTAGTAACAACAAAAGCTGAACTTCATTAGTCAGATTGAGTTAACTGCATGGCTGTTTTGCATTTCACCATAAAGACCCTTTGTGTTTGTCTGACTAACTCACTTCTGTTATTCTAGATGCAGAAGTTATCCGTTTCTGTGTTCTACGTGATCACTTCTCAAAATGTGTTGACTGATTTCACAGGTTGTGTGGTTTTTTCGCGACCAGAGAATGTCAAGTTTTTCTACAGAAAGTACCAAAGTAAGTGCAATGTTTCTGCATATTTTTTTATTAAGTTCTCATCCTCAGCTCTGTTTTTTTAGATGAGTGCATTTGTTTTATTAATGTTTAGGTGCTTATTAAATTGTTTTCACATTTATTTGCTATATAGAAATCATTAATGACTCTAAATGTGTTTGTGCAGAGGAGAAAAACAAAGCCCAGAGAGCCGGACAAAAGAAAACAAAAGGTATGGTATTTTCATCACATTCAGGTGAAAAAGACAGCTGAAAAGATAATGGGAGCCAAATGTAAACGTTACTGTCTGCTGTTCGTTAAAATAGGAACAAAGAGTTTCTAAAGAACTGACTACTTCCACATCAGACACAGAACAACAGTGTCTTTCTTCAGTATCATCCTGTCTTTCTCTTATAAATGTAAGTGCAGTATTCACTCGTTTTCTCTTAAGCACCTTAGCCCAGCTTGTCTGTACTACTGTATTGAGGGTTTAGGAACATATTGCCGTTCCGTCATTTTGTTTTGAATTTATGGATAAGTTACTGATATGAGAGTGTTTAGGAAATAGTGTGAATAACATTTTGTGTAAATTCTAGTGTTAAATGAATCTCTTAATGGTTGGAAAGGAAGCAGACAAAACCTTTTTGAGATCATGGTAAAGCTTGTTTTGTCTGCAGTGTCACTAACCTCTTTCTCATTAATGAGGGAAGACCTGAGGATGAAAAAAGGTGGATCTCAGAGAGGATCAGCAGCTTCAACAGTCAGCTTCATGTCTACAAAGACTGACCGCTCCAAAGAATATCCTCCAGATTACAGCAATGAACCCAGACCATCACAAACAAGGTAAGGAGTTTACTAAGTGTCTGAATGAGATTATTACTGATTTCTTTCAGTCATATATAATAACTGTCTTATTATTTTTTTATTGTATTGTTAACACAGTATTGTAAATAAGGGAAAACATTAAGACTTGAGAATAAATGGAATGTAATGCAAAATATTGGCCACTGGGGCTCATAATACTACAGTTTGGTCTACAATTAACCATACAGTACATAACACATTAGCACCAACAAAAGGCTTTGCTGTGTTTCTCTTATGACAAAGCTGTGTCAGAACATGGTTGTTGTCAGTGCTGCTAAAACATCTGTTGTTGTTCACAATGTTAGTGATTTTCATGGAGTCACTCAAGGCGGGAAGAGGAGGAGGTCTCAGAGAGGATCAGCAGCTTCAACAGTCAGCTTCATGTCTACAAAGACTGACCGCTCTAAAGAATATCCTCCAGATTACAGCAATGAACCCAGACCATCACAAACAAGGTAAGGGGTTTTGTTTAAAGCATTTATGAGAAAATGTTGTAATTTGCAGATGTGTAGTCAAATCTTTACAAAGTACAAAAGTGATTACAGAGAGTGTGAGCCACAATAAAATACATTGGAATCTTCTTTTGAATGATTCAAACTGGCGTATTTTGACTCCATGGATCTTAATCTTGATGTTAATTTTATAGTGGCCTCCTCTGTCATGGAGACCAGCGAAAAGGATAAATCTCACTGTTGTTTCTCAAAGGTAATAACAGTAACATGCAAAATGAAGACCGATGAGTCACTTTACTCAGTTTGGGGAAAAAAACCCCATGTCATTACAAAAAAAAACACAAGGTGAATGACTAACACATCAACTAAACATCAGAAGCCTATATGGGTGCAAGATGTGCAAACCTCCAACAACTTTAAAAAAAAAAAAAAAGATATTTATAAGAATTATTTTAAACACTTGCCTGACTTAATTTGTAAGCTGGTAAATTTGAAAGGAAATTCCAGCATAGTAAGATAGGATGTTTTCATCAGGGTGTAGGATGACATGACAGTAGAGACCCTGATACTTACTTAGCTTATTATTAATATATTACAAAGGGATTGTTTAAGCTAATAACTCTTTAACTAAGATGTATTATATCCATGAGATTTATACAGTATAGAAACTGTGTTTACTAAACAGTGAACAGTGATGCATGCTCTGACAGAAAATGCTTTTCTACTGCTATCTGTTCTGCTTTTTAGTGGCAATGGCAAGGCTACATCAGGAATTCAGAAGAATCAAGACACTTTGAAGGTAGGCAGTTCTATTTAATAATCCACTGTTCTACTTAATATTTTCTGTTTTATTATAACAGTTTCTGCAAGTTACAGAGATGAATTTTTTTTGTTTACAAAGTAGAAAAGTATCAGCGGGTTTGTTGCTTTTTTATTGACTTTCTCGACTGTGCTGGGGGAAATTTTCAACAAGAAGGAGTCAGTTCACAAAGAAAGTTACAACCACGGTAGTTTGAATGTAAAATAATAATTTTAAGGTAGCAATATTCTGAAACACCTTGCTACACATCCTTAGAGATTTAAAACTACACATAAGAGCTAATACTTTCCAGTCAAGCATCAAAAGTAAATCAAAATTAATTCTGTAATATTTTCTCAACTCATCCATTTTAGATGACAGAAACTGCAAATTAAACAGCAGTTAAACGGTGAAGCTCTTGCACACCTGATTCACATGTGTATGATGATAGATAACATTGACACACGATGTAGAACTCTGTAGCAGGGATTAAGATACTGATACATGAAAATGGTTGTTTTTAAAAAATCACTGTCTTTGTCAGGTGTTTGAATCTAAAGCCATGGCTTGTGTGAAGAAAACTATAAGAGACCATAAAAAGGCTCTTTCTGCCAAACATAAAGAATTGTTTGATGAAGAAGAGCAAGAGGACGAACTTGATGATCAGCCTGTTGACTTTAATTATGAAACGAATGAAGCAGCTCTGAAAATGGCCCTCCATATCTTGAGGACTATGAAAGAGGTTGAAATTGCGAACACACTTGAACAGAGTAAGTAACTGCATTTTACATTACTAGTTAGTCGTGAGAAGAGCTGAGGCTTTGTACTGATGATCAGTGGGTGTTGTTTCTGAAGTTTCTTACCAATCTAACAATTTGTTAGATGTCTATAAACACTGGTCTAGTCTGACTCTTTTAAAATAAAAAGCCATAAATTTTGGTATTGTGCCTTTAGCGTGCTGACACTAGTATGTTAGCATGCTAAAGGCACAAGTTAGCCAACTTTAAGCAGAAGCTGATAAATGCTAAGCCAAATGCAAAAGCATATCATAAGGGTTACCCTTAGATGTGAGTCTTTAATGTTTTTAACTGCCCACTTTACAGAGGATAAAAATGGTCTATTTAAATGCCCCAGTGAAATAACCCCCTTTATTTTGGCCCACAAGCGATTGATAAAAGTGCTGTATTGATCATTACAACCTAATCAGAACTGCAGGGATAAGGAACGAGGGATAAGCACATAATGTTCTTGGTATTGATCTTTTACATTTCTGTGGTGTTAGGTCATTATGGAGAAGTCACCATCTACCAAAAGCAACTTAAAAAGTTCCTGAAGGAGAAAAATGAAAACTTAACTGAAGGGATAAGTACACAACATTTGCCTGTGCCTCTAAAAAAGATTTTTACAAAGCTCATTATAATGGAGGGGGACAGTGAAGAAGTCAACAATGAACATGAAATCAGACAAATTGAGACAGCATTTAACAGGCGGAAGACTGCAGAAACTGTGATCAGGTGTGAGGATGTCTTTAAGCCCTTACCCAACCAAGAAGGCACACCAATCAGAACGGTGCTCACCAACGGGATAGCAGGCATCGGCAAAACTGTGTTGACGCAGAAGTTCATGTTGGACTGGTCAGAGGGGAAAGCCAATCAAGACATCCAGCTCATGTTTTCACTTCCTTTTAGGGAGCTGAATTTGATTAAAAGTGAAAGGAGAAGCTTGATGGAGCTTCTAAATATCTTCTCTCCAGGCCTGAAAGAATCTGGAATCGTAGACCTGAATATGGACAAAGTTCTGTTTGTACTGGATGGTCTTGATGAATGCAGACTCCCTCTGGATTTTGAGAAAAATGAGAAATGTTGTGATGCTACACAGTCAGCCTCAGTGGATGTGCTGCTGACAAACCTCATTGAGGGTAGATTGCTTCCAGAGGCTAAACTGTGGATAACTACCCGACCTGCTGCAGCCAGCTGCATCCCTCGAAAATATGTCAACCGCATAACTGAAATACGAGGCTTTAACAACCAACAGAAGGAGCAGTACTTCTACAAGAAAATTGAGGATGACAACTTGGCCAAAAGGGTAATAGCAAACATAAAGTCAAAAAGAAGTCTCTACATTATGTGCCATGTGCCAGTATTTTGTTGGATTTCATCTATCGTCTTGGGAAAAATGTGCACCATAGATGGAGGAAGAAAAATACCTAAGACTTTGACTCAGATGTATATCCACTTTCTGGAACATCAGACCGCGCTGAAGAATATCAAGTACAATAAAGAGCAACAGCTGGACTCCCAAGGGAATAACAAGATGATCATGTCACTTGGGAAGTTGGCCTTTGAGCAGCTGGAGAAAGGCAACCTGATCTTCTATGAGGAAGATCTTAGAGACTGTGGTCTTGATGTCAAAGAAGCATCTGTCTTCTCAGGACTGTGCACTCAGGTCTTTAGGGAAGAGCCCTGTATGCAGCAGAAACTCTTCTGTTTTGTGCATTTGTCCGTCCAAGAGTTTCTCGCAGCTTTGTATGTCCATGTGATGTACAGGGTCAGTGGGGTGAACCTGCTGATTGCAGAACCCGAACAGACGGCCCACACCGAGCCTGTATCTGAACTGCACAAAGCTGCAGTCGACAAAGCCTTACAAAGTGACAACGGCCACCTGGATCTCTTCCTGCGTTTCCTCCTTGGACTCTCTCTGGCATCAAGTCAAAGTCTGCTAGGAGGCCTGAAGATTCAGGTAAAAGTCTGCGACTCTCAAAGTCTTGAGGATCTATCAAGTACATCAAGGAGAAAATAAATCAGAATCCTCATCCAAAGAAGTACATCAATCTCTTCCACTGTCTGAATGAGTTAGATGACAACTCTCTGGTGGAGGACATCCAAAGCCACTTGGACTTAGACCGAGACCTGGCGATGGATGAGCGTTCTGCTGCCGAATGGGCAGCTCTGGTCTTTGTGTTGCTGACCTCACCAGAGAAGCCGGAGGAGATTGACTTGAAAAAATACTCCAGAACAGGGGAGGGCTTTCTCAAGCTTCTACCAGCCATCAAAGTATCCAGATCAGTGAAGCAAGTGTCTTTTATTACTTTCAAATCACTCATTTTTAATATCTTCACTTGACTACCTGAACTTACCGACCATAGATTTTTAAAAACAAATTTAATTTTTCCTTCTGTTTATCAGGTTGAATGATTGTAACCTCACTGAAGAAAGCCTTCAGGCGCTGTCCTCCACTCTTAGCTCATGCTGTAATGAGCTGAAAAACTTAAACTTGAGTGACAACAACTTACAGGACTCGGGAATCGACCATCTCTGCACTGCATTCCAAAGCTCACACTGCAAACTGACAACACTGAGGTGAGTCTATGCAGAGGTTGACAATAACGTGACTGCAAGTGGCATCTGGAAATGCCACGGCATCTTTGATGACCACATTACAAACTATGCAGACCAATACTTTGGGCATCACTAAAATACATCAAAAAGGATTGGATTTATTAGGTGATTTTTGGGGGGTTGCAAACAACTATCCAAACTTGTGTTACCGATTTAATACTGTGTAAGTGCAGGGTCATGAAATATGTTAATTTATGTTACTGTGTAGCTTGCATGCCAAACCTAGGTATGCAAGGGGGGTGTGGTTGACAACACAAAGCAGCGTTCAGACAGTCAGTAAGCCTGTGTGTAAAAACACTGCAGCTTTATGCATTTGAATGGAGCCAGGTGCTGGGTTATTTAACGTGGCTCTTGTCAAAGTGCAACATTATCTGGGAAGGCACAGTGTTGGCCTGCAAAATGTGCAAACACCCACACTTGGATTAGTATTAGTATAGAAACTGTGCTTCTGTGCTTTATCTGCAACATAATTGCAGGACTGATCACATAAAATGATGGCATCTGTGCTTCTTGCCAAATCAGTGTTTTTGCATCTGAGATGCCTTTTAATTCATAAATCCGTTACTTAGTCTGGCCTTTTAGATCAAGTTTTATGTCTTTGCTTAAGCAACATTCCAAAA
>JAPZDV010000025.1:807817-819052 GCA_029814665.1 Acanthurus lineatus | reverse complement strand
GTGGACTCCAGCGTCCAGGCGAACGGCAGGCCGGGTCACCATCACGCCCACCGCCACCGTCGAGGGTCGGAGGAGTCCGATGGCGGGCACTTCCACGTGGACTTTGGTTCGCAGTCGGCGCTGCGTGCCTTCATCCTGGTCTTCTCGCTGTCTCTGCACTCGGTGTTTGAGGGTTTGGCGGTGGGGCTGCTGGAGGAGACGAAGGCGGTGCTGGAGATCTGCTTGGCGCTGATGATCCACAAGAGCGTCATCTCCTTCAGCCTGGCCGTGAAGCTCTCCCAGGGCCGGCTGCGGCGGTCGGTGGTGGCGGGCTGCCTGCTGCTGTTCGCCGCCATGTCGCCGCTGGGCATCGGCGTGGGCATGGGCCTCAGCGAGACCAAGGCGTCGCCGCAGCACCAGCTGGCGCGCTGCACGCTGGAGGGGCTGGCGACAGGAACCTTCATCTACATCACCTTCATGGAGATCCTGCCGCACGAGCTCGGCTCCGGCAGGAACCGCATCCCGAAGGTCGCCATGCTGCTGGTGGGCTTCGCCGTGGTCACCGCCGTGCTCTTCGTCTGAGTGTCACCACGGAAACAGACGCTGGCGAACAAACTAAGAGTTCAGATGATCGATAGCCGGAGTGTCACATCACTGATCCGAGAACAGGTCACGATAAGAAATCTCATCCGTTCAGCTTCTTCTAACGTACAAAGAGTCTGAGTGAACGCGGATGTTCGTAAAATATAAATTAGATAAAACAGAAAAACAACAAAACTGCACTTTCGAGAAACTGGAAGCTGAAAAGTTTGTTTTTTATTTAAAAAATTGATGATTTTGAGGGAAGAAATGAAACTTTTTAGCTGCTTCATGCTGTTTTTTTGCTCTTGTCGTCTGTTTCTTCCACGTCGACCTCTGACCTCTGACCTCGACCCCCCGTTCTCTCTGACCAATGACTGTTTCTGCCTTCATGTCACATTCAATTTGTCCCTTTTTGCAGCAGACAGCTGTCAGCGCTCCTGTGACCACGCCCACCTGTGACATCACATGATCACAGCGGCCATTTTTTTAAAACATCTCCCTTTGTTTTTGTCGTTCCAAAAACAGAAAATTTCTGCGACAAAAACCAACATTTTCTCCTTGTAGCTGTGTCGTTGCATCCTGACGGAGCCGGAAGTGAGAGGATGTGATTTTTTTTTAATTTTCTGGGACGAACAGACAGAAACAGAAAACACTTTGTGTTCCGCTCGGCAGGAAAAACTCCAAATTTTCCTCCTTTCTTCGGATGAAAAGAAGTCTTTTATTGAGCCGAGGCACCGCAGAGAAACGAACACAATGAGCTGCTTGTTGTTGATCAGTCAGAGGGGTTTTGCCGGGGGGGCCGGACACGGACGCGTCCGCAAAAACCTCCAATCTCCTTTTCAAGATCAGCTGTGATTTGTTTTTGACTTCATAACTCGCCTCGGCAGGATTTCATGAGCAGAAAAAGCTTCAGAGGTTCAGCAGATGAGATGTTGATGTAAAGACACTGTGTGTTTTATTCGATGGCACTTAAAAAAAACTAGTTTTGTAATCGTGTCACCAAAGTTTTTAATCCAAAGTCGTTTTTTGAAACTGAATGTATGAAAATCTGTGTCAAATTTTGTATTGTGACAAAAGACTGAAATTAAATATAGAATAGTTTTTCAGATCAAACAATGACTCAAGTTCTTTATTTGTTAGTTTCAAAATAAGAGTTTTGACCAAATAATTCACATGACTTTTTTTTTTTAAACTTTTGATAGTTTAAATTCTTTTAAACTCACAGTCCAGAAATTATTAGATCAGTTGTGGAGAGTTTTTAATTGTTTTTTAAATGTTAACATCAAGATAGAAAAAAGTCTGAAGTTCAACTCTGAATTACAACCAAAGAAAAAAAAAAGTATTCATTGAACTTTTTTAAAATTTGGAGAAATGATTCGTCTCGGTTTATTTTTGCTGTGATGTGGAAAAGTCAGTGCAGAATAACCACTCAGTCTTTATTTAACTGCTTATATGAGAGCAAAATCTACAGTTTAATAAGCAAATCAGCAATTAAATTATTAATTTTAGCTGCTGGTTATTATTTATGGTCTTTTTTTGTGTGTTTTTTATGGTAAACATTGATATTAGTGCTGAAGTGAGAAGATTTTTTTTTCAGACTTAAATAGCTAAAATTGATCATTATAGTGCTTTTTATTACTTGTAATAAGTCTAAAATTACAGGACCAAATGGTAGCAATAAAGAATTTTCTAATTAGCATAAACATGTTTATAGATTGATGAACCCCCTCCCCAAACTAAAAGCTTGAACTGAGCAAAGAAAGCGTAATATAGGCCTTTTATTTTTTGAAGTGGTTTCTTTTTGAGTGACTCCTTCCTGTCTTTGACTGTTTTTACTCACTACTCGACTCTCTGATTTAGACTGAAAAGCCCACTCAGCTTCTCCAGGAAATGTTTTTTTTTTCATGTCTGTAGTAATTTAATTAACATATCTGAGGCGGGAACTGCCACCAGCTCCTGACTCCATGACCTTTGACCCCTGGCCCACCTACAGCAGATGAGGTGCGAGTTGGACTCACTAACGTGTTTCCGTGAAGACCGAGGCTCCGTTTTGATCACGACACCGACATGAACTCAGGAGGAAGTGGATCTCTGTGGTTTCAGTTCTTCAGCGTGCAGGAGCTGAAACCCGCCGGCAGGGGGCGAGCTGCTGCTTTCTGCCAGAGATCAGAGCTCGTCTGTGTTCGACAGGATGTCTCACTCGGTGGTCGCTGTGACGTCAAACCTGAGTGGGCGTTCACACCTCGCCCGTGCACCTTGTTCTCATTTGACCCCGCGCACGGAAACTGTTGCCATGGAGACCAGGACATACAGATCCGAAACAAATCAACACCTGCTACAAAATAAACAAACAAACAACAACAACACAACAAATCCTGCTAAATTATAAATATCTAAATTTTTTTTTAAACTCCAGAATATTATCTTGATGTTTTGAATTAATAGAAAACACATATAAATTTAATTAGTACGCTAATATTGACAGTATGATTGTTTTTCAGCTCAAAGTCGGTAGGAATTATTTATTTGACCCACAAACAAGAAATGGCGCGGGATGTGCGGGTCCACGGCCAGTTAAACAACCAGAAGACTTCATCAATAACTTTAAAACTAGTCAAATTAAGAGCTAGGCTTGTATTAATTATTTTAACCTGGCTTATTTTAAGAATTAGGGATGATATAGAGGCTCAAGTAGGCAAGAGTCTAATTTTTGTTCATAAAATTTCGTAATTCTGTGGACTTCTTATTAATTTACAACATGAAACCTTATTTTGTTTGTCAGACTGTGTTTTGGTGGATCTGCTTATCTTATTATGAACTTTAGGGCAAATAAGTCAACTATATATTTCATATCACTGGTGTTATTTGTATCTGTAGTCAGTTTGAAGCTGTCGCATCGCTGAAACTACAGCGCATGCTCACTGACGCTTTCCGTCCCGGAAATATCCGCAGAGTGAGCGCTCGTGACCTTCCCGCCTCTCTCTGCTGAAAATCGTTCCACTACGTCAAGTCGTCCCGTCCGCTCGGTGAAGATGTCTGCGACGGGTACAGGCGGCTGTGGACCCGGACCCACCTCGGGCTCCGGGTCCGGGGCTTCCAACCCCCGAAAGTTTAGCGAGAAGATAGCGCTGCATACTCAGCGACAGGCCGAAGAGACGGCCGCCTTCCAGGAGGTCATGATGGACATCACCTCGACCAGGGTGAGTCTGAGACGGAGGCAGGAGGAGGAGAGCTGCCCGGAGGAAGAGAGGCCTTGCCTGGGCTTGTCAGGCTCCGAGATAACGTTATCTGCTGCCTCTACGTGGGAGCTCTGTCAAAAATTGGTGCATTCACAGTGAATAGCAACGTAACACGACAGAGTGTCCGGTTTTGGTTTGATAAACGGTGGCGGCAGAAAATGTTGTTGCCTCTTGTTGTCCATTTCCGATACGTCGTTAGCGTAGTTAGCAAGCGTTAGCTACGGCGGCTAACTTGGCTTGTTTACTATGTTACGTGAACGTCGCTGTCACCCTGCTAGTCAAGAAACGTTCGGCTCATCTCGCTGACAAAGTCCCGCTGAACTCCGTTCAAAAAACTGGCAATTTAATGTCGCGTCACTCAGTGTTGCACACTAATTTAAGATTAATTCAATAAATTAGGATATTTTGTTAACTACGTTGCTTTTCTGGTTAATTCGGCACTAAAGTGAAACACTCATGAGCAGTTAATTTAATGTCACAGTCAACTTTTTAACAGTTTCACGCCTCTGCCACGGGTAACGGGAACGTTAAAACTACACGTTATTAAAAAAGTTTGTGTTTTAAAGATTTTATTTTTGTTCATTGGAACCATGCCATTTTAATTAAATGACTTAAACGATTTATTTGATGGACTTCTGTGATTTATATGGTGTAATTCACATCAAGAACAGGCTTATTTATATCGTTATTTTGAAGGGAATTTGGTGTGACATTAAATTTGCATGAATTTCAAATCTAAAAATTGAAAAAAATCTCAAATTTGTATAAAGTGAGGACGTGATTGCCGGATATTTTGTTTAACTTAATTCATTATAATTAGGTCTGTGACTTCTCATTAGGCAGTTTGCAGTGTAAAGGTTTAGTCCTTAGCTGATCTCCAGAGTAAGTTTACACCAAAACAAGTGCTCACTAGTTATTAGCCAAGTCAGCCAAACCGAGATGTGCAGGTTTAAATCTGAAACTGTAGTTTTAACTTTTGACTCCTGCAGGAACCGACAGTCGCGACTGTGGCCAGAGACGAAACTACTACACTCATAAAGCATTTTTAATTTACTCATTTCTGCATGCACTCACTTCTTATAAAGTCCTGTCAGTCTTGTTTACGAGCGTGTTGAAGCTTGACAGTCTCTGGACAACAAGATGATGGTTCATCTTGATCATTAAATGAGTCCAAACAAACATATCTAAGTAGACATTATTCACAAAGGGTTTCTACTTTGTTATTTTTGTCTGTAGATTGAAATGGATCAGTTTTGGTTTGATGATGCACATTACTGTGAAAACTGAAAGAGACTTTCTGTTTATATGTTTCACATCTGAAGAGAAAAAGGTTCAACATTTGGACGAATACACTGAAACATTGGTGTCAAATTCCTGCTTAAACTGAGTGGAACCATGTTTTTTCTGCAGTACAGCTGTTGTTATTTTGGGGGTGTGTCATTGGTCAGGGTTGTCTGTCTGTCTGTCTGTCTGTCTGTCTGTCTGTCTGTCTGTCCGTCTGTCTGTAGTCTGACTGGGTTTTAAATGTCTGTTGCTGTGGTCCTCAGTATAAATCAGGCTGCACAGTTAAACAGAAAATGAGCCACAAACGTGATGTCAGGTGTGATATTGTCATCATCTCATTGAATGGTGAGACAGGTGAACTGCCTGGCCAATCACAGCCTTTGTTTATTTTAGCTGCTGTGATTAACTGCAGTCTGCTTCCTACACAGATGTGGCCTCAGGTGGGAGTGTTACCATCGATAGACGTGAAAATAAACGTTTGTTGTTGTTGTTGTTGTTGTTGCTGCTTTAACAGGTACTGAGGTCGTAGTTATTCTTATTTATTATTATTCCTTTTGAAGACCTTAGGATGGACGATATACAAACTGAGATAATCTATCTCCTGTCAGATCCATCAGGGACCTGATATGTGCACTCTCAGCACCAAATCTGTTTTTAAGACCTTCGTTATTTCTGCTTTGTGCTTGTTTGATGCACATCTCCTGATTAATTTGTCAAATCAAAGTACCACATAGTAAGTCTGAAGCCTGGTGGTGTTTCCATGTAGAAAAACTGTACACATCAAACACAGAGGGGGAGTAACGGGGGGTCAGCAGGGTCTGTTTGTTTCCTGGTTAAACATAAATCTGTGGTACCTGCGGGGTGTGGAGGCCACATGATGGTAGAAGGTTTTGCACACTTCAAGGGGTTGCGTGTTGGTCTGTTGGCAGGTTGTCATTTTGCCATAAGGGGCCCCCAGGACCCGACTTTGCTTATCTGATGATATCTGATGAAATAATACAAAAACAAGCCTGAAAATGAGAGCATTTCATGTCCATTTCCAGCTCTGAAGCCGGTTTCATTTCTCTGTGCTGCAGACAGTCGGCGTGCTGAGGTTTCACCTCGCCGCCCTGGCGATAAATGATTGTAATCTGAGTGTTGAGGAAGTGATCTGGGTTATTATTTTTAGTCATAAATTGTGCAGCAGTGCCTCTGACACATTTGGAGTATGTCGTCGTTTCAGATGACAGGAAGATAAAACAGCACTCGTGTTAATTTAGCATCGCTCCTCATGAAGCTGCGTGCCGGCGATGCAGAGCTGCTGCTGCAGACGGACCGTCGCATGAACGTCACGTCGATGCACCTGAAGCAAATATCAGCGTTATGTGACTGAATAAAACAAGTATGTTAAAACATTTCACTGGGCTGTGGGAAGCTGTGCAAAGCATTTTTACTATTTTTTGTTTTTTCTAATAGAAATGATGTTTTGGCTGCAACATTAACACAATACAGTTCAACAGCAGCACCGACTGCAGCCTCTAAAATGATCATTACTAAAACTAAATCAGCAGTATTTCAATCTTTTTTGAATAAAACCCTGAAGGTTATGAACTTCAGGAAGGATTCTTCTTTCTCTGATCTCACAAAGCCACTGATACACATCCAGCTGTCAAACATCTGAACTGCCTGAGCTGCTCTGACTTGTAAAAAATCATCTAATTACCAATTTATTTATCAAATGCAGGTCTAAACACTGAGCTGCAAACACATGGTCTCTGCTGTGAAGAGCAGTTTCTCTTGAACCATAAAATTAATCAGTGAAAATGAAAATGAAAGTGGTCCGGTACTCGTTTAGAATCAATGTCTGAAAAGGATCACTCTTACACACACACACACACACGCAGGCACACACACACATGCAGGCACACACACATGCACACACACCGCTTTCTTCTTCTCCTCCTCCTCCGTCATTTACTGACAATACCACCCTTCTGGGCTCCGTCTCTTCTGGGAATTCTCTTTGCCCCTGTCCTTTATATACTCTCACACACACACACACTCACACACACACACACACACACACACACACCACATGCATTCATTCACATGCAAACTTGGGTCACTTTTGGTGACGTTGAGCAGACTTTGTTAATTTCCTGGGGAGATACCCCCAAACACTCGTTGCCTGACAGCAGCCCTCCTTAACCTGAAGCTAACCCGACCCCCCAACACTGAACCGGCTTTTCACAATCAGGACAAACCTTTTGTCCCCAGTTGGACAAGCCGTCCCCAATTAACCGGTCTCCACTCTGAAATGTGTCCCAGAAAACAGTCTAAGTCAAAAACACACTCACACACTGCAGCAGAAGTGTGTGGGTGGTCCAATCAGCTAATAGCATCAGGGTGGGTGTGTGTTTGTGTGTGTGTGTGTGTGTGTGTGTGTGTGTGTGTGTGTGTGTTGGTAGCAGCAGCGTCTCCATGTCGAATCTGATCAGCGTTGAAATTCTGTTTCTGTCTGAGTAAAACATCACATACAGTTTGAGAGCAGAAGAAACACACAGTGAAGTTTTTAGCACCAGAGATGAAAAAAGCACTCAGATATTTTACTAACATGTAAAAACTTCACGTTAATGTGCTGAAAAACTAAAAGCTGTCCACTTAAAACCATTTGTTTCCAGTGTTCAGTGATAGTTTAAGTTTCTTCTTCTTCTTCGAGTCCTTTTCTGCTCGCGGGTGATAATAGTGGCAGATTTGTGGCGTTTGTGGAGCCTCCGGCGGGAACAGAGACTTCCGGGTGTTTCTCCGCTTCGCTGTGATTTTAAGTTGCTGTCTGAGTTTAAAAGCTTCGTTGAACCCGACAGAGTTTGAATGGAGTCAAACTGGGAGCAGACCAGTATGTCTCTGCAGGTCCTTCATGCTGTTAGAAGGTTTCAGCTCAGTTAAAACGTGTTTACATTCGCTCTCTGATGGACGTCGTAGTGAGCTGGAGTGTGTGAATCTGCACAGAAAACAATGTGAGCTGCTGTTGTGACTCGTCTCGCAGAAGTTGTAATTATATTGTGACAGAAGTCGAGGTGTTAGAATATTATAATGGAGCGACAAAGACGTCGTGTTTAACTTGTTTTTACTCGTCAGTGTTGGCGCTCGAGTCAGTTTCTGCATCTTTAGTAAACCTGATGAATGTTTATTTTAAATTTAAAGCCCTAAAAAAGAGAAAACTCTCTTGTGTTTGGAACAATCCCGCTCGCTCTCTCATAACTACAATTATCAGATTATTGTCTCCTCCGGTTTGAAGGCTCAGTTATCATGTTAACCTGCTGGTTTGAAGGAGCTGGGAAGACTCCTTTGCTGTGTTTTTCACTCTGGTTCTGTTTGCTCTGAAGTCACTGTGGATAAATAATCAGTCATTTGTTGTTTGTCGTTTGTAAGTATTGTGTTGCTGTATGGCAGGTGGTTTTCAGCCTGCAAACGGTGCTTACTGCCTGTGTTTGGAGCCAACTGAGCACTTTGTTTGCTGGAAGGTTTGTCTGACTCATAACACGCTTTGTTTTTTGTTTTTAGGTGAGATATTTTTCTAGGTTGTTTCAACCATATTCCCTCCCTGTGTTGCTTGTTTTTGCATTTGGGAAACTAAAATGCAGATTTCAGAAGGATTTCAGTGTTTCTTTCTTATTTTTTTGGTGTCCAGAGTTGATCAGAATCAAATCCAACTTGTTGTTTTCTGTCTGAAACTTCCCAAGATTCGATAAATCCCTGAGAAAATGTATCAACCAGGCAAAATCAGATCTTTGTTTACCATCTTATATCATGACATGAATACATTCATGTGCTCCATTAGGTGTTCAGCCTTCCCCATCACGTCTTCAGACTCAGTTCCTGTGAATTATCACTTTCTCTGCTGTATGAAAGGTCTGAGTCGGCACTTTTCTTAGTCCTGCATACTTTCAGAGCAGCTCTGAAGCCAAAACTCTTTCTCAGAGAGGATGATTTAAGCGTAACCCCGACTGGCCGAGTCTCATCACTCATTCACCGGTTTACTTTGGGAATGATTTTCCTCTCTGGCCAATAATTAGTTCACTGACAGCGGCGGCGGCGTTTCGACAGCGTATCTCAGAAACACTCGGACTGTTATGAAAGCTGTTGCATGAACATTAGCATTGAAAAGAGCTTTAAAACAAAGCTGTTGCTCTGGTTTATTGAGTTTGTGAAGGTTTAGTAATGCGTGCTGATGCTTTTAACACACACTGAGTTTTTGCAAGAGAGTTTTGCAAAGATCCAAGGACGCAAGCAGATAGAGAGCAAGGACAGGAGAGACTGGAGATTAAATGAGTTCATCATCACTTCCAAGAAACTGGGCCAGGGCCTCTGTGTGTGTGAGTGTGTGTGTGTGTGTGTGTGTGTGTGTATTTATAGGTTTGCAAACATCAACATTTTCTCTCTTGTTTTATTTCTTCAGTCCATTTATCGTCTTTGAAGGGAATCTGGTTCAAAGAAGGTTTTAAATAAACCGGCATTAAATGACCGTCACGTACAGGATGGGTTCATTATTCACCAGACCCAGAGTCAGTGTGTGTGTGTGTGTTGTGAGTCAGAGGTCACACCAGCTTGTTTTGTTATTGAAATTGCTGTAAAAAAAAGAAAAGAAAAGAAAAGAAACTATTAGAATAACCGACATTCTTGTGCTTCGACTGTATTTTTCTCTCCTGACCAAACAGAGTTTTGCAATATAAACAAAACTGGATTGAAAGTTTAATCAGAACAGCTGGAGATGATTCACAAACATTCATCAGCCGCAACATGTAATGCTCCGCCGTCTGATGAGAGTATTTTAAAACAAATTACAGTACAGTTACTGAAACTCGAGGTCTGATCAGAGGTTCAGAGTCGTGTTTGTCTTTGATTTGCTGCTCAGGGGTTTGAATTTATCCGTAAAATCAGCTGAAATTCAAGTAGAAATCAACTATAGTTTGTAAGAACTTAAGAGTAAAGTATGATTTTAAATGAAAAGAATGTTTTTTATCCACTAATTTAAAAAATCTTTCTGATATTTTCTGGATTTTGTGGAGATTTTTGTTGTATTTCCTGGTTCTCTGCGTTACAGCTCTGTGACATTTGACCCTTGTTATTCTCACTGTGGTTTATTTTCTGTTTAAGCTGATGTTTGTCATGTTACAGATGTTCTGGGGCTTATTTGTCATTTTGTCAGCTTGCAGCTAAACTTCCCTGAGAGACGGTCGATCTGTTGCAGCGTTTGTGTCTTCGGCTGATCGGTCAGCGGCTCTGATGAAAGAGACGCCTTCAATTGTCTAAAAGAAGTGAATGATTTCCAGAGAAACATTCACATGCAGCTCTGCAAGACTGTATGTCAGAGGTGACAGATGGCATGCTGGGAGTTTTCCTTTAAGGACAAAGCAGGTCCAACAGTGAGGTCAAGTCACCTTCCAGTGGACGCTGCGTTCAGGGACCATCAGGTTTTGTTTGTGTGGTTGGTTTATGTGCTCGTGTCCCTTCTCTTTTCTGCAACGTTTAATTAATGTTTAATGAGAGTAAATCAGTGAAAAGGCTGATCGATGAGCCTGTGAGACACAAAAAAAGTTATTAGTGTCACTAAGCCGGTCCGAAGCATGTTCAATCCAGACTGATGTGTTTGATTCAGCATCACCAAAGACTAAAACGATATGTTGGCAAATCTGCAAACACGTCTGCCTGCAGCAGAATCTGTTTGTGTTGATGAATAATAATAAATATAATAAAAAATACTCTTTATGTCCTTGATAAGGTTGCAAAGTGCTGCACATTTCATCACGTCTTCAGTCAGAAGGATTCAGGAACAGCTGACAGATCTCAGATGATACCCAGCACATCCTTTGTGTAAACTTGAACGAGGCCGTTTAACGCTTTAAAAACGATCCATCAGGTTTTGAATTCAGTGCAGAATAAAACGAGCCGCCGCTGTGAGACCGTGTTCGTGTTTCTCTGTGCTCGTTGAGTTAAAGCTGCACCAGCCGAGTAGTTTAAGGGAGTTTTGACTGACGTGCTGTCTCAGGTTTAACTTTAACGGATTTAACTCCGGATCTGACGTCACATCAAACCATGTGTGTGTGTGTGTGTGTGTGTGTGTGTGTGTGTGTGTGTGTGTGTGTGTGTGTGTGTGTGTGTGTGTGTGTGT
>JAPZDV010000025.1:777436-795815 GCA_029814665.1 Acanthurus lineatus | reverse complement strand
GCATCTGTATGAGACTCTGATGAGTGTTTGTGGCAGCTCGACAGCTTGTGTGTGTGTGTGTGTGTGTGTGTGTGTGTGTGTGTGTGTGTGTGTGTGTGTGTTTTTATGTGTGTGTGTGTGTGTTGGTGTGTTTGCAGAGTGTTTGGACGAGCTGTGTGATTAAAATTGACTGGTTCGGGTTTGAAGATGAGCTTTGATCACAGCAGGAAACAGTTTGATCTGATCTGAGGTCAGCAGGAAGTCACTCTGTCTCCGTCTGCTCCTCAGTTGGAGAAGCTGGCTCTGCTGGTGGAGCAGCAGCGAGGCTCCGCCCTCAGAGCGAGGGCGTCCTTCCTGGTGCTGACGCAGACGCTGCTGCGTGGCCTCGGCGAGCTGAGCGAGACTCAGCACCTGCTCACCGCTCAGAGGGTGTACATGCTGCTGGAGCCCCCCCTGCTGGAGGACATGAGGGACGACAGCACTCAGGTCAGATCCTGAAACATCTGTTGAAATATTTTACATTTTGAAATGAAGTCAGAAAAGAACTGACCAATAAATTCTCTTGTTCTTCGAACATGTTGTTGTTTGTTTCTGTAAACAGGAAGTGGAGCGTCACGTCAGCGTCCCCTCGTCCTTCTCCGAAGCTCTTACGGTGTACCTGGGCAGGTGTACGCAGCAGCCAGCTGACGGGCTGAACAGAGAGTACAGCTTCGTTCTGATGTCGCTGCTGGGAGACTTCATCACCTGCCTCAGGTGTCACGACGCCTCCTTCAAAGGTAACAACCCTCCTGCCTGTGTGACGGCTTCACCTGATTGGACACACAGCGTGACCTGTCGTTGTTTTGCAGGTGAGGTTTGGTGGAACCCTGAGAAGCTGGACACAAACACCTGCTGCTACCTGAGCCTGACCTGCCGCCTCTTCAGCGTCATCATGAGCGGCGCCGGCGAGGGACCAGCAGCCAGCAGCTTCAGAGACCTGATGAGGCTGTTCATCCAGGTATGAAGTCACTTCCTGTTTTAAGACTGATGTTTTTTACTTTGAAAGTGTCATTCATTTGAAATGTGGCTAGTTAGCATAGTTAGCCTTTTCACTGAGCCATGCTAGCTGCTCCCCTTGTTTCCAGTCTGTATGCTAAGCTAGGCTAACTGGCTGCTCACTGTGGTTTCATATTATCACACAGTCATGAGACTGGAACTGGAGTGAACACCTGTCTCACCGTTCTCTCCCTCTGGTCCAGGTTCACCTGCCTGAGCCGCTGATGCTCTTCAGGTTCCTGTGCGTGCTGTGGGGATACGGCAGTAACCATGGAGACCAGCTGGACGTGAAGGTGGGCGCCGTCCTGCAGACGCAGGCTCTGTACATGGGCAGAGCTCTGCTGGGCTCTCAACCCGCCGCCACGCTGGACACACTGGCAGCCGCCGACTCACCTGGTGAGAAACAGGAACTCGTTCAGGTGTTCAGGTGGATTCGATGCTCTGATTCAGATCGAAACATCTCAGCAGCTGCTGGACTGTGATGAAATGTTCTTCAGGGTGAACTTTAAATAACATCTGTGAATCTCTGACCTGTCTGTCTGTCTGTCTGCCTGCCTGTCTGCCTGTCTGTCTGCCTGTCTGTCTGACCGTCTGTCTGACCGTCTCTCTGTCTTGTCTTCCAGGTCAGAGTGATGGAGAGGGAAGAAGAAGTGAGTTGTATACGAACCCAGACACATACATGCACACGCACATGCACACACACACACACACACACACACACACACGCACATGCACACACACACACACACACACAGCTCAGGGTTTGTTCAGCAGCTTGAAAATTTAGCTTTTTTCTTAATTTTACCTGTCATGTTTTTTCCAGGTGAAAATTTGCTTAAATCTGAGTTTAATCCTTAAAAACAAACATCGTCGTGTTTAAACTATCACACATGTTTATTTATCACACGTGACTTTATCGTAACAGTTTGAACTGAAAACTTTTTTGGTTTCGTTGCCTTGAAAGTTCTTGAAATTTCTCAAGTTTTACTGTTAAAAAGCCGAATCGACTCTCAGAGACTCTCTGCATATTCAGGTTCCCTCATTTTGTGACATGAACATGAATTCACTTCATGAATTTTGACAGGTTTTATTTGACTCACTTAAAGGTCTTTGTGACCAAACATGCGACCTGTAAATCTGAAACCTCACATCGTTTCCCCTCCAAGAATCAAAACCGAAAACTATCTGTAACTAAAGATGAGCTGATCAGAAGCACAAAAGTCCTTCAAACTCAAACTTTTATAAGCTTTTAACGAGTTTTCATGCTCACAAAGGAATTTCCTGCTAACTTTGTAATATTTCATTTACAGATAACTTGATTCATGCTTCAGCTCATGTGTGTGTGAGGATGAAACTGACTTTAACTCTTTATTAAACACACACACACACACACACACACACACACACACACACACAGAAAAGCTTGAGCTCTTGTAGATTTACAGACTTTACCGTTTCGCCCCCCCTCAGTGTTTCCGTACCCCGTCCCCCCCATCGAGGAAAACGTGTTGGATGAGGGCAAACTGCTCAAACCCTGGGACACCAAGAAGGTAAAACATCAGTTTATTTTGTATTTTCTTCTTTTATTATTCAATAGAAATCTTATATTTTATTTCCTGAATTCTGTGATTAAAGTCAAACATCAAAACTAAATGCAATTATTGTAGTTTTTCATCTTTATTTTAACATTCAGCTAGAAAAGAGTTTTTATGTTATTAAAAGTCACCGCTGTCATGTAAAAAACTGTCAAACTTGTTTTTTTTTATAAAATAAAAGACTTGGCAGCAGTTTTTCTTCACACAGGTTTTATTTTGAACAAATGAGGCAGAAATTCTGACATTTTTATCACATTTTGCATTTTTCTCCCTTCAGTTGCCTCTGTTGTCGTCCCGACCCAAATCGTGTGAAGTCCCCGGTATCAAGTGAGTGTAACGTCACACACACACACACACACACTGCACACACTCGTCACACACTGATGGACGTTTCTTCGCTGCGGTCTGAGATCTGATTGGACGCAGACACGGTGACTCCCTTCAGGCAGAAGTCAGCTCGTCTGCTGCTTCTGTTGCTTTTGTGTTTCTCATCTTTGATTCAGCAGAGAACCGAACGGCGTCAGATATCAAACGTTCTCTTCGGGGTTTAACTAAAGAAAATCGAAGGGCTGAGAAACAGTTTGATGGATGTAAAGATGAAGAGTGACGCCTTGAAAAGAGAAAGTTTAAATCCTGTCTTCTGTTTCCTCTCAGCATCTTTACGTCTCCGGAGCAGCCGTCCCCGCCGGCTCACGGCGTCCCGTCGGCCCTCAACACGGGCGGCTCGCTGCCCGACTTGTCCAGCCTCCACTTTCCCTCCCCGCTGCCCACGCCGCTCGACCAGGACGAGCCCGGCTACCCAGGATCCTCCTCTCTGAGCGGGGGGAGCAGCACGGGGAACCTGGCCTCCACCCTCACCCAGCTGGGCATTAACGCCGCCAACGCACAGGGGGGCAACGGCAACTTCCACCACCACACACAAGGTACGTACAGGACGTGTGTGTGTGTGTGTGTGTGTGTGTGTGTGTGTGTTTGCATTGACGGTGTGAAAAGAGACGCTCATGGTGAGTAAAGTGCAGAGAAACTTCAGCTGCAGAAAAACTGTAAAAAGTCAGTAAACAGCAGCCGAACAGTCGGAGACGAGCTGACGAACATGTGGAGAGCCAGATGTTTGGAGGCTCAGAGGTCGGGTTGGGGGGGGCATGAAGCAGCAAACAGATGAAGAAAATAGCAGGTGTGACATGAATGAGACAGTGTCGAGTTTCGGGTCGCAGATCTGCTGATCTTCTTCTCACTTCGTGGTCGTCTGTCGTCGTTTCTTGGAAGTCTGTCTGCGTTTTGCTTCGATCACGCGAAGATTCACAGAAGCTTCGAGGTCGAGACTCGAGTCTAACCGCAGTCTGCCTGTCTGACTGTGTGTTTGAGCCACTTTCTCTCTGCCAGCTCAACAGTTTTTAGCTGTTTTTAGTATTTATAAGGTTTGTTTCTGGCTTGCAGCATCACTGAGTTACATCAAATATAAGACTAATTGTTTATGTGAAATTTTGTTTTTGCTGCTGTCGAGATTTTTTGAAGATCATAGACACCAAACACTGAAGAAATGCTGTTCAGAGATCGTTCTGGTTATTTGCAGCTTGAGTTCAGTTGTTTTCATCGTCTCTAGAAGGTGATAAAAGGCTTTTACACCTTTATGTTGATTCATCATTGAGAACTCTGAAGAAACTGGTTCATCCACCTCGTTTCTTTTCATGACTAAGAAAAGACGATGATGAGACGCTGGAAACTGTGACTTCCACGTGTCGCACCGCTGACAGAAAGACCAGATGTCAGGGGTTTGTTAGAAAGAAATAAGATGATATTTGAGGCCAGTTTCGTTACAGTGAATCTGAGAAAAAACCTGACTGTGTTTTTTTACCAGAAAGGAAGCGACGTGGCCATAAAACAAGCCGGTAAAAAACCCACAAACCTGAAGAGACGTTAAGTTTCACCACAAAAACAACGAGGTCAATGAGACAGTTTTCAAGACGAAAATGAAGACGATGATGTGACATTTTTCACTCAACCTGTTTTTCATCAGATAACAATCAGATGAAACCTCGTGTGAAATGAATTACGCAACATTTTGCTGAGATGTGACACGATCTGCTGGATTCAAATGATGTCAACAGTTTCAACAGAACAAAACTGGAACGTGTAGTCGTGTTTTTCTCGGATAAAGACTTGAACGCAGACGGTTTGTTGATATTCAGTCTGACAGTGTTTCCTGATCTCAGATGTTCATTTTGTGTTATTTTCAGTGTTATTTTTCACTGGACAAAACTCCAGAAGTTAGTTGTTCTTAACTTGAACCGTTCTTCACATTTGGACACATTTAGAAACAGCTGCTCCCTGTGATTGGTGGAAATGGGTCCTGAAATCAGTTTGATCCTGTAGAATCGACTCGGTGACCGACCCTCTTTAATTTATCTCTCAGTTTCAGTCTCGACTCATGTGAGCAGGTCAGATAAAGAGGAACCAGCTTGTAAACAAAGAGTGGCGGTTCAGTTCCTCTGCCGGGGGATGCAGATCCTCCTCGAGTGTCCTCGACTCCGAGCGGCTCAGTGGCGTCGGATCAGTGTGGATCAAAGCGTCAGCTAAGTGAAGGTTTGCACAGGAAGCATGTGGGTGACAGTGAATGAGATGAAACCAACGGCGGGACGGCGCTCTAAGTTTAGCTGCTGAGGCAGAGAAGGGAGGGGTTTTTTTCGTGGGTTTAAGTGCAGTCGGAAAAATGTGTTTTTACCGTTTGTGAGGTGACTGAAAGAAACCGCCGGCAGGAAGCTGCCGTCGGCTCGAACTCAGGCTGCAGCTCGTCGCTCCAAACCCGAGTCTGAGCTGCCGCGCTGCGTTTGTGTGGCTGTGAACCAGATGGAAAGACCGACTGTCAGGTGGAACCACAAGGGGAAGCACGGACTGAAAACCACAAGCTGTCACCTTTTAGTTTGAGTGTGTTTGATGAAACTGCAGGTAGAGGAAATGTTCTTATGTGTTTTCTCTTTTCCTGAAGCCAGAAACAATGAGAGTTTAAAGTTAAAAGTTGCTGTTGCTGCTGAATCAGCTGTGAGAGAAAAAATCTCATTGATTCAGTGACTTTCTGACCTTTCTGACCTTTATTGCAGCAGCAGTTCTGTCAGATTCACACTTTTAAACAAGAAAAGGCAGATTACAGTAAAACACACTGTCGTTACATTAACATTCACGCCTCAGAAACTCTCCTCCAGCGCCACCTGCAGGCCAAACCAACTCTGCATACACGGCTGTCATGTAATCTACATGGGGTTGGTCATGATCTCCAGATGATGAACTGTGTGAACTCTGGTGACCCTGTTGGATCTTCTGTGTGACTGGTCTGGTCCAAAGTTCACAGGAGACACCAGAGAAGCTTCTGTTGGTTCAGTCTGACTTCTGTCACAGCGGCAGGACGAACGACTGAAATGTGCTGCAAAAAAATAAACTCACGACTTCATGAGGAGCAGCTCGGCTCTGATGATGGAAACGTTTCTCAGTCGGTTCATCATTTTATTACGAAGCAAAACTTCAGTCAGCTTCAGATTTGTTTTAAAGAACAACAGGCCTTCATGACCTTTGACATACCTGTGCAGGTGCGCAGCATGTTTCTGTTTTAAAACCAGAGCAGTTTGTCTTCAGTGTGGTCGAGTGTTGCAAACATCTGAAGGTGAGATGAACATCTTCAGAGTTCGGTCTCACGTCTTTGTTCCTGGTTTCAGCTCAGACAGACGACATGAACGTGACCCCCCGAGTGTTTAAAAAAAGAAGCAGGGGAGGGAGGGGGGAGGGAGGTGCAGTGAGGTGAAGCAGAGATGAAGCGAGAGGAGGCCTGAGTGTGTGTTTGATGTTCACACCTGCTGAGATCACCTGGGGAGGAGCCGAGTCCCCGAACACACACACTGTTTTTAAACCGAAGCTTCAGAGACGAAAATAAAAGTCTGAACTCGTGTCGTCGTTTGTTTCTCAAAAAGATTCAAAAGTTTTTCTGCATCAAAACAAAACAAACTTCTGTGAATTTAAAAGGATCATTTTCTGTTTTTAAGTCGTTTCTTTCTTCTGGATCCTTCAGTCTTTTCTCTGTTGTTGTTGTTGTTGTGGTTGGACGTTTGTGTTTTAAGTGTCTGTTTGCTGTGAACGTTTGTGTCTCACCGGCTGTCGTCTTGTTTTCCCTCCCCAGGTCTCCTGGCGTCTCTACAGAGCACGATCAGTAACCCCTCCCTGCAGTCGTCGCTAAGCAACCCCAACATCCAGTCATCGCTCAGCAGCCACTCCTTCTCCAACTCTTTGAGCTCCGCCTCCCTGCACTCGTCGCTCAGCAACCCCTCGCTGCAGTCGTCCCTCAGCTCCTCCCCCTCCCTGCCGTCCTCCCTCAGCAGCCAATCGCTGCACTCCTCCCTCAGTAACTCCTCCCTCCAGTCGGTGTCCAGCAGTAACCCCGGCTACAGCAGCGGCGTGGGCGGCTCTGGCTCCTCCTACTCGCCGCTGCTGAGCGGGCAGGGCCAGCCGCCGCTCAGCACGTCGCCACGGAGACGAGCACAGCTGTCCCCGCTCATCCTGCCCATGGGGGGGGAGTCACGGAGGCATCACTCCAAACAGTTCTCCCCTACCATCTCCCCCACCCTGTCCTCCATCACACAGGTGAGAGTTGCACCTGAGGCTCCTCCTCATACTCACACGCACAGGTGTAGAATAAATAAGGTGTAGAATGACACTAACTTACCTCTGACCCCCCCTCTCCCACCTTCAGGGCGTCCCTCTGGACACCAGCAAACTGCCTTTGGACCAGAGGCTCCCTCCGTACCCGCTCAGCCAGTCCCACCAGCACCAGCCGGCCCAGCAGCCGTCTCCACTGGGCCAACACCACCACCAACAGCTGCACCGCCTGCAGCAGCCGCGGCCCAACGCTCAGCAGCAGCAGCAGCAGCAGCAGCAGCAGCAGCAGCAGTCGCAGTCCATGCAACAGCTCCACCTGCAGAACCTGCGCAACACACACAACCAGCACATGCAGCACTTTGGGACGGTAGGTTCCCGATAAGAGCAGGTGAAAGAGTCCAGATTAGCAGATTACAGGGATTATGTAAAGATGGCTGTGTGTTTCTGTGCAGCAGCAGCAGCAGCGGCCGATGGGGCAGCAGGGGAACGCGGTGAACGCTCAGCTGATAAAGAACGAGAGGCCGATGGATCCGTGCGTGCAGAGCTCCTCCTCGTCCTCGCAGTGTCACGTCAAACAGGAAACGGAGCCGCAGCGAGCCGACGGCCTCCCCCAGCTCCAGCAGATCAGCCACAACCTGACCTCCGAACTCTACAACGTAAGTGACCGCAGCGCCGCCAGAGGCTTTCACACCGGGTTCGACCCTGAAGCAACAGTAAAGTATCATCCACCACTCTGCCCCCTAGAGGCTTCAGTTGTTATTACAGCCAACATGCTGATAATTCGTCTGTTTTTCAGTCCGTCTGCACGTTCCAGTTTGATGTTTTGTAGTAATTCTGAGCTGGTAGTGATGTTACAGGAGGAGTCTGCAGGTCTTTAAACAAATCAAGATTTAACTTCATCAGAGTCATCAGATAATCGTGTGTGAGATCCGTTTGATGGGTTAAAGTGTTAGTCATAATGCTGCCGCAGGTCACTGAAATCACTGCTGTCCAAAAGGAGCAGGAGGGTTCACACATCAGTCTTAATCTGGCAGCTTATTGTTGTAGATTTCTTCATTAAAACGTTAATCTGAAGGACGGAGCACAAAGTTGAGGCTCGTCTGTGTTTTTTCAGCCGTCATCTTTCAAAGGAGCAGCTTTGATCGTCTGAGTCACTCAGAAAGAGACACATTTGTTAAAGTTCATCCAGATTGAAGCCACAGTTTGTTTGTCTTTGCTGCTGCACTTTTCTCCGTCAGCGTCAGAAATAAAAAAACATGAGTCCTTTTTGTTTCCTCACAGACGAATCATCGAGCTTCACGACCACAAACTTCACATGCCTCCTCTGTTTTGATTGCCGGTCAGCTCCGAAAACACGCTCTGATTGTTGCAAACAAATTTTCAGTGCAGGGAAAAACCTCTAATTAAAGGAAAAAATAAAGATGGTTATTATGGCGCAAACAACAGCAGCTACTGGCTGTTTGTGTCCCGACGGCCAGCGAAGCCTCATAACTTTGTTCTGTAAGCGGCTGGAATTTGTTTTGGTCTCTTACAAAAACGCTGTGTCATCCGCGGATGCCTCGGCACTATTTTTAGTCGGTGGAAATGCCAGATTCGATTAGCTGATTGAATCCTCTTCAGTCATTTGTCCGTGCTCGGTGTTGTAAGTCAGTCAGAAACAATCAGACTCTTTCACTCTTCGATGTGTTCGTCTTTCCTCTGAAAGCGTTGATGTCGTCCTTGTTGTCTCTGTTAGTGGCAGCTACTTTTATTAGCACATGAGCTAAATTTAGTCCTGGAGTCTGAAATTCATACCTGCTGCAAAATAACAACAAATACAGACACGAGGTCATAAATAACAGTGAACATCTGAGAGCTGCAGGCGTCACGTTCACTGTCATTTAATGTTAAAGAAAAGCATCTGATGCTGTTTTCTGGTGTTTAACAGAGTAAATGTTGTTGTAACAGAGAAACTTTCTCTGAGAAAGAGGGAGACGGGCATTAAAGCCAAACTAACCAAACTCAAATGAGTTGACTTAGTTTTGTTTTATTGTGGTTTCCGTCTAAATGACTGATAAATACACAGATGAAGCTCTCGGCGGCGTTCGTCTCAGAAACCACTGAAACCACCAAAATATCCTGTTTGATCTGAAATATCAAACCTAGTTGCCATTTTGTGCTTCAAACTAGCTTCATTTATGAAACAAAACAAGTTGTTTGAGCAGTTTGAATCAAATCCTCTGAAAAATAACAGGAAAAAAAAATCCAAAGAGAGAAAAATGTTTATTAAAAGTTTCAGTTTCAGTGTTTGTGAAGACGTTTGTAACCGAGACTCCACCTTCATGTTTCCCAGGATGCCTTTCTGAACACTCTGCTGGACGACCCGTATCTGAACCTGCAGCTGACGGGCAAATCCAACCAGCAGGTAACAGCTGATGATGTCATCAACACTGGCTGAAGGGGCGGTGATGTCATCAGCTGGTGTCTGAACGCATCATTTGTGTTTGTTGTCGAGTGAAAATATCACATTTTTTTAAATTGATATCATATTTTATTTTATTTCAGTTGCAGAATTCTGCCTTTTTTTTAATCCCAGACTGCGAACGAGCTTTTATTTAAAACAAGAACATCAGCCATAAAGACCTCTGACCTCTGACCTCTGACCTCTTCGTCCTCTGTGTTTTCCTGTCGCGTCTCAGTTCACCGCAGACAACCAGGGCGACTGTCTGTCTCTGAACCACGGCGGTTTGAGCTGCAGCAGCGCCGACAAGAACCAGTTCCCCCCCAACACGCAGGGGCCCCTGGACATGCAGGAGCCCGGGGACCAGCAGCTCCTCAACAACCAGAACCAGAACTACAACAGCGGGGAGGGTCGACACAACGTGCCCAACATCATCCTCACCGGTGGGTCCGGAAACAAAACTTTGTTCTGTTCATTTAACGGAAGATCTTTAACACGAACGCTGAAAAAACCTGCAGCTTCACAAGAAACTCTGCCAGAGTGAAAGAGTTTAAAACCAGCATGTTGGGTTTTAACAGGAAGTAATTGATCAAAGAAGGTGATAAGATTTTAAATGTGACCTGATATTTCAGTCAATATCCAAAAACTCTTCTTTGCTTATTTCTGTGCAGCTGAAAGTTCCTTTTAAAACCAAATGATTTTGTTCCTCTTGCAGAAAGAAAACAGCTTTTACATGAACGTGAAACATGAACGCAGGAGGTTTTTGATTTGTTTCTGTCGAGTCTTTTAAAATGTAGTTTTTGGTGTTTTGAGCATCACAGGCAGATTATCATCAAATTTCACTGTGTTTAAGACACACAGACGCCGTTACAGCCCAAAACTCTGAACAACAAAACAAAGTGCTAACAGGAAATACATGTGACTGATTTGAGGGTAAATTTTTCCTTTAAAATCAGAAGAGAAAGTTTCTCTGAATCTCGAATAAATAAAAACATGAAAAACAACTTCAATCATTTCGATCTTCAGTTAAAACTGAAAGACGACGCGATTTGTTTGGATCCTTTGAATCTTGAGCTGAGACGTTCTGGGAAGTTTAACAGAACCTGAAGTTAAAGTCTTTTACCTTTTTTTTTAAATAAAACTTAATATTTCTGAGCTGTTTTTAAATGTTTACGGTTCATCTTCAGCGGGAACCAATGAGCTGAGAGCTCAGAGCTGCAGACAGGAAGTCAGACTGATGAAACGTCTGCTGTTTGTTTCCTTCATAAACATGTCTGCCCTCCTCCCCCCCCGCAGGTGACTCGCCGCCGGGCCTGTCGAAAGAGATCGCCAGTGCTCTGTCTCACGTCCCCGGCTTCGAGATGGATCCGTTCTCGCTGGACGACCAGCTCAGGATGGACCCGCTGGCTCTGGACATGCTGGACGGCGACCTGATGCTCGCCGACCCGGCGGTGGAGGACTCTTTCCGATCCGACCGGCTGAAGTGACCCGGTACGCCCTCTGCCCCAGGAGCTCGGTGGGAATCGGCAATTAGGCGCCAACCGGACGGAGGTGGAGAGGATGGGGGTCGGCGCCGCTCCGCCGCCCACTCGTCACTCCCCCCAACTAGACTGTGTGCAGAGCTTTGGACGTCACGGCGAAGCCTCGGCGAGACGGACCGGAGGTTTCTGATGGAGGTCGGATGGAACTGAAGGAGGGGGGGGTTTCCATCGAAGGCACTTAACTGAAAACGCTCTGCAATGCTTGAAATCGAGCAAAACCAAGACGCTTCTCTTTGTAGGCATTAGCTTGTGCGAGTCTTATCTGCATGTTCCTGAAAAAAAACAAAAAGCACTCGCAGCAAAGCAAACACGCAAAAACAAAACAAAACAAAGCAAAGCGCTCGCGTGACGTCGGCTTGATGCAAGAAACAAACATCTGTACAAAACCAGCAACGCTCGGAAGATCCTGAACAGCTTCAGTGACCCCCGCAGTGCTCCGACCGGCAGCCGTGTCGGCCATCACTCCACGGGAACGACCACACGTGATTGGTTCGGATTGTTTGACCCCTGATTGTCTTTAGGTCAGAAAAAAAAAAACTCCCACTGTTTAATCAGCCACTTTGACAGGAAACCAGCCATGAAAAAAAAGAGCTCTGAGTATTTTTATATCTTATTTTCCTCCTTTGATCAAACTGATCAAACTGATCTGTGTTCATACGAGTCAATCACAGAGAAGCAGGTGAAAGGTTTGATGTGATGTCGACTTCCTGCTTCTTTGCAGCTTTTTCTGGCTTCAGAGAATCAAAACGCTGCCCGTCAACGAGACTCGCGTCCAATCAAAGCAGCTGATAATCGTCAAATTATTCTGTGGTCACATGAGACACTTTTCTCTAAAACGTAAACTTTATCCTGAGCTGAGACGTCAGATAATCAGGACGAGAAAACACGTGATTCAGATGAATCAGAAGATCTCAGATGATTCAGTGAAACAGAAAGAAAAATTGGACAAATTCAGTTTAAACGTTGAACTTTTTTTCCTTTCTGACCTCCTGAAGTCGTTCAGATGAAACAATCTGAGATTAAAACATCGGCTCTGGAAGCAGAAACTGTTTTTCTATTTTTATGAAATCACAAACCCAAAAGTGTCTCGTCTGATCACAGATCAGTTTTCATCCTTCAGTTTTTATCTCTGTGACGTTTGGAACTCAGTTTTCCCGAGTTTCCCTGAACGCCTCTGCCTGACAGAGATGCTGAGTCGGACTCATGCAGCTTCGCAGCGTTTTAGCCCCGTTTTGACCCGAAGCCTCGTGTGCCTCCTGCTGTTTGTGTGTGTGTGTGTGTGTGTGTGTGTGTGTGTGTGTGTGTGTGTGTGTGTGTGTGTGCGCGCGTGTGTGTGTGTGTGTGTCCCCACGTGCCCTCTAACAGAAAAGACTCGCTGTCCCGTTAAAGACGGACGACAGAAGATCAGATGCACTTGTTGTTGTTGTCGTCTCGTGAATTTGCTGCAATCTAAAGAAAACTTATGCATTTCAAAGATGAAACTGAAAGTGTTGCTGAGTGACGGAGTGACGGAGAGTCGGAGTGACGGAGTGACGGAGTGACAGAGGAAAGAGTCGGTGGCAGATGTGACGCAGAGTTTCTCTCCTCTGGACCTGCAGATGTTTGACGAGCGCAGGAACGCTGACTCCAGATCTGCGTGTGTGAGACAGAAACAGTCGCCCATCAGGCTTCAGCTTTATCTCGCTTTCAGGTCTCGTTCTTAAAGGGCAGTTCCACCTTTGTTGTTCTTGCTGTTTAATTTAAACAGAAATTTAAAAAAAAAACACATTTCCTGCAGCAGCTAAAAACCTGCAGTTAAGATCAAGAAACCAGTTTAAAGGTGACGCCTTTAGACCTTTGACCCAAAGAAAAACAAGTTCTGATCAGCGTTTTTGTTTAACGAAGGACTGAAACAATCAATCCTGAACCAAAACTGCTGCAGATTCATTTCCTGTCAGTCGAAACTTGTGTTCAGCTCTTCATTAAGTCCTGCTTCCCCTCAAACGACAGAAAATAATTTGCAACTTTTTGAAAAATTGATTCAAAGTCAAAAGTTTTTTCTTGAAAAATACCAAACGTTTGCTGATTCCGGCTTCACATTTCATCTTTAATCAAAAATAGTCAACAGATTAAAAAATAATAAACATTGTTGTATCAGTGTTAATTGCACCTGTGACCTGTCCAGCAGTGATGTCACACCTGTGCAATGATGTCACACCTGTGCATCCCTGCAGGTGAAAGGTCGCCTCTCAAACATCTAATGAACTTTAAATCCTTTTTTCATGAAATTTCTACAAAATAAAAGAGATAACTTTTGTCTAAAAGCTTAAAGCAATAACAAACACTTGCAATATTTGGTGGGATTGCCCTTTAAACCCCGGTCACTGTGATTGACAGCCCTTAGCCCCGCCCCCTTTGCCTTGCACCTGCTGCACCTGTGTCTTCAAGCCGAAACACAGTCACTTATTTTTATGTAACAAAGGAAAAATTTAAAAAATATAACAACTTCTTATAAAAAAATATTCTGAGTATAAAAAGTTTTATTTTTTAAAAATCTGCGTGTAAATAATTTCTCAGATAAAAATCTTTAAAAATATTTAAGACGAAAGAAGAAAAAGCAGCTTGTAGAAGTTTGAGGTCGTTCGCAGTCGGAGAGTTTTTGATCAGCAGCGAAAAATGAAATTAGCTGCATGAATCTTGTGTGAGCATCAAGGACGTTCACACCCTCACCCCCTCACCCCCCTGGTTAAAATACCGTTGTCACTTCCTGTTTCTGTTGTTTCCAAGCTTCACGAAGCCCCTCGAACGCGTCTCGTGTTTGTTTGAGTCACTGAAGAAAGTTTGTGGAAAAATTTAACACAAATCAACTTTGATTAGAAGATTTTATTCAGCTTTTCTTCTTCTTTTATGTTTTTCATTCAGTCATCATCATCATCATCATCAGTGTCCGTCACTGCTGTGTTTCCCAACATGGGGGGCAGGACCCCCTTTAAGGGTCACATGATGAGCAGATATTAAGAGATTTAAAAACAGGAAACACGTGAACACGGATGAGATCAATCTATAACATTTGTATTTAAAAGAGCAAAAAAGGTTTGTTTCAACATCAAACTTTGTATTTTCGTTGACTTTATTTGCATCACGAACAGCTGCGAAACTGAAACGAAAGAGTGAAACTAAACAGAAATCAAAGTAAACTGAGGAGAAAAGAAAAAACCACAAACTGATTTCATTTAGAAAGCTGATCGATCACGGAGAGAAAATTCATCTGTTTTTGTTTTTAATGGGAAGTAAACTGTTAAATGTTCGTCCGACTGTTGGTGGCGCCGTAGGTTTAGAGATTTTCGGCCTTGGTTTGAGGTTTTTGTGGTCCTGAAAAGTTTTTGAAATCGGTTTGAGTTTCCAGGTCTAAAATGTTTGAAACACTGACGTCTGCGCAGGAGAGAAGCGAAGGAGGGTTTCAGCTTTTATGTCACAAATAAATCGGACTGCGATCAATAACTGAAATGATTGAACAAACTGTTGAGCAGCAGATCAGCGTTTGATTTCTGAGGTTAAAGGTAGAAGGTTCAGGAGCAACGACACAGTTAACATGGGCTCCAGTCTTTCTGCTGCCCCCTGCAGGTCAGTCCAGGACGCTGCTGCTTCAGATTCCCTGTGCAGGTCCTCAAACGTCTCTGAGGATTTAAAGAAAGATTAAAAAAACATGAGAAGCAAAAACTTTTTTGTCATTTAATCGGCTTCTGTAAGAAAACGAGTCAGATTCGGTTTGAAGAATTTTATTTCCTGGAGTTTTTGTTGAGATTTTGTTGAGATCTTCTGACCTCTGAGACCTTTAATCATCAGGAGTTTTCCTGGAGGAGAGTTCGGGACGGTCGGTGTTTCGGCAGCCAAGAGATTTCAGTCAGATTAAAACAAACAAGGCGAAGAGTTTTTGTGTCGATCGTTTCTGGTTTGTTTGGGGTTTTTTTTGTGAAGGTGATAAACGAGGCGTGAAACCTCGGATCGTGCAGCCAAGTGGGATAAAAAGTTACCGTTACGAACAGGATTCAAAATGAACTCGATCTGTTTGTTTGTGGTTGAAACGCAGTCGGCGGTGAAGCTTTGGGGGTTCGATGCGTCTGAGATTCATGTCGAACTGAATTTGGACTCATTTTGTTCCCATGTTGAGTTTTTTTTCTCTCTGAGGACAAAAAGTTGATTAGTTCAAAGTTTCCAGCTTTAATGAGTCGAATCACTGCAAAGAAAATCTCTTAATGCGACATTTCTTTTCCTCCAAAACACTTTTAAGTTTCTGTTCCAACACTTTTATATCAGACTGAAAGATTTAGTCTCTTCTTTCTTTCTTTATTCGCCACTTTACCTTCTTTTCTTGCAGTGACTTTAACAAAAGATAAGAGCACTTTGTGGGTTCAGATCAAGTTATTAAAAGAAAATATTAATATTCAGGCTGAACTCTGAATCATGTGAGATTGTTTTTAGATGGAAATCAGATTCAAACTTGTTTGTGTCCAAATGAAAGTGAAAGAAAGTGAAGCTTTCAGGAGGAAAAAGAGGATCAGTGTGAAAAGAAGGAAATTTCTCCTTAAAAATGAGCTGATTTTCCTTTTAAAAGATTTAAAAGATTCAGTCGTCTTTTTGAAAACAGGTCGAATCTTCAGTGCGAAAGAGAAATAGTTTAAAAAAATCATCCAGTAATTTACTGACATCATCCTCTCCACCTGCGTGTGTGTTTGTGAGTGTGTGTGTGTGTGTGTTTCTTTGTCGAGAGAGAAGCATCTTGCTGTTGTTTATGCAATAAACCAGTGGTGAGTTCACATGCAGTTCCACACTATGCCAGTAGAGGGAACTGTTGACCAGCGAGGTAGAGTGTGTGTGTGTGTGTGTGTGTGTGTGTGTGTGTGTGTGTGTGTGTGTATGTGTGTGTGTGTATGCAGACTATGGATCAGTTTAAGGCCATATTTCATATTTTTTCATATTTTTTATTGATGTATGATATTAATTGCTCTCATATTATTAATATTGTTGTTAGTCTTCATGTTTTTAGGCTCCGGAGAATTTAAAAAAAAAAAAAATGGGCGTTTAGCGTCTTTTTGCTTTGTATTTGAATAATAAATTGACATTTGTTCTACTCAGATTTTTATTTGAACCTTGTGATAAATAACCAGGGAACGTTGAGTGTGTGTACATATGAACATGTTTTCAAACCAGAGGTGCTTCTGAACGAACAGGAGAGATTTTTAAAGAGACTGTACCTTCACATTATTTTCCAGAAAATAAACAAATTAAACCTTAAAACAGCTGCAGTCTGATTGTTTTTACACACACACGCACTGCACAGCGGAGGAGGAAGTATCCGGATACTTTTTACTGTAAAAGTACTCATGCCACACTGTAAAAGAAAATTACTCTAACAAGTAAAAGTCCTTAATTTAAAATGTTACTTCAGTAAAAATATATAAACATAATCACAAAAATGTAATCAGAGTATAAAAATGTTCTAGGATTTGATCTGATCTCATCAGACTTTTTTGGTTTCTGCATTTTTGCATTTATTCATCTTTAAACTGAAGTAATTTTTTGCATAATTTGTACCAAATATCGTAAAATTCGATTTGGATTTGAACGCAACACAATATTAGCATGTACAGTTTGTAAAAATATGCAGTTTTAAAATGTATTAAAAACATAAACTACAGTGGAGATCATATAAACATCATCCACTGAAGTTTTGCTTTAATAAAATAAAATTTAAAAATATGTTTTTATTATTTTTATTTCAGATTGAAGTGAGTAAAGTTTAATATGTGATCAGATGAGTAAACTAATATTCACCGTGAATAATTAAAGTAAATATATATAAATACAAATATGGCGGACAGCAGATTCGACATATTTATTTCTCGTGTGTGTGTGAGTGTGTGTGTGTGTGAGGACAGGAAACCACACACACACACACACACACACACACACATTAACATGATGATGGAGCTTCTCTGTTCGGTGTTTAAACATCCTGAAACAGCAATAATTCATTCAGTCACTTCAGTTTGTGTGACAGCTGCAGTCAATAGACAAGCATTCATACCGGAAACAACGATGCTGAGGCTTCAAAGTAAAAGCATCAAGGCTGCCAGGTTTAAAAATAGAAACGCTGAGGCTGCTGTGCATGTGATCAGTTTCACAGAGAAAAAACTGATCCAGGTTCAGTTTGTTCATGATCCTGAGTTTATTAAACCAACATGGAGGCGAAGTGATGGAGTAAAAGAACATTAAGGGATTTCTGTCAATCATAATAATCATTTTCCACTTCTGTTTACATGTGAATGTGTGTTTAATTCTCCGCTCTGATTGGTTCCTTTTTCATTAAACACATTAAACATAATTTGCTCAAATTAAGCCCAAACTCATCTGTTTGAAGGTTTTTCTCTGGTTCAAATGTTCTCAGATCAGATTAACATCCCGCTGCCTCTCACAGCGTTTCAGCAGCACGTTTGAATCGATCCTGAAGGGCTGCTGACAGAGCGATCAATTCATCTATTGATCACATGAAACCCACTGAGATGCTTCTGCGGGGCAAAGACACCGAGGTCACATCCTCACAAATGTTTCCGAGACGCTTTTAATCAGATGAAGAACATTAAACACAGGAAATCCAGTCAACAACAAAACTAACTTGTTTAAATATGATGATTAAAGATAATCTGTGTTTCTCCAGCCTGTAACAACGACATTAAGATGATAATAAAAGAGACAAAATCAAAAATAATCAATTAAATTCATAAAAAAAATGTTAAATTTTTTAATCAGATTTTTAACATTTCTTATCTTTATTCCCTTCCAAAAAAGTTTGGACTAAAATATATGATGTTTTAAACACATTAAACAGGATTAGAAGACAAAAACTTTCATCTCAAACAAGAAAGCATCAAAGTTTAATTCAGATCTGATCTGCTAACAACAATCAAATCCGTGTAATGAAAATATATTCGAACAGTTAAAACAGCAGCAGACTGAAAACTGTAGTTAATGTTTTTTAATGTCTTTTTAATTTTTATGATTTTGAAATATAAATATGTTTAGTTTTTTACTTCTAAGGGATCCAGTGACAAACTTCCCACTTTATGAGGCAAAGAAATGAACTTAAATACTTAATCAGAAATGTAACT
>JAPZDV010000025.1:761231-777336 GCA_029814665.1 Acanthurus lineatus | reverse complement strand
AAGACAAAAACTTTAATCTCAAACAAGAAAACATCAAAGTTTAATTCAGATCTGATCTGTATTTTACTTTTAAAGACTTCAGAGGAGAAAGTTTGGCTCAGGATCAAGTTAGAAGCTGATATATGAACAAAAAGTTTGCTAACAACAATCGAGTCCGTGTAATGAAAATATATGTGAACAGTTAAAACAGCAGTAGACTAAAAACTGTGCTTAATGTTTTCTAATGTGTTTTTTTATTATTTTTTAGGATTTTTAAATATAAATATGTTTAGTTTTTATGTTTAGTAGCCAGTGACAAATTTCCCACTTTATGAGACAAAGAAATGAACTTAAATACTGAATCAGAAATGTAACTAACTACATTTACTCAAGTACTGTGCTATAGTCTTATATATAAGATATTTGCATTTTATTTGAATATTTTCTTTTAATGTTCTTTTCTTCTTTTACTCTGTTTTACCTCTGAAGGAAAAAAAACACTGTTTTTATTTATAATCGTCCGAGCTCCATAAATGTGAAGATTTGCTGCTTTTTACTGCAGTATTTTTACTTGTAGTACAGTGTAGTATAAGCACTTAAAGTGACGTCTCCACTACAAATGTTTACATAAAAGCGCTCTCCAATCAGACTTTTATTTTGAAAGGTGACACCGGAAACGGTAGCTGTTGTCGCGCGCAAATTGACAGGCCGCTGCGGCTCCTCAGCAGACGGCAAACATGGACGTCACATGTGAGAGAATGACCTAAACATGATCCTTCCAGTTACCTGCGGGAAAAACCAGCGGACACAACAAGGTGAGAACGACACGATTTCACATCCGCCGACTTTATTCATCCTTTTAACGGGCCCGGTGACCGTTACGTTAGAAACTAGCCGCCTGGAAAGCTAGCTAACACGGAGGGCTAACAAACGTTAAAAGGCACGTCGCTTAACGGTAATGTCGATGCTCCCATTATCGGACACGCCTCCCACCGAAGCGCGTCTGTCGTTTCTCTCATAAATGTTTAAATATCAGAAAAACGGCGACGTTTCCGGTGAACTCGGCGTGTTTTGGTCGTTTTTTAAAATGCGTGTGTGTCATCAGTCACGACACTTCGCCTCCCACTCGCACATGTTTGGAAAATTTGAGATATTTGTTGTCTGTGTTCGCTGCATGTTGAAACTGTGCGCGAGAAGCGCGAGGACAGGCTGTTCCCGGTGTTCAGGTGCAGCTGTTTTGAGTCGTTTTCACCGGAAAACGCACAAAAAAACCGGACAAGACGCGAAATATCGGCGGAACGCAGGCGGCTCTGAAGCTGCGTCCGATATTGGAACCATGTGACTCTCTGATATCGGAGGTTTCGATGCGTTGCAGCGGCAGCGAACATCGTCCGTCACGCGACGAACGGACGCGGAGCCGCGAGCACCGGACACACCGACCGGTTTGTTTTTATTCACGGGAGGTTTGTTTGAAGTTTTTTATGGAAACAAATGAGATTAAATGAAGCAGAGCCAGTGTCCGATAATGGAACCTGTCGTGTTTAAGGGGGTTCAGGTTTAATCTCGAGCAGCTGCTCGGGCCTGTTTGTTGCAGTGCAGCTCTCCATCAGCTTCAGCGGATTCCTGCAGACTGCGAGCTGTTTCAGTGGAGGCTAGCAGGAGGGTCTGTCTGTCTGTCTGTCTGTCTGTCTGCCTGTCTGTCTGTCTGCCTGTCTGTCTGTCTGTCTGCCTGTCTGTCTGTCTGCAGGATGAAACACAAACAGCATCATCACATGAAGTCACTGTGAAACAAACACAGCAGGTTTTTCCAGGATTTAAAAAAAAAAAGCTTCAACAAACTGAAACCAAAAATAAAACATGAATTATTAAAGTCAAAGCAAAACCTGTCTGTTCAAATAAAAGTGAAAATGATGTTTATGAGGTTGTTTCCAGGCTGCTGGACGGAAACTGAATGAATGTTTGTGTTTGTTCTGTGCTTTGATTGGCTGACGGACGCAGCAGCTTTGGACTGTGTTTTTGGAGATTCTGGTTCAGGTAGACCTTAAACGCATCATCCGGCTCCTTGAACGTTACTCTGGTTATCACCACGATGTGATGTGATGTGTTAAATTTGCAGCTTTTGACCTGAAAAACAATTTGCATGAATCTGCAGAAAGATGCAGTTTTCACGGTTTTTCCATCCGGAGACACTTTGTGACGATCTGATAAACGGTTCATCAGCCGGTTAAACAGTTGTGATCAGTTTTCACGGCCATGCGGCTGTTTTCTGAAGAACTTCTGTGAAATCCGTCTGTTACGGAGCAGAATGAAACAAAAAACCTGGTTTATTTGTGTGAAAAACAGCTGATGGAGGTAAAAACCTGACGCTCCTGCTGAAGCTCCTCCGTCCTGCAGATGGAGTTCAATAAAACACAGATGTGGGTAGTTAGCTGGTAGTTAGCTGGTAATTATCAGATTAGTGAAAATAACTAGCAGACCTGGTAATAATGAGCTCAAGCTGACTGTTTCATCGGTGGTTTAACGTAGTTTGCTAGTTAGCAGACTAGTCAGGCTCTCTAACCAGCGACGGTCAGTCTGAGAGGAGTTTTGAGCCGCTGAACGAGTTTTTGGACAAAGTTTCCCAAAAGTCCTGAACTTTTATTCTTTAAACACTTGACTCTGATGTTTTTCGTGGTTTTGAAGGCGCCTCAGTTTGATGCGTAACCATGGAAACAGAGGCTGAACTCAGATCTGCTCAAACGGCCTCCATGTTGGTCATGTGACCTCAGTCCTGATTTGTTCGTGTGAACCTTTAAAGATGTCGATCTTTTTAAAAACAGCTGATACACGGCGACACACAGGAGACATCACACACACACACACACACACACACACACACACACACACTCACACACTCTGCAGGTGAACACATGAACCATGTTTGTGTGATGGAGGACGGCTGCGATAAGCCTGAGAGGAAAACGTGTCGCCTCTTGTAAAGAATTTGTCGCTGCAGAGTGAAAACTGAGCGGGAGGAGAGAACGGAGATGCTGGTGGAGATGTTGGTGGAGATGTTGGTGGAGATGTTGGTGGAAGGAAGCAGAAAAATGTCACGGAGCAGCTGCATGTTGGAATAAAAATATCAGAGTATCAGTTATCGATTGGTTTGATTGGTTTCTTTATCAATAGCTGGATGGATTAAATATAAACGTGCTGTTTACATTACAAACACTCATTCGGCCTGCAGGAAGCTGAAACACGCTGATGCACTCAAACGCACCTTTCCATCCACTCTCAGCACCAGATGGTCCCGTTCAGGGCAGCGGGGGCTGCAGCGTGTCCCAGCATGCACTGGGGGAGAGGCAGCGCAGACAGACAAACATGTCTCGAGCTCGGCGTTCCCGCATGTTTCTGCTCCGCGGGACGAAACACGAACTTCAGAATCAACAGTTAAATCTGCAGTCGGTCCTTCAGACTCGCTCCTCCGCATTCCTGCCGCGCTGCCTTCACTGACTCTCGCTTTCAGGAGATTACGCAACATCCCTGATGTACTCACGAGCAGTGTTATGCATGTGGACGAGCGGGGGCTCCTCTGAGGACCTCGACACACCCTGTTTGAGTTTCTGGCGTCATGTGTCATGATGCGTTCAGGGACAAGCTCATGAAGAACAGCAGCCTGACGGAGGAGGAGAGGCGTTTGTGTTTCTGACGGAGAGAGCAGCTCAGTCAGAGGAGATGCAGGCGTCTGTTGCTGTCAGTGAACCTCACGTGCTGCAGACGTTAACCTGCGATGTGTTTGTGCGTCTCTCATCGCTGTCTGACTTCCTGTCTGTGGTTTTCAGCTCTGAGCTCGTTGGTTCCCACCGATGATGAAACAAAATGCTTCACAATGTTTAGTTTTTAAAATCTGTTCAAACTGCAGTTTTTCAGGACTGATGCAAGAAACAAACCTGCTGTGGAACGAAAACTTTTCGCTCGAAGTCACGTGACCTTTGACCTTTTTACTGTCTGTTGTTGTTTGCGAAGGAATTTAAAATCTGTTGTTGACCTCGTTCTTCGCTTTTGATGAGATCATCTGCAGAATGACTTGAAAGAGAAAAGTGTGTGTGTGTTTGCGTGTGTGTGCGTGGGTGGGGATGTGTGTGTGCATGCATGTGTGTGTGCCTGTGTGTGTGTGTGTGTTCGGTAGCCCTCGGTCACGTTGGCCGCCCGCCGGCCTCCGTCCTCGGTCGCCATCTGTGACAGAATGTTGCTCCGTGTTTTCTTCCCGCTCTGCCAAACTCGCCGTCACTTTACAGAAACACGTCGTTTGTGTCTTCAGCACAAAAACAGAATAAAAAAATCCCATCGCAGCGTCGCAGATTAACAGATCTGCAGTTTCTCCTCTGAATGTTGTGAATCGTGTGTGTGTGTGTGTGTGTGTGTGTGTGTGTGTGTGTGTGTGTGTGTGTGATAACATGCAGCTTTGGACCAAACAAACAGTGAAGGCGTCACTTTGGGCTCTTTGTGAGAACATTTCTCTCTATTTTCACATTTTGAACGAAGCAAACAATCGACTGCAGCCAGCTCAGTTACTCTCAGTACTCTAATTACTTTTCACTGAGTATACTCGAGTTCTTCAGAGCGACACTTTCGCTGTGTGCTGACAGATTGATCAGTGAAAGTTTTTGTCCTAAGTGTTTCAGCATCAGACTGATCAATACCAGGTCACCATGGAGTCAGTCTGTCTGTTATCACACACTCATAATCAATCAATCAATCAATTAATCAGGAGTCACAGAGTTTAACTTCATGTTTTTGGTCTCTGGCTGAAGCTTCAAGAGTTCAAAAATGATCAATAATCAATGATTAAAAGCAGATGGAGGCAGACGAGTTTCAGTAGAAACAAATGAACTTTTAGGATCAAAGTTGATCACAGGACAATAATCAACCAAACTGATCAATCAATTGATCAAACAGTGAAGGGAACTGACCTTCAGCTCCGGGTTCAGAGTTTCTGAGAACAAATTTACGAGATTTACAAAAAAGAGTCAGAGACCAGAAGAAGAGAAAGAGAAAGAAAGGGGTTTGTGGTGCAGTGTGAGGTGGGCTGTGACCTGCAGGGGGCGCTGTGGGCTGCAGACTCACATCAGCAGACTGAAGGAGGCAGAGAGAGAGAGAGAGAGCGACACATAAAGGGGCTGCAGGAGCCGAGGAGGCGTTTGGACTCTGATCCTCACAAGATTAAACAGCTCGACACAAAGGAGACGCTGCTGCCTCAGTCCTTCACTCATTCACTCCTTCACTCCTTCACTCCTTCTCTCCTTCACCTCCTCACTCCTTCTCTCCTTCACTCCTTCTCTCCTTCACTCCTTCACTCGTTCATCAGGGTCTCTGAGGAGAGACGATGCCGTCTGTCTGCAGGATTTCTGCTCAGCTGATCTCAGGTCAGATTCTCTTTTTTACCGAAACGTTTAAAAGGATGAGTTTTAATGTTGAGAGAGTGCGTGAGTGTGTCTCTGTGTGTCTCTGTGTGTGTGTGTGTGTGTGAGTGTGTGTGTGTGTGTGTGTGTGTTTGTGAGTGTGTGTGTGTGTGTGTTTGTTTATGTGTGTGTGTGAGTGCGTATGAGTGAGTGTGTGGGTTTGTGTGTCTGTGTGTGTCTTTGTGTCTGTGTGAGTGTGTTTGTTTGTATATCTGTGTGTCTCTGTGAGCGTGTGTGTGTGTGTGTGTGTGTGTGTCTGTGTGTGTCTCTGTGAGCGTGTGTGTGTGTGTGTGTGTGTGTTAGTGTGTGTGTCTGTGTCTGTCTGTCTGTGTGTGTGTGTTTGTTTGTATATATGTGTGTCTCTGTGAGCGTGTGTGTGTGTCTGTGTGTGTCTCTGTGAGTGTGTGTGTGTGTGTGTGAGTCGTGAAACACAACAAAGAGAAAAATGGAACAAAAAAGGAAAATTCAGATTCACTTTGAACAAAAACTAAAAAAAGATTTCATGAAAATGAAAAGATGAAATTGATTTCTCCTCTCCTGAGTTTATGGATCAATAATCAATAATCTGTCAGGTATCAGCTGATCAGCTGTAAACATCAGGTGACCCTGTGAGGGGTCACGAGCCAGAGGTTGAGAAACTCGTTTGATTCAAAGCTGCAGGAAAAAAATCTGTCAAAAAAAAAAAAAATCTGTTTGTCCTCAGTGGAGCTGAGACGGTTTGACCAGTTTGACCAGTTTGATCAGTTTGATCGGTTTGATCGGTTTAACCGGCTCATGAACCTGCTGAAGCTGCTGCATGAACCGGATCAATGAGCCGATCAGTCTGATTGATAATGATCCTGAGTCGTTGTCTTTGTTTACCTCTCCAGCCGTGCTGCTGATGTCATCGTGGTGCGTTCAGGGTCTGCGTGTTGAGGTGTTTCCCAAGAAACCTCTGTTCAGGCAGGGAGAGCGCCGCCAGCTGGTGTGTCGGGTTCAGGACTGTCCCATGATGCCGAGGGTCTCCTGGTCTCTGCTGGACGACCGGCCGCTGACGGCCCCCGCCAGCAGCAACGGGACTCAGTCTGTGCTGACCTTTGACCCCGTGATGATGGAGGACGAAGGCACTGTGCTGTGCAAAGTGACCTGCGGAGGAGAAACGAGGCAGGCGACGAGCTCGGTGCAGGTGTACTGTGAGTGCACACACACACACACACACACACACACAGGAACACACACACACACACACACACACACAGACTGAGTCGTCAGCTTGAAGCTCTCTGATTGGTCGGTTTGAAGATCCGTGTGTCTCTGTGTCTCTGTCTCAGCCTTCCCATCAGCCCCTGCCATCACAGGTCAGGACCACCTGAGGCTGGGGGCGGAGTCTACGCTGACCTGCAAGGTGTCTGGCGTTTACCCCGCCGAGCGGCTGACTCTCACCTGGCTCAGAGGAGACACTGAGCTGCAAGGCATTGTGGGAGATTCTGGATCCCAGTCTGAGTACAGGTTCACGCCCACGAAGCAGGACGCCGGAGAGAACATCCGCTGCCGGGCCACGCTGGACCTGCCGGAGCTGCCCGCCGACGTCCGGATCAGAGAGACCGCCGCCGCCCTGAACCCGCTGTGTGAGTCCACCCTGACTGACCTCAGATCAGAGATCAGGTTCCCGTCAGTAACGTCCTTCACTGCTCGCCGCACGGTTTGTTTCAGAGGCGGAGCTTCAGGTTGATTCATGTGAACAGAAACACTGAAGACGTGAATTTATTTGGTTTTTCTTTCATTTTTGATTAATTTGGTTCATTTTTTAAATTCTTTCTGTTTTTGTCACGAAGCAAAGCTGCGATCTGCTGATGTCATCACTGTGTCATGTGATCAGATCAAAACATCTGACTCCGCCTCTCCTCTGTAGATGCTCCTGTTGTCACGGCGACACCGGCCTCTGTGCTGGCGATGGCCGGCTCTCCGCTCACTCTCACCTGTTCTGTGGAGGGAAACCCCGAGCCCACCGTCACCTGGAGCTTCAGGACGGAGGGCGGAGGCTCCGTGCCGCGGGGCGAGGGCCGCCAGCTGCAGTTGGCGTCCGTGAGTCTGTCTGAGGCCGGACGCTACGACTGCGAGGCCACAAACAGCGAAGGGAGGCGGGCGGCGTCGGTGCAGGTCATCGTTCACGGTGAGAAGAGCGACTCCTCTTTGTCTCCTGATCGTCTCCTTGGCGTTTCTCACTCACCTGTTTCTCCCCTTTGCACAGCTCCGCCCACCAACACCTCCCTCACAGTGAATCCAGGTGAGGAGGTGGTGGAGGGTCAGCAGGTGACCCTTACCTGTCGCTCAGATGGAGCCCCGCCCCCAGAGCTGGTGCTGAGGAAGGAAGGGGTGGAGCTTCAGAGGACTAACGAAACCTCCTCCTCCTCCGTGCTCTCCTTCAGTCTGCCCTCCGCCCAGCTCGAAGACTCCGCCCCCTACCAGTGCGAGGCCTCCAACCAGCACGGCTCCCAGCTGGTGACCAGCTCCGTCTCCGTCACAGGTAACGCCGAGTTTCACCTCAGTTTGTCTGTTTTTGGCTCCTTCACAGTCTGATGATCCTCCGTAAACGTTCGTACGTTCAGCTTCAAGTTTAAAATCAGACGAGTTTCTGCTAAACTTTGCTGAGCGGGTGAAGCATCACGAGCAGGTAACCGACAGGTGGGCGGAGGGCTGGGCGGAGTGGAAACATCTCATCACCATGACTGTTTGCATGTCAGTGGATATAAAATCTGTGTATGGCAGCATAAATCTAATCGATCTTCCCGTCATCTTAAATGTTCCTCCTTTTAACTTTGGTTTAAATATTCTTTACTTCCTGTCAGCGAGTCAAACCTGACGGATGTGACGTCGTCAGTGACGTACAGATGTGCACAGCTGCAGCAGCTCAAACATTAGCATGTGTGTTGCTGCTACATGTCTGCACGAGGCCGCCAGATCGGAGCTCTGCAACTTTTATTCTGAAAGGGAGGAAACAGAATATCTGAGTTTGCATAACCTGGTTGGAAGTCACATACAGAAACATACAGATAAATATTTTATAATGTTTCTATTGAGGGAAAGTTGCTCTGTAATAATCATCCTCGTTGTTTTTTAAACAGTCCAACCTCACAGATCTGCAGCACATCTCACTCTTCATGCACAGACACACGATGATGATGATGATGATGATGAGGAGGGTGTGACCTTCATCTCTGCGGTCTGATTCATGTTTAGCTGAGCTTTTTACGTGTTTGCAGCACAACCACAGGAACGTGTCGCGGTCACAGCTGACCTGCTGTTGTCTGACACGCTCATGTAAACAAGGAAACGCCCCCCCGTGTGTGAAACGTCTGCTGTCGTTATTTTCTTCTGTCCTTCTACACAGACGAGCGTCCGTTCTCTCTGAAGAACCTCGTCAGCCCGTTTTTCATGTTTCTGCTGGTTTCTTTCAGCTCACCCTCTGCAGGTGCAGCTGGACCCTCAGGACTCAGCAGCTGAGCGAGGTTCGGGTCTGGTCCTCACCTGCAGAGCCTCCGGATGCCCCCATCCCCCCACCATCACCTGGAGGAGGACAGACCTGAACCAGAGCGCCCTCCAGAGGGAGCAGCCGCAGGACGGAGTGTCCCTGCTCCACCTTCAGGACCTGGACCTGGATGACGAGGGAGGATACAGCTGTGAGGCCGAGTGTGACTCCGTCATCAGGACCGGAAACACTTCGGTCCACATCTACTGTGAGTCTGACACACCTGAGACACCTGAAACCAGGTCTTAGTTTCCACATTTACACGTTTACACCCCCGTTACCTTCACTACAACTTACACCACCTGCATCTGGCTCTAAAAACCGTCTGATGAAAGTAGTAAATAATCCTTCCTTCACTCATAGTGAGCGTATCTACCTGAGCCCAGGTGTTTTTAGCTTCAGACAGTCCTCCTTTATTCTGGGCAAATAAATCAAAGGCAACCGGACTCGGTAATATATCTGTGAAGACGTTTCGCCTCTGATCCAACGGGCTTCATCAGGGTAAGGATGACAGGACGGCACTGTAAACGGTCCAAACATCCAAAACTCCTTTGACTCTGTGAACAAAGTTCGAGGCCTGAAACTGGAAACAGATGAAACTGTGGTTTCCTTCGATGTGACCTCTTTGTTCACTTGCATTCCAACCAGGAGGCTTTGGAAACATTCAGGCAGCAGCTGCTACACGACAAAACCCCTCACACCAGATCCAACCTGAACCCAGAACAGACATGCCAACTGCTGGAACTTTGCCTCAACACCACAAACTTCCAGTTCAACAACAAATTTTACAGACAAAAACACGGCTGTGCCATGAGCTCACCATCACCTCCTCAGGTCCACACTCAGCTGTCCATCTACAGGGAAGATAGATGGTTTGAAAGAGGAGTAAAGGAAGCCATCTTTGTAAAAGTGGAAAAACCGTCTCTAAACCGAGGAGGAGGTCTGAGACTTCACCTTTCTCCCATTTACAATGCCGTCCTTTCATCCTTTCATCCTTTCATCCTTTCATCCTTTCATCCTTACCCAGGAGGTTTAATAACTTAGCATCCAAAAATGAGCACTATGAGCACTTACCATCTTCAGACACCATTGTTCTTTGAACCCCCCCACAGAGGATAAAACCAGCCAGTCAGACAGGCCTCGCCTGGTCTGATGAGCATGAACTGATGAAGCCCCTTGGATAAGAGGGGAAACATCTTCACGGACATGTTACTGAGTCCAGCTGCCTTTGTTTTATTTAACCAGAGTAACTATAACCTGGATGAGTGAGAACATTCACAGATTCCTCCTTTATTAATGCAGTTCACACCTGAGTTTCTCTTTAGATATCCAGTGTTCTGAAGAAGTCTGATTCAAAGCAAAGAGACTAAAATACAGGATTCTTTTCAATATAAACAGACAGTTTTTGAGCTGCAAATTCCCTCAAATGAATCCGGTAACGTGCCGCCAAAACAGTTCATTTACATGCGACTCCTCCATATGAGCCATGTTCTCTTTCAGTTATTTGATGGATCATGTGAGTGAAGTCCTGCTTTCATGTTGTCAAAGTGAAAGTTTCGTAATAAGTTTGTGTTTTTTATTCGCAGTATTTTAGCTACATGTTGAGTTTAGGGGTTAGGGTATTTCATAAATGTGTAGAAAGTGATTTTTATCGATCTGCACTCGTCTGCTCTCAGACGTGGAGCTTCAGGAGGAGCTGAGACGTTCCTGAGCAGCTCAGCAGGTTTGGACTTGCAGAGCTGCTGGTCTGAGATCAGTCAGCTTCTCCTCTTTGCAGGCAGCAGCAAGACTCCTCATGCAGATCTGTCTCTCATCCAGCTGAGGAGGACACACTCCAACGCTCTGACTGACGGGAAGTGACACAACAGGGGAGAGGGAGCCAAACACCCCCCCGCACATTCCCACTGACACAGAGTGAAACCCTCCCCCACAGAAACCAGCAGCAGGCTTTCAGGCTCCAGCTCGCTGCGTCAGACTCTGACTCTGGATCAGTTTCATCTCGTCCTTCAGCCTGAATGAGAAGAAAAGTCATGTGACAACTGAAGGAGCTCTGATCGTTCTAACGTAACGTCTCTGTGTCTCTTCTCCCCAGCGTTTCCATCAGACCCGGTTCTGGAGGGTTCTGGTCCTGTTCTGCTGGATCAGGAAGCAGTCCTTCGCTGTGATGTCAGCAACGTCTTCTCAGCCAATCAGATGAGGATCCTGTGGCTGTCTGGGAACACGACGCTGATGTCAGAGTCCTTCAGGTTCTCCGGTTCCTTGCAGAATGTCTCGTCTGTCCTTCGTCACCGGGTCGAGGAGGATCAGCCGGTTCTGACCTGCAGAGCGGAGCTGCTGACGGAGGCCGGCGGCGTGTGGAGGTCCAGGAGGACCAGCGTCCCCCTGCAGGTCCACTGTGAGTGAGCTTTTATTGTGAAGCAGGAAGTGCTGAGCTGTCGCACGCTTTCAGAAAGCGCTCAGTCAGATGTTTTCACTCCAGCAGACTCGTGTCAGCTCAGCACAGGAAGTCCTGCAGCGTGTTTGAGAAGTAACAGTTAAAGAATGAGACACAGGAACAAGATGTTCCTTTGGTCAGCAGACTGCAGATAAGAAGCTCCACATTCCTGCAGGCGGCGAAACCACGGGAGGGTTTCTGATGCTGAAGCAGGCTGGAGGAGAAACCTGCTGCACCGGGACGAATCACATCCATCTCCTCTCTGCTGCTGTTTCAGATCCTCCCAGGAGAACCTCCGTCTCCGTGGATCCAGGCGAGGATGTGCTCGAAGGTCAGCAGGTGTCGGTCACCTGCAGCTCAGACGGAGCTCCGCCCACCACGCTGGTGCTGAGGAAAGAGGGGGTGGAGCTCCAGAGGGCCGACTCCGCCTCCTCACTGTCCTTCAACCTCTCCTCCGCCCTGCTGGAAGACTCCGCCCACTACCAGTGTGAAGCCACCAACCAGTACGGATCCCAGCTGGTCACCAGCTCCGTCACCGTCCGAGGTAAAAAACAAACCAACAAACAAGAAACTAAAACTGTGCAGCTAAAAATAATGATGACAAACTTTATTTAAACCTTTTTGGAAACACTTTATAATAAATACACACTATTAAGCATCAATACATATTGAATTTATCATTTATCAGCATTTTTCTGACATGAATCATCATTAATAAGTAGTTTATAAATACAAGTGTAAATGTTTTACTCATCATTAATAATCTGATTAGTGAAGGATCAGTAAATACTAAACTCATCATTTCTAAAGCATTTTTCCTCCATAATCACTCGTTGGTATGTAGTTTATGAATGTGGTTATAAATGTTTCACCTTCATTAACGAGCTCATTATAACTTGCTCAGTGTGTTTTTCATACTTTAGAAATGATGAAAACAAAATTTATAAATGAATTATTACATCTTTTACAAACCAGTTATTTAGGATTATTGAGGAATGGTTAGTAGTTTGTAAGATCATTTAGAAGTTGTATGGAAATAGTCAGACTGTTTATGTTTCCCCTCCCATATATATTATTATTCAGACATGCACTGATGTTAGTAGATGATTAAAAAAACCTCACAAATTCCTTTTGTGTCCTGTAAACATTTAATAACACATGAATTCATTAATGCAGGTACTTGCAGTGCATTTACTACTCACTGATTAAGTATTTTGTGTGAGCTTATCTAAAGTGAGCACCATTAGAAAGCATTTATAAATGTGCTTTAAAGGCTGGTGATGCCTTCAGGCACACAGAAGTCCCAGTTATCTTAACAGATGAAGGAAACACAAGGGGATACAGGATGTATTGTATTAGTATTTATTGCAGCTTATCAGCACATTGTGACTATAAAACATGAACAAGGGTAAACATGTCTGACTAAAAACTGCCAACACCAACTGTGCATCACATGTAATTAAACTACACAAATTAAATCTTTGATTTGAAAAATTTAAAATCTTCCAGTATCAAAAATAAAAGTTCAAAAATATCTCGCTGTCATTATTTAGTGTAATTCTAAATTCTCATAAATGATAAAATAACCCCTAAAATAAATAAACTCAAGACCTTATAAAATAAAAATACAAATAAAAATGTTGTGAAAAAGCGGAAGAAAATCTTCAAGAACGTCCAAATTCAACAGTGATCTTTCTTTCAACATTCAACAATCTGTGTTGATTTAGGCTCCAGCTTACTTTGTTTTGGGGGGAGCAGTTTCCCGTCTGCTACCCGGCTGAGTTTGACTGTTTCCATACAACTTCTAATGATCTTACAAACTCGTAACCATTCCTCAATAATCCTAAATAACTGGTTTGTAAAAGATGTAATAATTAATGTATAAATGCTGTTTTCATCATTTCTAAAGTATGAAAAACACACTGAGCGAGTTATAATGAGCTCGTTAATGAAGGTGAAACATTTATAACCACGTTCATAAACTACATACCAACGAGTAACTATGGAGGAAAAATGCTTCATAAATGATGAGTTTAGTATTTATTAATCCTTTACTAATATGCTTATTAATGATGAGTAAAACATTCACACTTGTATTTATAAACTACTTATTAATAATTATTCATGTCAGAAAAATGCTTATAAATGATAAATTCAATATGTATTAATGCTTAACTAATGCTTAATAGTGTGCACTTATTATAAAGTGTTACCATTTTTTATATTAAAATAATTCAGTTATTAGTGTTTTATAAAATATTAAAAGAGCAGAAATTATTCAATCTTTAAAAAGTAAAACAAAAACTATGAACACACCAGCTGTTTTTATTTGAATGCTGCTCTTTTTAATCGATCCATGATCACTGATATCCACATTTCACTGCCACACGTGCTGAGACTGCATTTTATCTGATCATGGAAGTGACAGAAAACTGATTCTGACTCTGAAAACAAAACCAGTTCAATAAAAAACAGTAAAAACAGTAAAAACAGCAGCAGCTCGTCTCGTGAAGAAAAGGTGACGGACGGCTGCAGACAGGAACAGGAACTTTGTTCAGTCTGCAGAGGAAAAAAGACATTTAAACTGCATTTGAGACTCAGAGGAGTCACAGACACTGAGACTCAGAGCTGAATGAGTCACAGTTTGAACCTGCAGCTGCTGTGTGAACGAACCTTCAGCCGCTCACAAACGCACCGATCGATCCATTAATCGATCACAGCAAACACGTCTGCAAGCATCTGATCACCGTCACACCGAACCTGTGAACCAGAAACTGCTCTGGTTTCAGCTTGAATCAGGTTTCTCACTGCTGGCTGATCGAACACACACTTCAGTTTCACTGATCAAACATCACATGTGCTTCATCAATACTGATCAATATGGCCTCACTCACATTGCTTTTTATGAACTAAGAACTGAGGATGATTGAGAGTCATGTGTCTCTGTGTGAGTCATGTGACCAGTTTTAAGAGTCATGTGTCTCTGTGTGGGTCATGTGACCAGTTTCTGCCCGTCGAAGCTGGAACTTTAACCGGTTTCTTGTCTTCCAGCTCCTCCGAGGAACACCACGGTGCTCGTCCTGCCGTCCTCGGTGGTCCAGGAGGGTCAGAACGTCACCGTCTGCTGCCGGACCGTCAGCTTCCCGCCGTCGGCCGTGGTCCTGAAGAAGCTGACCAACGGAACTGAGCTTTACTCGCCGAACGGCACCTTCCTATTGGTCAACGTCACAGCCAGAGACTCGGGGCTCTACCAGGTCAACGTGACCAACGGCCTCGGATACCAGGTCAAGGTGTTCAGCATCAGCGTGCGAGGTGAGGTGGTCCGGTTCTCTCCTGTTTCTGTCTGACGCTGAAAATGTTCCAGGTTTGAAAAGGATGTGGTGTCGGCAGAAACGGTGTTTTGGTTTCATGTCGTCTCCTTCCTGTCCCGCAGAGAGAAGCACCGGCCTCACTCCCGGTCTCAGCGCCGTCATCGTCCCGGTGACCTGCGCCGCCGCCGGGCTGGCGGCTGCCGCTCTGCTCCTGGACTACCTGAGGAGGTCCAGGAAGAAAGGCTTCTACCAGCTGCCTCAGTCTGCTCCGCCCTCCGCCTGAACACGGAGCCACCACCGCCGCCGCCGCCCAGCACGTCCCAGGGACTTCAAACACGTGACCACCGAGTTTAACGTACGGGGCCGCGATCTGCCGTGTTGCTTAGATTTCCCAACATGTGACCTTCATGTTCCTGCGTGTGACTGACGACCTCCATCATCCGGCCTCATTTCCAGTCTGCGGCTGCACCATCAGAACGTGACCTCCACCTCTGACTGTGCAGCCTCAGCGTCCTCCACGCCACCTCCACATGCTCACGCCCGGTTGGTTCATCTGAACGTGAGGCTGCAACCTCACAGCCAATCAACAGCGACTGATCTGAATACTCCACCATGTGACTGAGATATCGTGTCATGTGACCATGTTTCTAACATCCCACTGTGTGCCGACCCGGCCCGGCCCGCCCGACCCGGCCCGGCCTGGCCCGGCCCGGCCCGGCTGTCACCCAGCAGGTGACATCTGCCTCCAAAACACCCGGACAAGCAGCTTCCACCTCCGTTCGTTCACACACACTCAGCTGACGACCCAGAGTGTGTGTGAGGACGCCAACGCACGCCTGCATCATTCACACGCATCATGTGACCAGTGACGGGACGCGTGCTGCCACATGGTGGCCGAATGTGGTTCTGACATCACAACCTGTGGCAGCTGCTCGTCACAATGTGGCGACAACAATCAGACGCCCGCCGCCGCCACCTGCGGCTGCATAATGTGACTTATGACCAGCGGCGAGCACCTCCGCCCCCCCAGCCTCCTGCTGAGTCTCCTCCTGCTTTAGCTGCTCGGCCTGAAACCCAAACTGAAGCAGGAATCTTTGGTCTGAACCGAAGCCGTGGGCTCAACTTCCTGCGAGCAGAAACCTGCCGGACTCTGGAAACGACCAGAACTTTGGGAACTTTTCTGTTTCGGGTTTCCGGGACTCGGCGGGTTTTGGTCCTGCTGTACTTTCACTTTGTTCTGTTCACAGAAACACTTTGTTTCTGTTTGTGTTCGAGTTACCTGCTGGATTTCTTATGTAATGTGGGTTGAATGTTTCCAGTTTGTCATCGTGTGCTTTTAATAAAGAGACGTATTTCTTCACTTGTTCTGGGGGTTTTGTGTGACTCAGGAAGCAGCTTTCCCTTTCACTTCTGTCAAACTCACAGTTTACTG
>JAPZDV010000025.1:723384-736050 GCA_029814665.1 Acanthurus lineatus | reverse complement strand
GCCCAGTGTTAGTGCCTACTCACTGAGGCCTAGTTCACACCACAGAAACACACACACACACACACACTTACACACACACACACACACACCGACGTCTCTCTGCACAGTTCATTGTTGTTTTATTGTTGCGGGGCTCCGATGCAGGAAACACTGCTGGTGCTGATACTGCATCAGCCTGTTTGCATATGTGTGTGTGTGTGTAGGTGTGTGTGTGTGTGCTGCTGTTAATCTGCCATCGCAGCGTTCACGTGCAGATTGTGGATGATAATCTGACGCCGTGTCGGCTTCAGTTTATGTGCAAACAGTGAAGATTCGTTGATAAAATGATCTTTTCAGCTGCGAACAAAGAGGACGGACGCCTCCTTTGTTCCGGATGTTTGCAGCATCGACGGCGTTAAGAGGCTCAGAGTGCTGCGATGAGGAGTGGGGGGGGGGGATAAAGATGCAGTAATGCAGCAGAGTGCTGTGGTGTCAGCAGAGGAGGACAAAGAGGAACACTGGGAGAAATATGAGGACGACCTGAGCACACCTGGGCTGCGTTTCCTCCCTCCTCTCCCCTGGGTTACCTGTGATAAATCTGCAGCTTCTCGCCCAGATGACTTCCAGCTTATCTGCAGCTCCTCTGCTGCTGCTGCAGACCCCCCCACAGGCCTGGGACATGGAGAAGGTGCTGCTTCCATGATTTGTCCTCTAATATACGGCCGCTGTGCACCACAGAACAACAAGACAAGGTCATTACGGTGTTTTCGGAGTGAGAAATGTGGCGGGTTTGTTGCAGGAGTGGTCACCGGTTTCTGGTCTCTCAGGGATGTTTGTGGTGAAATTTACAGAGGAAGCAGATCACATGACGTGATTTAGTCGTGTGAGATGTTTGATATGAATATTTTAATTGCAATTATGACCAAATGTGTCACGCACATTCAACCTGAGGACGTAAACCACCAGATTTTTTATATTTTTATTAGGGCTGTCGAAAAAATTAATCCTTTAATGGCACTAATTTTTTTAACGCGTGATTAACGCACGCACAGTCTGTGCCTTGCCAGCTCTCGTAGTTTCAGGAAGTGGCGCTAAAATAACATCGCAAACGGTCGCAAAGCAGAAATGGAGACAGAAAAGGGACTTTTAAACAGAAAGTTTAGCTTTAAAGTTTTGCTCGATGGTTCTCTGGACAAAACAAAAGTAATTTGTATTTATTGTAAATGTGAACTACGTTACCACCGGAGCACGTCCAGTCTTAAATACCACATGATGGCCAAGGAATTATTACTGTCCTCTCCAGTTTTTCCCAGAGTATAAGAAACACAATAAATATCTTGTTAAGTTACATATAGAGCAGGGTGAAACATTTGCAATTAATTTGCGATTAATCGCGCGTTAACTCAGGACACTGATGCGATTAATCGCGATTAAAAATTTTAATCGACCGACAGCCCTAATTAAAAGTAATCTAACGGAAGTTACTGCTGTAATTTGATTCTTTTAGTAAGCCATGTGACTTGTTACTATCTCAGGTGTTGGACAGGTGTGATGTGGGCGTGGCCACAGTGTGCACATCTGATGTTGCTCACAGTCTCAGGGAGTTCGTGGGGGGGGGAACATTGCTCAGGTGCATGTGAGCTGCAGTGTGATTAACACATGATGCAGAACGGCAGGAACAGGTAAACAGACGCAAACTTCCTGACTCTTTCTTCTTCTTCTTCTTCTTCGTCTCTCCGCAGCTGCGTTCGACAAAAAGTACAAGGCGGCGTACTCTCGGCTCGGCAGCACTCTGGGTCGAGAGGAGCTGCGTAAGAAGCGAGCTCAACCCCCCAGCCCCAAAGCCATCGACTGCAGACGCAGCTTCCACCCGCCGCTCGAATGCTGATGATCCGGGAGGAAAACGTCCCCGCAGCGTTCGTCCCTCTGAGGGAGGACGAGGAACGGCAAACCCAGCATCCCTGCTGCCTTCACCTGCTTGTATTCTTCACCTCTCTGCTGCCTCCTGGTGGATGTAGGAGTGACACGCTCCTCCCTGTCCTCTGTAGCTCCTTTTTGCCTCGTCGTTGTGAATCCAGCAGCTCTTTTTCTCCATTTAAGATCCTGAAAGTGAAAGTTGAAGCTGCAGCAGACGGCGCTGCGCTGGACTGAAGAGCTCAGAGATCTATGCATCGCTCCGAAACGCTCTGCTGCGTCCGAGGGAAAGAAAACTGGACGGAGCTGGTTTGCACATGTGCAGAGGGATCAGCTGTGTCAGTGTGAACTTCCTGGTTTTCCCTGATTTTTTAAAAAATAATAGCCACATGGTTGATTGATGAAACTGGACCTCAGAGTCCCGAAGCACTCGTGACGAGGACTGAAAGTGTGAGCGTTTTAACACAGAACTGTAGGATGTAGATGTTCGTTTTTATCAGTGTGACCAAGGACGACATTTAGGATTTTATCAGGAAACTTTAGAGGAAAAGGTTCGAACAGGCAGAGCAGAGCTTCCATGAAGCGTTTCAAACACGATCAGGAAGCTTCAGGATACGAGATGATTTCAGACTCGTCTCTTCTTCTGTCTGCGTGTTCATGAGTCCGATCCAGGAAATGAGGTCAGAAAGAAACTTCAGATCATCTGTTCGTCTTCAGACCGCCGACATTTTGACTCTGGAGGTGAAAAGAAGCTGCTTTCATCCTTGAAATCAGGAGAAGAAACCAAACAGGAAGTTCAGGAGGCTGATGTGGATCATCAACAGGTCGTCCGACTCTGGTGTGACCCCTCAGATTTACCTGGAAAACATCGTCCAGGTGTCCAAACCTCCCAGGAAGTGAGACTTCTACAGATTCACCTGCTCAGAACTAAAACAGTTTTTGGTTCAGTCTGAAAGGAAACATCATCCATCATCTCTGCTCGGACGTGGATCCGCCTCAGGTGGACTCACCTGGAGGTCTCAGCTGTTTGAAGCTTCTCTCTGAGCTCCTGTTCTGGTTTTCACCTGGTAGATTCACCTGGTCAGGATTTGAAAGGTGCTGCCATCTTTGCTTCTTTTGAACAGAAGAAATTTGTTGAGGGACTTAAACTTACATCAGAAGATTGATTTTGTTTTGGAGACAGAAGGGACGAAGACGTCGTGACTTCTTCGCTTAAAAACAGAGCGAGTCGAAGCGTTCAGCAGCTGGAGACGAGAAAACTTCTGTCTGATGTCAAAACCTGTTCAAATGTCCTTTAAACATGCTCATATTTGGAAGTAAGGTCATGTAAAATCATCACATTATTGCATTTGCTGCAGATTATTATGACTGCTGTCGGATTTCTGTAAAATCTGTACGATAACAAAGAGTAGATGGAGTTATTTATGACGAGAGCTTGTGCAATAATGTGATTCTTTCAGTTTCAGGACATTTTCCATCGTCAGGTTTTCACGTCACGCAGCAGTTTAACTCTCACAGCTGCTGACAAACATCACGGTTGCTTTCATTTTTTATAAGTTTAATGTTTGTCTTTTGTTTCTGAGGTGATTTAAAGGGAGTTTGAGAAAACGTCTCGAGGAAAGTTGAGGGATCATTGGACATTAAAGTGTGTGTGGACGCTTTGAAAGCCGCCTGTTGTTTCCAGCTGGAAGTGTCTGGTTTGGACCCCGAGTTCTGTTCGATGCAGTTTACACACATTTACATTCAAGTTCAATGAAACAAACACAGAATAATCACAGAAACAGTTGAACTCAGGTTTAAAAAGCCCAACGACTGTCCAGTAAAGATATCAATATTATCTAAACTAAAAAAACAAGATTTGTGATTCTGTTAAACTTCTGTGAATTTCTGAGGAACCACTGAAAAAGTGAAAAAGCAGAAATCGTATTTTAAAATATCGATGAGTCGATCACAGTTTTGCTCTGCAGGAAAAAAGCAGCGAAATGTAAATTTTCTCTCAGTCGTCGTCAGAAGAAGCGACCGGCTTTTATCTCCACAGTCTGTCGGCTGGAGGAACATCTGACTTCACCTTTTATCTCTGAAAACATCCACCCAATGACGGCTGAGAGTCGCAGTCAGCGTGTCGGTCACATGACGACGCCTGAGGAGTCTGTGAGGAGGCCTGAGACTCCTTTGAGTCCATCAGAGACAGAATCATTTTACGTCCTGACGTCCGTAAAACCTGAAACCTGATTCGACTCTTTGAATCCGGTGATGCCGTGTGATTCGGTTCCTCTCAGTTTTTCTTCTGCAGTTTAACGTCACGTTAACGTAACGAGGTCGTCATCGCTTCTTTACGTCGTGACCCGTCTGACTCTCAGCGTCCCGAACCCGACACTCAGCTCGGCGTCCTGAGGAGCAGCTTCGCCTCCTGCAGGTCAGCTGACCGGCGGCTCCGCAGGGCGTCTTGCTCCAGGGCACCTCGGCAGCAGCAGGGATTCAAACCCCCAACCTTAACACATACTCACCTTTTACTTAATCACAACTGTGTTTACACATACACCTTTCAAAATAAAGTTACTGATTGCTTTAACGTACCAAACAGATAATGTAAACAAATAAAATCCAAAATAAGAGAGCAGATAAACATGAAATTGAAAATTAAACTGTGAAAAAATCAGTCCAGAAACTTTTAGTTTCTCTGTTTCCATCAGAAACCAGAGAAATCTTCCCGTTATTGATCACTTAATTTTAGCTTTAATCGAGGGGATCGTTGTCAGATTTTAGCAGAAGTCATGGAAACAGGAAGTGTCGGTGTGACGTGCAGCCTGGTGACCTGGAGCAAAAAAACACACAAACTCAGAAATGATCGACTCAAACTTAAAAGTTTACTGTTGAAAAGGATTTTTTTTTAAATGCGACAGTTTTTTTTGTCTGCTTGTGAGAGTGTGTGTGTGTGTGAGTGTGTGTGTGTGTGTGTGTAGGACCTTTCTTGCCCCTCAGTGTCACGGAGAAAAACACACTGTATGTTTCGATGCAGCGGACTGCAGCTCGTTCACAGGTGAATTTAAGGGGATTTGACTTCAGGTGGTTTTCAGTCAGAAACGAGTGTATTTAAAACAGATTATTGTGTTTGCTGTTGTAATTTATATATGGCTGTGATTTCAGTTGTAAATGTTTGTTTTTTAAGAAAACACAGAAATAAAAGACAGGAATGAGCCTGAAAAGTCTCATTTTGTGACGTTTATTAAGGAAGAAACATGTTCATGCGCTCATTTTTATATTTGATCATCAAACTCCTGTAAATGACCTTTCCCCTCCGTCATCCTCCTCCTCAGACTGCAGTCTCAGCTGTAAAGCTTCACCTGCTCAGTGCAATTTAAACCGGAAATTTATCTGCCTTCAAAATAAGTGTAGAGAGCACTGAGCGCAGATTAGAAATTATTATTTTACCTGATAAATGATTAAACCAGCTGGAAAGTGAATTGAAACTTCAATTTAGGGAATAATTGATGTGAGTTTTGATTTTATACAGAAGAGAATGTTTTATAAATTGAAGTGCAAGGTTAATATCTAAAGGAAATTAAGGCAAGTAGAATTTTACTTTATTCTAGATAAATGTTGTTTTTATGCAGAAGTGGTCTTATAAACATTTTCAACACATAATTTTTAACACTGGAAAAAATCAGATCTGTGCTGTTCCTGATTAGGTTCATGAATCCTCTGAATATTTTTATGTATAACAACACAAATCATCCCGACCCAACTCACTAATCAGAATTAATTCAGAGTTAGCCTAAAAAAAGTGTACAATTTATTGAAAGTTGTCTTCTCTGTAGGTATGTTTGTGTTGATTGTGTGCTTGAGAATTCATAATATTTTTAACTGCTTAGAGGCTGTTTTAACTATGTAAAAAAAAAAAACTAATTGAACAATTGCTTACCTGTAATTTTTCTTTACATAAAGAGGAAAAACTTATCTCTTAAATTGTAAAATAAGGTTTTGAACACATGAAAAGGAAATGATTTGTCCATTTACTCATCCGTACGTGTATTTCTCTTCAAATAAGGACGCATATAAATATTAAGTTACCTGGACATCCTGCTGTAACGGGTAACGACCTCCTCTTAGTGTCCTCAGGTGACCCGCTGCTTCCTTTTATTTTGAAATCCACTGACCGGATGTCGTGTACTTTCGCTGACTCGACACTTGTCGTGTTTTCTCGGCATCAATTCAGCAGAAGCGTGCATCCAATTAAACCCCACCCAGTGCTCCTCCAGTATGATACCTGTGGGACAGACTGGGCTGACCTGGGAGAGTCGCTGAGGAGCCGCTGGGAGAACTGGGAGAACTGGGAGAAGCGGACGGTAACCAGGTGGGTTAACGTCTTCAGTCGCGCGGACGTTCAGGTGTTTTTAACATTCAAACGGACACCGACGACACGAGGGATAATTGAATTTTAGATGTGAACACGTTGTGGCTTTTTGAGCCAAAATGGAAGATTTAAGGATATTTTGGTGTTTGGTGACAGATGTTAGCTTAGACTCTCATCCGCTGTAGCCTTCGTCGTTTCCGCCAGACTCCATTTACAAATATTATAATATTACGTTTTCTTACGCGTAAGGATGCGGAGAGCTAAAATCATTTTAAAAAAGGGTTTTCATCGTGTATTTAGAGGCTGCTGAGGGGTTTATGTTTTTCAGATGTCTTAACATTAAGGTTCAACGTGTTTAATTAAAATCCTAAGCATTAAAATCATCCTACACTGCTAATGTTTACCGGAAGAACAGTCCTACCAGCATAAAGAACAGACCGAATTAAAAAGTTAAAGTTTTAATTAAAGACTTGTTATTCAGCGTGATGAATTCATGCCGAATACGAGAGTGGCATATAAAGAAATAGAAACTATTTTGATTTATACGTTATTAATCATATTTACTTATCCATAAGACCATACACTTTTAACTGATAAAAATGTCAACGGAGTTTGGAGTGACGGTCTTTTCAGGAGAGCAAACTGCGCATCATTTGGTCAAACAAACACGGAATGAAACGACGGTCATGAAGTTTTTTTCGTGTAAATAAATCGAGTCAATCTCTCCTCTGCGGTTTTTAATGTAATAAAGCAGATGTTTGCGGGATGAAGGTGCGTTGAATGTCGGTCTGTGCGGGGCGGGGCCACCGGTGGCGCTGTCCGGCAGCGTGGTGCTGAAACGGTTACGGAGCCAAAACACACGGTGACTACCGAAGGAGATGTGATAATGCAGCTGTATCATTACTGGAAGATGTACTCAGATTTTTAACTCAGGTTAGAGTATTAATACCACATGTGAAAATACTCCATTACAAGTAAAAGTCCCGCATGACGTTGAAGCTTGAGCTCATTTGAACTCTTTTATATCCTGTTGGCTGGTTTCATCCACAGTAATGCAAAGAGTAACTAGTAACTAAAGTCAGTTACTATGAGTAATTCAGAAGAAGATTTTTTTCTATCATGAATTTTGTGTAATTAGTTAAATCAGCCTGATGAGGAGCTGCAGGAGTAAGTATTTTTGTTTACTTAAACATGTTAAATGTCCAATTATAGTGGAACTTTTTAATAAATTAGCGTGTAATTATCCTCTCATCAGACTCTCTGCGTCTCCATGTCGGTTCAGTGTTTCCAGTCATTTTAAAGTTGTGATGTTTGTTTGTTTCAGGCTGCAGATTCTCTGACTCTGTGATCATGTGGGAGAAAATGTTTCTGCTGCTGTTTCACGCCATCGAAGGTTCGTCAAACGTTCACTCACATCATGTTGAATTTATTTGAATCTTTGTGTGCAAGAAAGTTTGTTGATGACTGAACTACTTGAGAGCTCAAACATGTAACCTTTCAGAAACAAGTTAAGTTCACAGGTCATGCTAAGAATATGAAGTTCTGTATATAACATACAGAAAAATGCATGTGAGTCAACATGTTACATGTATTATAATGCAGTTTACATGCAGACTTAATCAAATAAAAAGAATCTGCAGTGTTTATCAATACTTAAACTGATTTAAGAGACATGCCAAAGTAACAAAATGTAAGTTTTTCTCTGATTTTTAGTAATTTGTACAACATCCAGCAACTTCAGTGAAACACAGTCTTAAAATATTATTTGATAACTGAACAAAAAACAAGAATAAACCAAAGTGTTGTGTTGTGTTGCAGCTGTAGTAGCGTCTCAGTGCTGGCAGGGGGCGACCTTCTCTGAGGCCGTGGTGTCTCCGGCGGTGGACAGCAGCGTCATCCTGCGGGTTCCCGGCGTGGCGTCTCTGCCGCAGTGCGTGGCGGCGTGCTGCGACCTGCCCGGTTACGACCTGGCCTGGCTGTTCGAGGGGCGCTGCTATATCCTGAACTGCCAGCAGAGGGAGAACTGCCAGCCCCGAGAGAGACCCGGGGCGGACTCCATCCTCGCCTTCCTGCGGAGGGCGTCACCGCAGACGCTGGTGCTGCAGTCTTTGATGAGGGGAGAGCCTTTCGGCGGCCGCTGGAGGCCCTTCTCACGGTCACCCGAGGCCCCCGGGAACCTGGAGGCCCTGAAGGACCTCGCCCTGTTCGACGGGCCCCAGCAGGACTTCCCCGACCCCGGCATGCTGGATGTGGAGTATCCAGAGGGAGGCCAGGAGGAGGGAGAAGGGCCCGGCTCCGAGGTGGGGATGACGACCGATCAGCCATCTTTGAAAGAAGGAGACAGGTTCAACCAATCAGAGGCAGAGGATGGTCTGGAGGGGGGGCCGACACCAAGCAGTGTGGCCCAGAATAGAGCCTCCTCCGAGGGGAACATCAGTCAGGGAGATGAGGACAAAACCAGCCGACCAGCTGATCCTGCAGCTGCCGAGAACACGGTGAGCGATCCAGCGAATCAGGTTAATGAGGTTCATTTCACCCTGCAGAGGTCAGAGGTCATGTGATCATGCAGCCGTGGAAGAACAAGACAGAGGAGGACTGAGGTGAAATCCTCAAATCACCACATCTGCACTGTTTTAAAGAAACAGTTTAATATTTTTAAACATAGATTCCCTTTTTAATGAGGCTTAAATCTGTGTGTCAGGACGTGGTTAGCCTAGCTTAGCATAAAGACTGGAAGCAGGTGGAAACAGTTAGCCTGGCTAACTAAAGTTCAAACACATTATCTAGCATATCGCTTCGTGTTTGTTCGATCAGAAGATAAACAGACGTATAAAATCTAGTTTGTGTTTTCGAGGGGAAATATGAACAGGAACTATTTCTTAATGTACAACCACTAATGCATCCGCCCGCTTCTCCCGTGCATCACGTCTGTCTGCTGCGCCTCAGAAAGCTGCGTCAACTGTTTGTCCAACAGGAAATAAATACAAACGTAAAGGAAGAGAAATATTAGCAAAACAATCTCTTCTTCTTCTTTCTTTACAGAGCAAAACAGTGAGCAGCTCTGCTCCGACATCTCTGACGCCTCTGCTGCAGAAACCAACAACTGACTCCACCCAGCACGACCATATAAGGACGTCACTTCCTGCCCCTGCCACGCCCCTCTGGCCTGTCAGCACGTCAGCACAGACAGGTGGAGCTGAGAGTGTTTAACAAGCACATTTAAACTACTTTTATTAATATAAACCATCAGGTATCAGAGTTAAAAACGACTTACTTTGGCGCCCACTGGTGGTAGTTAAAAAAAAGACAAGTAAATGAGTTTATAGACACACACAGGCAGAACATACTGAGAATTTGGTTGTTTTTATTTTCTAAAAAACTGTAAACGTGAACCATTTGAGAGATTTTAATAACTTGACATCTTTACTAATGTGACTGTAACATTACAAAAGAAACTTTTATTATTATTCATCTCAAGTTTCAAGTTTAAGTTCCTCCAGAAACATTTTAATCACAACTGAAATCAAACAGAGGCTTTTTTCCCTTCCTTCACCTGCAGATCGACCCCTGATGGCGTCCCTTGGAAACCCTGTAGAGGGGCCTTTACCCACAATTCAACTGGATGTTTCAGTTTCCTCTGAAGCCACAACTGGTACCGAACTCTTTGCCTTTTTATATCCTGCTCATGTCTCTGAGTAAGCAGGTTGATAGTTATGTTATATAACTTTAAAATGTAAAATCAATAAAAGTTACAATAAATAAAAAGTAAAATCAAAATAAAAACATAATAATTCTTGTAAGAGTTTTAAATAAAGACATGATCGATCTTCTCCTGAGGCTCAGCAGACATGTTGAAAGTGTTCCAGTCGACAGCCGGAGCTCCACCGACCCCCACCTACCCCCGACCCAGAGCCATGACCTCTGAACCCACCACCACCACCACCACCTCCTCCACCGCCACCACGACCTCCACTCCCAGCACCAACCCTCCACCCACGTCGGCTGCAGAGTCCGGTAAGAACAAGAAACCACAGAAAACATAGAAATGTGCAGTTTCAGCATCTTAACTCTCGTCTTTCTGCCCCCCGCCTTCATCAGGGTCAGAGGTCGGGGGGTCAAACCGTGGTCCGGTGGCCGTCGTGGGTCCAGACAGGAAGTTGCTTCTCCCGGTGAGCAGCTTGTTGCTCGACGGCAGCAGAAGCGTCGATGACCGCGGCATAGTCAGCTACCACTGGGACGCCATCAGGTGGGACACGGTCTGTTTGTTTCCATGGAAACACTCACCTGTTTGCATCACTGACTCACCTGTGGCTTCCCTCCTCCAGCGGCCCCCCTGGTTTAAAGCTGGAGGGGGCAGACCAGGCGGTAGCTACGGCGACGGGCCTTCAGGTTGGGCGGTACACCTTCACACTGACTGTGTCTGACCAGCAGGGGGCGACAGACAGCGCCTCACTGACCGTCAGAGTCCAGGAAGGTGAGACGGTTTAATCCCATCTGCTGTTTTTTTCTCCACAGAACATTCAAGAAAACTTTATTTTCTGCATTTTATAGACAAAACATTTATCAATAACAAAAATATTGATTAACTACAAACCTGAAGGGGAGTTGATTCAAACATTTTTCCTCCTGCAGCCAGAAGTCTTCCCGTCGCTCACGCCAGCGGCAGCCACACTCTCACGCTGCCCAACAACTCGCTGGTCCTCCGAGGCTCCGTTACCGACGGAGACCAGACCGACGTCCACTTCCTGTGGGTCAGAGACAGCCAGAGTCCCGCTGCCGGGGTCCGTAAGAGCACCGACACAGAGAGCCGATCTGATCTGATCACAAGAGATTACAGGGACACTGGAATCAGATTAAACAGATTAGGTTTGTTTAGATTACAGATGATTAGATTACATTGAAACAGATTAGATTAAAGTAGATTAGTTCAGTTAGATTAAAACAAAACGCCCTGATCATAAAATGTGTTTAGTTTTCATTCAGTCCTTTGAAACCAAACTCGGACTCGTGTCGGAGGAGCTGTGGAGGTTTTTCACGCTGCCATGTCGTCCGTCTGCAGGAAGTGCTGTACGGCTCCGACACTCAGGCCTCTCTGTACCTGGCCAACCTGGTCGAGGGCACCTACCTGTTTCAGCTGAGGGTGACCGACGCTCTGGGTCGCTCCAGCACGGCCACGGCCACCGTGGAGGTTCGCCCAGGTAGGACGAGAAACCAGAAACTGACAGCCGAAGGTTTATTTTTAACAAATCGTTACAGATCTGATTCCCTGTCGATCAGACAAAACTTGCTCCCGGTAGAAAGATTGTGGTGAGAGCGGTGAAGTTTGTCCCTGCTGTGTTTCCGTAGAGCCGGGGGGAGGGGAGGAGGTGGAGCTGGAGCTGCTGGTGTCGGTGTCTCAGGTCAGCGTGGCTCAGAGGGACACGGTGATCCGACAGCTCGCCGCCCTGCTGCACGTCCTCGACAGCGACATCCAGGTCCGAGCGCTGCAGGGACACTCGCACCTCAGGTACCAGCTTCACCGACGGAGGGACCGAACGATTGTCTGACCGACTGACTGACTGACTGATCGACTGACTGATCGACTGACCGACTGGCTGACCGACTGGCTGACTGACTGACTAACTGACCAACTGTCTGATCGACTGTCTTATCGACCAACGGATGTACCAACCCATCGACCGATCAACCGATTGACTGACCAACCGACTGTCTTACTGACTGACCGACCGATCGACCAATCGACTGACCGACCGACTAAGTGACCGACTGACCAACCAACCGACCGACTGACTAGCTGACCGACCGACCGACCGACTGTCTGACCAACTGACCAACTGACCGACTGACTGACTGACCGACTGTCTGACTGATCGACCAATCGACCGACCAACAGACCGACTGACCGACTGACTGACCAACTGACCAACTGACCGACTGACTGACCGACTGACTAACTGACTAACTGACTGATTAACTGACCGACTGTCTTACCGACCAATCAACCGATCGGTGTCCAGACAGCTGATTCCTCTGCAGAGAGTTTACGTTACAGTTTGTGTTTGTGTGTTACACTGCAAAAATGAACAAATTTAAAAGAAGAGACCAGAAATAATTTACATTATTATTTAAAAATAATTTCCCTAAAAAGCAAAATTTACATTTATGAACCTAAAGAAAAACAATTAAATCTGTTTTAAATGCAGGAAATAATTTCTTCCATCAAAAGAAGTTTCAGGGTTTCTCACACTCACAGATACCAAGTAATGTGTCCGAATAGCTTCTGTTTCCTACTCTGTGTACCTGTGTGTGTGTGTGTGTGTGTGTGTGTGTGTGTGTGTGCAGCACCTTGTTGCGGTTCTCAGTTAGGGGCCCATCGGGGCCGATCTCCAGCTCCAGGCTGGTGAGTCTGCTGAGAAACC
>JAPZDV010000025.1:711272-723249 GCA_029814665.1 Acanthurus lineatus | reverse complement strand
ACACACACACACACACACACACACACACACACACACACACACACACACACACACACACACACACACACACAAAGTCTTTTCTTCAGATTTACGAAGCTGCAAGTTCACCTGGTTCTGTTTTATGATCTCAGTCTGGTTGAACTGGACGCACATTTGTGTGTAATCTCATTTCACCTGCAGACATCACAGTGTGTGTGTGTGTGTGTGTGTGTGTGTGTGTGTGTGTGTGTGTACTGGTCTGAAGTCTGTGTGATGTGACACTTTCTTCCAGTTCCAGTTAATGAAGGAGTGTGTGACTTGTGTGATTCAATGAAACATCCGACATCAACACTTGCAGAGAAAATCCTGTTTCTTTTTTTTTTTCTTCACTCTTTCGGCCTTTTTAAAAGTTTTGCGTTCACATGTTAAATCTTGTTGATAAAAAAACTCAAATAGAAACATAAGTTTTTCTTTTTCCCAATATTTATTTGAATCTTTTAACCTCCTGATTGTTTTAAAACATTGTGACTGTGAAGCCTTGAAAGGCAGATATCTGCTAAGCTAACGGTGAAGCTAACGATGCTCCACCCAGCGTCTTGGTGTCTGAGAAAGAACATTTTTAAAAAAATCAATAATGTGATCGTATTGATCTTATGGACAACCTGCTGGATCATGTGATCGGTTTTCTCTCTCAGTGTGCTTGCTTCGCTGTTCGGGGCGTGGCCAGTGTGATCCAATCACAAAGGACTGCACATGTGACCCCTTCTGGACGGAGAACCTGATTCGTCGTTACCTCGGCGATGGAGAGAGCAACTGTGGTAAAAAGTCTTTAAATTATACGCTTAACATGGCACAAGAGGCAAAAAAACACACCTGAGCAGGTGCGAATCCCTCCTGTTTACTATCACTCACACTTTTTTGTCAGATTAATAATCGTGAACTATAAGAGATCATTCGACTTGATCATAAAAATAAAGAGTTTGTAGTTTGTGATGTTAGAGTCAGATATTTAATAATGTTTCAGATGGTTCAGAGTCAGTTTTGCAGTTTTTTTTGGACTCAGTTTTAATAAATAACTGTGTCCGTCAGAGTGGAGGGTGCTGTACGTCATCCTGACCAGCTTCATGCTCATGGTCTCCATCCTGTCCATCAGCTGGACCTTCATCTGCTGCTGCAAGAGGTGAAGTTTGCACACGTCCACATGCTGATCCGAGACTTTTTAACGTCAAACTGAGGTGAAACCAGGTGGCGCTGCCGTGTCACTGTGTGTCTGAACGACGTGTTTGCTGTGTGTGTGTTCAGGAGGAGGCAGACGAAAGTGAGGAGGAAAACCAAGTACACCATCCTGGACAACATGGACGAGCAGGAGCGGGTGGAGCTCAGACCCAAATTCAGTGAGTGTGAACGATGATGTCAGACTTTGTTCTATCATGTGACATGTTGCTATTAAAACAATCTGATCGTTAACATGTTTGATCACACGGCTGGTGTTTCCTGCGTTCAGCCTCTTGGATAAATGATCGGCTGCAGTCGGATGCTCCGTCGCTCACAGTCTCACTTTTGTTAAACTCAGGAAATGCAAACAAATGTGCGACTGTAAACCAGACAACGATAACAGAGATGCAAAAATATCACAGAGATAAACTGTGAAACCTGCAGAGTGATTTGCATCTGAAACCTCATTCTAACTGTCGTGTTTACTGTGTAAAACTCTTATGTTGATTCAGCGTCGTAAAGTTCTGCTCACATTTTTGCTCTTTTTCTTTGTTATTGACGACAGATTCAGGTCTCTGTTGTTGGTTTGCTGTCGTCTCCTTAACTGAAAACTGAACCGCATGCAACAAAAAAAAGACACTAAGCTTCAAATATCAGTAGACTCAAAAATGTCTTTCTTTAGCCTCTTTGGTCAGGAAGTGGAGGCAGGATTACACATCAAACTATGAAGCAAAATGACCCACATCACTAGAAGAAGAAACACTAAAATAGAGGATGAACTAGATGTTGTGACTCAAACACCTTTTCCTCTGTGCAGGTATCAAACACCGCAGCACGGAGCACAACTCCAGCCTGATGATGTCCGAGTCGGAGCTGGACAGCGAACAGGACACCATCTTCAGTCGGGACCGACCGTCCGCGGCAGGAAACGGCTCAGCGCCGAGGCCACCCACAACAGAGACGCCTTCGGCCGACGGGACAGCTGACCTCCTGCTGACGAAGACTGGACTCGTCTGGGATGTCGGCGCTCTGGCGGCCCCGAGTGGCAGCGAGAGATTTAACCTCTTAAAGTTTGATGGCTCTCTTCACCCAGAAACCCTCTGCCATGAGGTCAGTAAAATGAACCAGTGTCCCATTTTATGGTCAAACTCGTTCGAAGGCCTTGAGAGTCGCAGCCAGAACAAACCTGTTACTCCTCTCGCCAGATAATGTGCGTTGAAACATCTAAATTTGGGCTTAAAAGAGAAAATGGACGACCTCGTCAACCCACGCTGGCATGTTTAGGACTGAAAAACAGATTTCTGAGAAAGAATCTAAAGAGGAATCCAATATTTTGCTCTCCAGAGTCAGATTGGAGAGTTTTGTCTATGTGTTTCTAGTACAGAGGTGGATTCAGGATTAAGTTAGCATAGTTAGCACAAAAACTGGATGCAAGGAGAAACTGCTAGCCTAGCTCCAAAACAAAAAACATCTATCATATGACATGTTTTGTTACCAATTCATCCAAATCAGCTGGGTTTAGCTTACTATGGCTAACCATGAGCTAATACTAAACACTGAATGATTTAGCTAAAAGCTAATTCCAAGCTTTAGATCTAACTGAACTAAGAAGCTAACTCAGACTTAATTGGATCAAGAAGCTAACTAAATTTATTATTTCAATCTGAAACTCTTAGTGTTAAACACTACCATCAGTTATTTACTGGAAAACAAACACTTATCATTTTCTGTGTATTTGTCTCAAAGAAGTTCCTGGTCCCCGATGTGTTTAGCCTAGCTTAGCACCAATACTGGAAGGAGAAGGTAATTGCTAACCTGGGAGGCTAAAGCTAACTAAGAGTAGTCATGACCTAGAGGATAAATGTAAGCTAACTTCAATTAATATAAACCAAAAGCTAAATTTTCAGTTAACTGGGATTAAAAGTTAACTCAACCCCAGTGAGACTGAAAAGTTATGTTTGAGTTAAAAGGATAAAGAAGCTAATTCAAAGCGAACAAACTACTGGAATCGTATGGCTTTATCTCAACTATCTCAGTCCAAATAAATGATCACTTCTCACATCTAATTACATTTCAAACACAAATAGATTATTTTATACAGATCAGTTTCTTCATTTAAAGGAATTTCTTTATTGCTGAACAGTTCAGGACACTTTTAGCCTAGCTTAGCACAAACACTGGGAGCAGGGGGAAACTGCTAGCCTAGCACAGTCAAGAGAGAAAACTTCCTGTCTTATTAGCTTGTTATCCCTTGTTTTTTTAACAAGTGGTAGTATTAAAATGTATAATGAGACATTATGCTTTAAGCAACAGTTAGCATTCAAGCTATTTGTCAACAAAAGCTAAATGACAGATGAATTAATGTAACACAACATGAAAATCAGAGTTTTAAAGGCGTTTTTATCTCGTCTTTTGCACTTGTTAAGTGTTTCATAAGTTGTAAAGTGTTAAAAGTCGTGACTGAAAAAGCTACAAAGCTCCTTCTTTTTCAAACTTGATGTTTTTATCATCTTATGACGTGTAAAAACAAAAAAACCCTTCGACCACTGAAACAACTGAGCAAGAATATAATCATCTTTAGTTTTTCTGCCATAAAAAAAGAATCAAAGTTTAGTATCACAGTTTTCTCTTTTATTTTTCATTAATATCTACAGTTTTTTTTAATACAAATGATTTTTTTTACATTAACTCTGACCACAACATTATATTACAATTAAGATCAGTTTCATTTCACATTAGAAACACAATCTGCTGTACAAACCCAGAAACAGAAACAGAGACAGAAAGTGTGAAAGAATTCAGTTTCTGCTGCAAAACATCTTAATTATAAGTTCATGACATTTCTAATTAGCGAACTTTCCAGGTTTCCAAGGTTTCCAGGGAAATTCAGTTCCTCTTCAATAATTAATGAGCACTATTGTTTAACACTGATAGAAAATAATTTCTATGGCACTTATGAAATTGGCAACTGAAGTTTCTCAACTGAAGTTCCTTCCTGTTTTAACTTCGATTGGAAGTTCAAAACTCAAATCAACATCAATTTACACGACAACGAGGCAGTTTTTAAACTTCTATATTACAACAATTAATTACATCTTTTTTATTCTTTTATCTCAGAAATATGCTGACGTTTATTCAGTGCATGCACACATTTTCAGCATCAGACCATTTGTGTAACATTTATTGATGTATTTCTGAACCGATGATATTCAAATGTGTGAGACTGGAAATCCATTCAGAGGACGAATGTACCGTTAAATTTTGTTTGTATGGCACAAACTTGAAATTGTTAAAATTAAATTATGATGCTTAAACATTCATTTCAAATGTCTAAATTTGTTCAAACATCTGCATTTATAATTAATCATGAAGAAATACAGTTTTCACATGAACAGATCTACAACAGGACACCAGACAATCAATATACTGATTTTACAAAAATGTAACAAAAGATTTTGTGCATTTTTATATTTTTATCGCAGTAAATTTCCCTTCTTTAGTGGCTTTCCCTGCTTTAGCAAACATTTTTGTGCTTAATTTTAAGTGGTGTGAAACAAAAAGGTCAGTTTTGTTCTTCAGGAAGAGATGATGCTGCGTTAACTTCATATCTGAGTTAGTGTAAATAACGCTCATGTCAACTTTGCGTCATTAATAAAGGCGGGAAAGCTCCAATTTATCCAACCTGGAACTCAAATACAACAGATATGGAGTTACTTTGTCAATTCACAGCATTTTCATCCTCAAATGACCAACTTGGTCTCCATAAACACACAAGTTCAACTTGAGACCAAAAGAAAATAAACCAACACAGATTTGATGTCATGGTCACGGAAAATACTGAATTCTGATTGGCTAGAGCAGCTCGGCAACAGTAACTAGGCACAGCGGGTCAGTCTTTGGATTTCAGGCTTTAAAACAACAGAAACTGTAAATAAAGAGGTTTTATTTTTGTCTTCTTCTGTCTTTGTGACCGGAAACAAACAAGTTCATTAATAAACTGTTTGATTTGCTTTGTTGATGTAAACTCACCTGACTGACCAGCTCATCACACAGCAGCAACTTCATGTTAGTTTCAACTACATTTACTAGCAGACTGAATTATTTTTGCAGTGTGATGTTTTCATCCGAAAAAAGCCTCAAACATCAGGATGAAACCTGGGAGACGATCCTGGACGTCACTTTATCAGATCGAGGCTGACGAGCTTCGTTTTGTTGGATGAATGGAAGTTAATCTGAGATGACTTCGCCTGACTCATCAGCTGGGCTTCATGTTCAAATCTTTTTCTCATGTGAAACTATGATAATGTTGTTTGAAATGTGAACAATAAAGCAGAAATCTAACATTTGTTTGGCTCGTCTAAGTGACTTACTTTCTTTTTTTTATTTCGTGGTGTTACTTATTTGCAGATTTATGCACAAATGCCAGAAATCAGAAATGTGAAACTTTTTCAAAACGTGCCTCTGCCGTTCACGTCAATGTATATTTTATTATATTCTACTTAACTGCAGCAAATGGTTGTGGTTAAAACTTTTGAACAGCGTCAGAACATCGACGTCAGGCTTCTGTTTGACCACAAAAGAACTTTGCTGCTCCTTTATTTCCTTATTTCTTCTGAATGTATCAGCTGATGTTAAATGATCTTTTATACCTTAAAAGGTTTAATGGCACTGACATTAAAATGTCTGTGATAATGCCTGTGTTTTTTTAAATTTTACACCAAATTTTAATCGAAAATCTGCCAGGTTATTGTAAATAGTTCCAGACTGAGAAGACTGACACACGTAGAAAAAGAAACTTGTTCGTATAATCGGTGGCTGTGCTTCACCTGGTTTGAACGGATCGATCTGGCCAATCAGAAGCGAGTATTTCCCTCAGATCTTGGTAAACAGCATCATGTTGGATGACAGATTTATTCTGATTCTCTGTGATGTGAATGTTTGATTAAACTTGTTTCAGCATCTCGATTTAAGATTTAAACAGAAAGATTCAAACATTTAAAGTAATTCTAACTGATCCCATCAAAAACGATTATTGCCTGAAAGGTTTTTATCTGGTCAGTTTCTGGTGAAAAGGCAACAGAAGAGAAAGTAACGGGACCCTGTTTCACTCGTCTGACCTGTCTGATCAAACACTGCTCCTCCTGAACGCTGACGAGTCTGATGGTCGATAAAAAAAATATTCTATTATCTATGAAAAGCTACTTGATTACTTTTCTACGTTTCCTCTGACTAAGTCAGAACGTCAGTTTGGATTAAATGTGTTTAAAAGGGGAGTTCATATATGTTTTTAATCTCAACTCTTGTTTTTTAGAGATATTTTGTGTTTGTTTGGGTGAAATTTAATCAATTCGAACCTGAGATCTAGGGTTACGACTGCCTTTAACTTTCACTGCGGTGCATTCGAGTGCAGTCACACTGGACCTGCGGCGTCGCTCCGTCCTGTCTCAGGGTTTGAGGCCTCCGAAGCAAACGTACTTGAGATCCAGATACTCTTTGATGCCGTACTTGGACCCCTCACTTCCAAGACCGGACTGTTTGACGCCACCAAACGTGGCCTCCGGGGTGGACAGGAGCCCCTCGTTGATCCCCACGATCCCCACCTCCAACGCCTCTGCCACCCGCCAGATCTGACTCACATCCTGCGAGTAGCAGTAACCTGAGGACAAACAGAAGGAGCCGTCAGGGTTTAAAAACAGCAGAGAGAGACCGGTCTTCTTTAGGAGCTCAGCTGAGCGTCTTTACGTTTCTCTGAGTTCTTGGATTTGGCCAGTTTTCATTCCTCAGTGTGACTCGATCCAGTCGTCCTGAAACTCACCTAATAAACTAAAGTAGGAAGTCAGACTAGAGGAACTTGAGTCAGATGTCGTGTTTACTGGCAGAAACAGTTTCCTGACCAGTTCAACATGCACTCCAGGTGGCGCTGTTCTCTAGCAGATCTGCTTTGTAAGGCTAAACTCTCATTATAACAGAACCAATTTTACGTGCAGAAACATTTCCCCACCTTCAGTCCTTCAGCGGCGAGGGTTAAATCACATGAACTTCACTTTAAATCAAAGAACATTTAGTTAAACTGATCTGGTTGTTTGTGAAGGTCACGGCCTGTAAGCACACACCTGTAAACACACACCTGTAAAACTCGTCAGTCTTCCTGTCACATGGTTTTAAGTTGACTCTCATTTGACTGTAGCCGGTAAGAAAGGTAAACTCACCTGCCAGCCCAACATTAGATGCGTTAGCGATAGCCACGGCCTCCTCCTCTGTGTTAAACCTGTAAATCAAACAAGTTCTGGTTGGTCAACAGAAGCCTTTAACACCTGAACACAACAGGTGACGCAGGTTTTGTTGTTTTTCCTCAGTTTTAAGTTCAAAGAGTCGTGTTTTCCTCCTGGATAAGCTTGTGCATTTTCATCACATGCAATGAAAAACACAGAAAAGGATCATTCTTGTAATGATGACACACTTAAATTTCTCACATGTGATCTAAATGAAGCTGATCTCATGTTTCAGCTGAACATCGGTTTGTTAACAGTCACATGAACGACAGTAAACGCAGCTTCTCCAGCTCGTACTGACCGGATGACAGGCAGCAGCGGCCCGAACGTCTCCTCCTTCATGCACAGCATCTCTGTGGTGGCGCCGGCCAGCAGGGTCGGCTCCATGAAGGACCCGTCCAGACGCTTCCCGCCCTTCAACACCTTCGCTCCCTTCGACACCGCATCCGATATCTGATGAGCCACCTGGGAGACGGACGGCCTCGGGATTAAAACCCTGCTGCTGCTCGGCGACACGACAGAGATTTCAGAGTTTCAAACTGTTCGATGAGACTGAATCCCCTTCAACTCACCTTCTCTGCAGCTCTGGTGTTGATCAGAGGCCCCTGGGTGGTGTCGGGCTCCGAACCGTGACCCACACGGAGCTCGGCGTCCATCGCTTGGCTCAGCTTCTCCATGAAGCGATCATGGATGCCGCTCTGCACCAGAAACCGGTTCGAACACACACACGTCTGCAGGAAGAGGAGGAGCAGAGCGATGAAGCACAAACAGAGAGCACTGTGAGCTTCAGCCACACCTCCACCTCACCTGTCCAGAGTTCCTGAACTTGGAGGCCATGGCTCCGGCCACCGCCTTGTCCACATCGGCACTGTCGAACACGATGAAGGGGGCGTGGCCTCCCAGCTCCATGGACGCCTTCTTCACGGTGTCGGCAGCCATTTTCAGCAGCAGCTAAAAGATTTCAGATATTAGGTTTTTCTTTAAAAACAACAAAAGAGAAGAAGAATTTAAAAAGTGAAGCTGATAACTTTCAGCCTGAGTCTCGGAGGCGTCCAGCAGAGGGCAGCACTCTCAGGCTCTTACCTTGCCGGTGGCGGTGGAGCCAGTGAAGGAGATTTTGGCCACCAGTGGGTCGGTGCAGAGAACCTCCCCGACTGACGGAGTCTTCTCCCTGGAACAAGGAACCACGTTGAACACGCCGGCCGGGATCCCCGCCTGCTCCGCCAGCTGCAAAACAAGACGCCACGCGGCGAAACTCTGTGAGAAACCGAGTCGTTTCCAAAGAAAACAACACAAACATGCAGCTGCGACGTGCTGACCTCAGCCAGAGCGAGCGCTGACAGCGGCGTGTCCTCGGCTGGTTTGACCACCACGGTGCAGCCGGCGGCCAGAGCAGCTCCAACCTTCCTGGTGATCATGGCGCTCGGGAAGTTCCACTGCGGAAAAACACAAACTGATGCAGTTTACTCCTTAAAAATGACACTTTCACACTCACGAGCTCCACTTAGTTATTATTTTACATCAAAAATGAATCTAATGACTGTGTGTAATGTGAGCAGTTTTCTTTTGACTGATGAAACAAAATTATCAAAATTATTGCCGACTCTGACTCAGATCCATGAAGACTTTTAACCTTTTTTAGCTCCTAGTTTGGCTTTTCTGACACACTTCCTGTCCGGTTGAGTTTATGAGAGCTGGTCTGATGGATGAAACACTGACTGAGCTGCTGATCAGACTGATCACCTTGATCAGAGTGATCAGACTGCACAGCTGCTCGTCTCAGATTCCCTTTTTCCAAACACTGAAACACAACACTGTGATTGTTGACTGAAGTGTGTGATTCAGCTGCACAGGTGATCCTCACTCACCTGTGCAGCCGGAAATCCTGCTTGTCCCGACTAAAACTTACAACAGGGTCCTCTGAATCTGCTGTGTTCATGCGTGTCTGAGCTAAATGCTACAGCTAGCATGCTAACATACTAGCAGAGCCAATGCTAACACGCTGATTCTCAGCAGGGATAATGTAAGTTTAGCTTGTTAGCATGCTAACATGGGAGAGTCTGAACAAGCTCTGATTGGCTGCTCACCGGTGTGATGATGGAGGCCACGCCCACCGGCTGTTTGAGGAGGAGGATCTTTCGGTCTTTGGCAGGTGACGGGACGATGTCGCCGTAAACTCGCCGAGCCTCCTCTGAAAACCACTCGAGGAAGGAGGCGGAGTATCCGATCTCCCCGAGAGACTCGCGCATCGGCTTCCCCTGCAACGCACAGCATCAGTGAACCTGCAGCCGCTCGCACATTAAAGGGACAGTTCACCCAAAATGAAACCTTCTGCTCTGTGTGAACGATGCTGTGAATGAACCAGAAGCATCTGCGACCAGAATCAGAGTCTCTGAGTCTGTAAGAAATCCACAGACGTCACTGTCAACAGTTCATAATGAGCCTTTATCCTCATTTCCTCAGATGGAAAACGTTACTCAAGTACAAATCTGAGGTACTTTTACTTTACATGAGAGTCTCCTTTTCATGCCACTTTGTACTTCTACTTCACCACATCTCAGAGGGAAAAACTGGACTTTTTCTTCACTAAATTCTCTCATTGCTTCACAAATTAAGACTTTTGCTGTGATAAAAGTTATAAAAACTGATTTTTTGTTACAAATAAATGATGCAACAGTTTAATTTTAAGTGCAACTGATCTGATTTTCTCTTTGTTAGAAGCTTGAAGAGCTCAAACTGTTGAGTCTTTATCATAAAAATTAAGAAAAGTGACTAAATTTAAGTGAAATATTTAGCTGCTTTAAAACTGTAGAAAAAACGCTGCACGGCCTCAGAAGTGAAGCTGCGTTTCATGAAGACTTTAACGTCAGATGTTTGATGTTTGATCTCCTCTCAGCTGTTCGTGTTCGCCTCCGTCGCAGCGTCATACTTACGCTCTCGAACGTGATCAGTTTGGCCAAGTCTTCTTTGTGCAGGTTCATCAGGTCGAACCACTTCCTCAGCAGGACGCTCCTCTCCTGCAGGACAACCAATCAGATCACACCATGAGCCCCGGACATGTTTGGACTTCCTGCTTGCGTCATCGCACAGATTTCTGTTTTCTTATTCAGAGTTAATGTTTGGCGGCACTTGGCAAACTGTGTGAACTGTGACGGATTGTGACATTAAAGTGTGAACGCAGCTGATGAGACTGTGAGGCTGATCCGTCTGGTTCTTTCTCGCTGAAACGAACTCGATGAATATTTCACAGAGGGCAAAGAGTCGAGACCAAAGAGGGAAAAAACTCAGCTACGCTCACAGGAGCCTTTACAGTCAACTGATGCTAGACTTTAAAAAGCCTGATTGGTCTTTTACGGACCACATAAATCTTTTTTTTTTTTTTTGACAAAACACTCTGATCTTTATCAGCTGGTGATGTTCACACAGTTTGTCAAACATTTAAAAGTGAAGAGCTGAATGTTTCACATCCTGTCATCTTTTCCTCTTTTTGTTCTGTTGCAGCTTTATGCAACAATCATGTCAGATTGATCTTTTCCTCGTCAGTCTTCACTCAGCAGCTCATAATGACAAACTAACTCTTTGCTGTGAAACCTGAAACGTTGCTGCTTACTTGGATCATCTCTGATGTTTCTGCTCTGAGACAAAACACTGATGTGGCAAAATATTTCATTTATATACTAAAACACATCTGAAGCTTCAACAGTTTCACTTACACAAACCAAGAGGATCAATCTTCTAAAGTTTTAGTTTATAATGATGTTGCTTCATATCGCTTCACTGCAGTGCGAATAAACCAAACGTCTGCATCCTTCTTATAAATACTAAATCGAAGGACTTAAAGTGTAATCGACTGAACAAAAGCTGGACTTTGTCTCTGTGCTCCTGTCAGACTGTGATTGGGTCGAACAGGAAGGACTGAAATCACTGACCAGGAACCTTCAGGTCAACCTGAAGGCGAGAAACGTCTCGTCTCTGCAGGCGAGTTTCCGGCTCTGACGTCTCAGAAACACAAAGACGAGCCGTTTGTTCTGCTCTGATAAACTCTGCAGGACCGACTGCTGTTCAGATCTGCTGAATGTAACTGATTACATCTACTCAAAAATACCAACTCTGGCATTCTTGTACTGTACTTGAGTATTTCCATTTGATTACATTCAATACTTTTACTCCACAAATGTCAGAGGAGAGTATTGCACTTTGAATTCCACTTCACTGAACGTTTTAGTTACTTATTACTTTGCAGATCACATTGCACATTGATATTAAAGACGAATGTAAACAGTGATCAGCTGAAATCAGGCATGTTCACATGTAAAATAGCTGTTTAGGTTTCTGTAATATAAAGAACATTATTCTGACTTTGTGCACTTTGCTTTTAATGTTGCTGTAAGTACATCTTAAACTTTTGTACTTCTGACTAAGACACACATCTGAGTGTTTCCTCCATCTCTGCACTTGTTACACGTTAAATTTTTATTTTAACTATTAAATGTCTGATATGTCAAATGTTT
>JAPZDV010000025.1:669624-680704 GCA_029814665.1 Acanthurus lineatus | reverse complement strand
TGCAGTGGGGTGGATGTCAGAGCTTAATTTGCTATAGAATAAAGAAACTTACACATCTGCTTTATGATGTGTGTGTGTGTGTGTGTGTGTGGATTTTATTTTTAATACTGTCGGCCAAAAGTGAACAGAAAGAGCCGTGAAAGGACTGAGGTTTGTGTTTGTGTTTCCTGCCTCCAAAGGGAAAACTTCAATGTGACAATAAACACGATTTATAGCAAACAGTGTTTTTCCAACTTTGCACAACCAGAACCATAAGGTCGTCTATCTTACCTCAAGAACATAAATTTAAATGAATAAACTCAGTAACTTTGGTTTGTAGCAGCTGACAGCAGCTTTATCTTAATGCCAGATAATCGTCTGTATGTTATCTGAGAGAAAATATTGCTCTGAGCATCTTAAAATGATATTTATTGTGATTTTTCCACAGTCGTGCGTTGACACGTGATGGGGAATCAGCTGGCAGGGATCGCCCCCTCACAGATCCTGTCTGTGGACAGCTACTTCTCAGACATCCACGATCATGAGTACGATAAGAGTCTGGGCAGCACCCGCTTCTTCAAGGTGGCCCGGGCCAAACACAGAGAGGGCTTGGTGGTGGTCAAAGTCTTCGCCATCCAGGACCCTTCGCTGCCTCTGACCAGCTACAAACAGGAGCTGGAGGAGCTGAAGATCAGACTGCACTCCTGCCAGAACTGCCTGCCCTTCCAGAAAACATCCCTGACGGAGAAAGCTGCCATCTTGTTCCGTCAGTATGTTCGGGACAACCTGTACGACCGCATCAGCACCCGGCCTTTCCTCAACAACGTGGAGAAGCGGTGGCTGGCTTTCCAGATCCTCAACGCCGTCGACCAGGCGCACAAAGCCGGGGTCCGCCACGGCTACATCAAGACGGAGAACGTGATGGTGACCAGCTGGAACTGGGTGCTGCTCACTGACTTTGCCAGCTTCAAGCCCACTTACCTGCCGGAGGACAACCCTGCCGACTTCAACTACTTCTTTGACACTTCCAGGCGGAGGACGTGTTACATCGCGCCGGAGAGGTTTGTGGATGGAAGCATGTTCACCACGGAGAGCGACCAGAACACGCCGCTGGTGGACCTGACCAATAACAACCAGAGGAGCCGAGGGGAGCTCAAACAGGCCATGGACATCTTCTCTGCAGGTAGAGACGCGTCCATGTAACACACAAACATGAGTTTCAGTGTTTTGCAAAAAATTGTTCAGATTGTAGATGATGCATCAGAGCTTTCAAACTATCATCAGCACTCATCTGATTGGCTGTTGTGTCTTCAGGCTGTGTGATAGCTGAGCTGTTCACGGAGGGCGTCCCTCTCTTCGATCTGTCCCAGCTGCTGGCGTATCGTAAAGGACACTTTCAGACAGAGCAGGTCCTCATGAAGATCGAGGACCGGAGCATCCGGGAGCTGGTAACGATCACTGACAGCTGATTGGTTGTTAGAAGTAAAATCAGGTTTATTTAAACAACCTGCAGTCAGTTTGTATGAGAGGGCTCAAGTGTGTTATTCTGCTGAAGTGCCTGTTTTTACACAAATGTGTGTTTACGGAGATAAACAGCAGAGATAGATAATTATTAATTGTTATTTCAATAAAATGCTCCCATTGTAATATTTCTTGTTGTATTATTGCAATATATGTAATGATGAGAGTGTGATTACAGTGTTTTGGGGCTCCTGTGCACCTCATCTTGCCCTCTGACTGCAGCTTCTGTGATCTGGATGTGGTTTTCTCTCTCAGGTGGCTCAGATGGTTCAGCGGGAGCCGGAGAAGCGTCTGACAGCAGAGGAGTATCTTAAGCAGCAAAGAGGGAAAGCTTTCCCCGACATCTTCTACACCTTTCTGCAGCCCTACATGGCTCAGTTTGCCAAGGAGACATTCCAGTCTGCAGATGAGCGAGTGCTCGTCATCCGCAAAGACCTGGACAACATCCTGCACAACCTGCGTGGAGGTGAGACTGCAGCTGAGATGCTCTGGTGGTCAAACAACGAAAAACATTTCTTTTGTCTTTCCTGTTTTAAAAGACAAACTGTTTCCCTCCAGGTTCTTCTTCCTCCTCATCATCCCCGGAAAACAGCGACTGTGTGCTGAGCTCCAGGGAGGAGCAGGGCCTCATCGTCCTCGTGTCTGTCATCACTTCCTGTCTGCAGACGCTGCATTCCTGCGACTCCAAGCTGGCGGCTCTGGAGCTCATCCTCCACCTGGCCCCGCGGCTCGGCGTCGACATCCTGCTGGACCGCATCACGCCCTACCTGCTGCACTTCTGCAACGACCCCGTGCCTCGTGTGCGAGCTCAGGCTGTTCGCACTCTGGCCAAAGTGCTGGCTCTGGTGAAAGAGGTGCCGAGGAACGATGTGAACATCTACCCCGAGTACATCCTGCCAGGCATCGCCCACCTCGCCCAGGATGATGCCACCATCGTCAGGCTGGCGTACGCAGGTCAGAGCACAGTTACCATGTAGAGCAGCACTTCTTAAAAGTGATTTTACCTATTAACTCAAAGGTTCACTACACTTTTTTTTACCATGAACAGACTTTTTAAAAATCTATAAACAGATGTTGGTAGCTGCCTTAAATATTCAGTATCAGTTGCTCTAAAAGTCTGCGTTTGTCTTTATTGTTGTCTCTTCGCTGATGTTCAGAGAACATCGCTCATCTGGCAGAAAGTGCGCTGCGTTTCCTGGAGTTGGTTCAGGAAAACAACGTGAACACAGAACAGGACCTGAGCGGCGAGGACACGGAGGAAACACTCCACCCCAACGAGAACTACGACTCAGGTACAGAAACACACGACAGCTCACGTTTGCTCTGCTGAAAGTGTTTCTGTGTGTCACTAACACCCTGTGTGTTTGTTCAGAGCTGCAGGCGCTGCATGAGATGGTGCAGCAGAAGGTGGTGACGCTGCTGAGCGACTCTGAGAACATCGTCAAACAGTCGCTGATGGAGAACGGCATCACGCGCCTCTGCGTCTTCTTCGGCCGGCAGAAAGCCAACGACGTGCTGCTGTCTCACATGATCACTTTCCTCAACGACAAGAATGACTGGCATCTGCGAGGAGCCTTCTTCGACAGCATCGTGGGTAAGAAAACCGCCAGACAGTCGGCTTCAGGCTGCAGCTCAGGTTTTTTAAGAACCAGGATGGTTTGACTGCTGCAGACAGACACAGTCAGAGCTGTCGAGTGTCGTGAATTCTTACCGTCTTGTGTTGAAGGTGTAGCAGCGTACGTCGGCTGGCAGAGCTCCGCCATCCTGAAGCCTCTCCTCCAGCAGGGGCTGAGCGACACCGAGGAGTTTGTCATCTACAAAGCTCTGAACGCTCTCACCTGCATGTGTCAGCTGGGTCTGCTGCAGAAACCTCACATCTACGAGTTCGTCAGCGACATCGGTGAGAACACGGCGTAACAAACACACACGTCACACCGGATGGTTGTAGATCTACTTGTGAACCAGACAGCGTTTTACATTTATCAGATTTAACAGATTAAGGATTCAGTAACTCTTCATTGTTCCCTGCGACTTGCCGTAGCTCCGTTCCTGTGTCACCCCAACCTGTGGATCCGTTACGGCGCCGTGGGCTTCATCACCGTCATCGCACAGCACCTCAACGTGGCGGACGTCTACTGCAAACTGATGCCCCACCTCAACCCCTTCATCACCCAGCCCATCATCCAGGTGAGTCATCCTCATCATCCTCATCATCCTCAGTCCTGTTTTTGTCTGCAGATGGAGGTGCACCTTCGTCCCCCTCACCCCTCTGTCTCTCCCCCTCAGATCGATAAGGAGCTGGTTCTGCTCAGTGTCCTGAAGGAGCCGGTCAGCCGCTCCATCTTCGACTACGCCCTGCGCTCCAAAGACATCGCCAGCCTCTTCCGTCACCTGCTGCTTCGACAGAAGAAGCGTGCAGGATCTATCCCAGAATGCCCCACTCCGGAGGACCCGGCCATCGCTCAGCTCCTCAAGAAGCTGCTCTCACAGGTAGGAAGGACGCTGCTCTTCAGGTGCTTATGGGTCTGGGAAGTTTGGGAATCGTGTGAATTCTGTTGGAAAGCTGTGGAGCAAAAATGACTCACATGATCACCAGCTGAATGTATTTTCCTTCTCAGTTCTCAGCACGTCAGTCGGTTTTGGGTCATTTTCAGGTCATTGACATCGAGGCAAACCAGCCACGCTGAGAACCTGGCTGGACTTTCTCCATGTTTGCACTTTTGTTTGATGATTGTGTTTCTGTAATCAGTGACTAATGGAGCCTCGGTGCTGCAGGCGGTTTGCTCATGAACTCTGCTTCACGAGTTATTCAGGTCAAAACAGCTAAATATTGTTACAGGAAATCTGATCAAATACTAATTATGTCCTTAAAAAAATAGTATTCTGGGTTTTTAGCAGTAAAAAAAAAGGAAATCTGAGACCTAAACTAATTAAAGAATTGTGATTTTTTGATAACCAAGGTGAAAAAATAAAGCTGTTATTGCCAGTTCTCACAGAAATATGATTTTATATTTTATTGAACCTTTGCAGCATGCAGTGTTGCCTGCTGAGCTCAGCTATAGATAGAGACATTATAAAGTTTTATGGCGCAGGGACACAACAGAAATCATGATGTGACCAGCAGAGATGTGGATGTGATTCTGGCTGCCATCAGCGATGCAGCTTTCGACCAGAGGGGGCAGCAAAACACTGCGTTTGAGCTGTCAAACAAACACCATGTCCTCACATCGTGCCTCAGATTCGCCTGCTGTGCTTTGAACTGTGTTGTTTTTGGGGAGTTACCTCACACGGCCTCGTGTGTCCTGGTGAAAAGATGTTTGTGGGCGGCGGTTGTCCGTCTGTGTCTGTGTTTGTGCTGGTTTTTGTTAAGTTTTATTGGTCTGTGCACGCTGCCTCCATGCTGGTTTCATTAATCCTGTTTGCCTTCAGACCACAGAACAAGTCTGCTCCGTACATGTGTGAATATTGTCAATCATCCTGCTCAGCGCTGAATTTTAAGATAAATTAAAAGGTGAGCAGGGAGTTTCTCAGTCCCAAAGCTTTAATTGTAATCCATTACTTTATGTAATAAGTCTGGTCTGGGTTGTCTCTGATTACATTGAATTATTTAATGGGTCTATTTGAAATAATGAGCAGCAGATCAGCTGATCATCATGGTGTTTTTCTCTAAATTCTCTTATTTAAATAAAGGTTCATTTAAGGCTTTAAGTTTGTCATAAAAAAGGTCGTGGCCACTTTTACTGACAGCAGCTTGTTGTCTGATTGGCGTCACACCGACTGCGTTTCCTCTCTAAGCTCCGCCCTCTTGTCCAAACATGGTCATCATATGGTCATTCTCTAAAAAAAACCCCCCCAAAAAAAACAAGATTCCTTCTTGACGGGATGATGGATTAAAGGCCGGAGTTTGAGCCGGCCTGTTCCTGCCTCGCAGCTGCGAACACGAGAGACTGATGTTTCTGAGGTTTCATCAGGTGACTCAGGACCCAAAGCTCTGATTGGTCTGTAGATCAATGATAACTTGTTACAATCAATCAGCTGTAGAATCTGCTGATCGATCAGTGTGCGTCTCTGCAGATTCCTGTACAAACACATTCAGATGATAAACGGATCTGGTTTGTTTCTTGTTTTCACTTTTCGGGGTCTTTCTCAGTTCAGTTTAAGGACGTCCACCTCTGAGGGACGTTGAGTCCGAGGAGACAAGAAACGTAAAGAAAAACCTGCTGAGAGGTTTTGAAGCAGCTCGACGAATGAGAGCGTGAAGCTGGACAGGAGGCGGGAACTCGTACGAGGAATAAGATAATCCAGACCACATCATGAAATACTTCATGAAGAATGCAGACATCGACTCAGACTCCCACGGACATTTTTTCTCTAAGTGTCACTACATTTAATTTCGGTCAGCAGGTTTCTGAGGAACTTGGGCACAAAAGCTGGAAAGTTCCTGCAGAACATCTGTAACAGGATTCAGAAACCCTGGAGGCTCTTCCACCAAAGTCTAAATAAAAACACTTTCCTGAAACTTGCAGAGATAATTTGTCTTTGACGGAGGAGGAGGGGGCTCTTAGATGGATTTGGGGTTTCTACAGAAGTTCATCTGGCAAGCAGAGCAGCTCACACACAGATTTAATGTGACTTCTTCATAATATTCTCTGGAAAACCCACAAACAGCTTTCAGAAACCAGGACCTTGTTCCTGTGACTGTGGCTCAGAAATGTCAGTGTTATTCACAGAAAGCAATCCTGTTCAATTCATTTATGGTTAAAAAGTTTTGTTCGTCTGCAGAGAAGTTGGTGAAACGGCATCGGATCAGGTTTAAAAAGGTGATTTCAAACCGTTAAAGACCGAGGATCAAAGAAAAACACTCATTGATGGAAAACAGCAGGAAAAAGGGACCGAAACTGTTTCTGAAGATAATTTCTCTATTTGTTTTAGTATCCAAACCAAAAATGTTCCCCTGTGATCATGTTTAATGGCCCTTAGTTTACTGTCTTCTTCTTCCAGAAACAAAAATCTACAAAAAATATGCAAAATGAACGACCATAAACACAAACAAACATTATTACTAACAGATTTATTAATGTCACTGACGTCTCTGATGTTTGTTTTGTCGTCAGGCTCCACATTAAAATCTAACAGTGAGATTTTTTTAATACTTCTACTACTCAAAACTTCAGCTCATGTTGTGTTTTTCACCTTAAAAACTGTTTGAAATAAAAGCTCAGCGTCGTTTTGTAGTTTTCTCTCCTGTTGGTGAACCTCCGTGGTCGCTCTGTCTCCGCTCTGCAGGGGATGACGGAGGCGGAGGAGGACAAGCTGCTGGCGCTCAAAGACTTCATGCTGAAATCCAACAAGGCCAAAGCCAACATGGGCGAGCAGAGTCACCTGGGGGAGGCGGCCCAGACCGGCGTCATCGACCTGGCCACGCTCGGCATCACGGGCCGCCAGGTGGACCTGGTGAAGCCCAAATCTGAGGCCGAGGACAAGAGAGGTGAGCAGCACCGTGGCTCGGTGTTCAGAGAAACTCACAGGAATTAATGTGTTGTTTGATTTTTTTTATCAGATTTGTGGTTTTGTCGAGTTGTTTAATGGGATTTTCAAAAACGCTTCATGAATGAGAGTTTGCAGGGATTTTTATCTTTTGGAAGTTGGATCTAAAAAGTCACATGAGATGAAACATTTCATAGAGATTCATTCTGTTACTGCATGAACACATGAAACGATCAGTCAGTCGGTTAAACAGCTTACATCTCTTTTTTATGAACGTGTGAACAGTTAAAATGACTGACTTTACAAATGGCGCTTTGCTTGAGCCTTTTGAAACCAACGTTATTAACATACTGGTGAAATGTTTTCCTCTGTCATTAGGGAGGGGGCCCTTTAATTTAGTCATGAGGAGCAAAGAAAATGCTAACAAGGGATTAAAAATGCTAAAAATTGCTAAAAACCGATGTTAAATTATGATGAGCTCGCTGAAAAATGAGTAAACTCACCAGATTTGATATAAAAAGTTCATGAATATATTGAGAATAAAATTCATTGTCTGAAACAAAAAAGTAAACTTTAAGTTTGTTGATAGTTTTCTTCATATGTTCATGTTTTAACTCAATATTTTTTAATTTTTTAAGAACAAAATGTAATAAAAAACACACACTTGACAGCAGAGAAAGATATTTGAGATCAAAGACTCTGAGTGATTAAAAAAAGGGAGAATCTGTCGTTGTAAGAAATCAACGGGCTGTTTAACAGTTTGGATGCTTCGCTCAGATCAGAGTGTGAAACGAAGCGAAGCAGTGAAGCAGCCGAACATGTGGGATCCAGAGTCGACCCGCGTTGGTTTTTGTTTTCACGTTAAAGCCTCATCTTCGTTGCCTCCACAGAGTCCATCGCCGCGGCGTCTGGTATCGTGTGTCATGTGATCAGTCTGAAGTGATACGCATGCACGCTGTGAAGTAACGAACCGTTCGAGGTCCCATGAAACTGTTCGTAACTTCCTGTTCCTGCTTCCTGATCTGATGTTTCCTCACATGCTGAAACAGTTTTCAGTTTAAAATCAAAGTTCTGACCTTTTTTCAGCCACTTTTTTGTTTTTTGTCTCATTTTGTGCTCGAACAGAATTTTCTGATGTGACGGATTTTGTCTATAAAGTTTGAGGTTTACATTCATTGATCATCAAACTGCAGGAGGAGATCTGATCTGAGAGCAGTTTGATGGGACGTTTACAGTCTAACGTGTCCCTGAGTTTAAACGCAAAGCGTCTCGAAGCTACAGATCTCAGAGTGATTAAAGTGCTAACAGCTGCATCCCGACGGTTTGTGTTATTTTCTGATCCTGGTTCTGATTTCAGTAATTGGAGTGTGTAGACCTTTAATGACCCGTAATTAACTCCTCTCAGTTAATTAACCTCAGTTAATTTCTTTGTTTGTCTCCGTCTTTGTCCCGTGTTTCTTTCTTTAATCCTCTTTCGTGGTTTCTTTTATAGTTTTCTTTGTTTGTAGCGGTTCATTCTTCAGGGGTTAAGACCTTTATTTTGAAATTTTCCTGAGTAAGAGCTGAAGTTTTGTGTTTGTTTGAGATGTTTGGACTGAAGCTGCAGTTTCACGTCTAAAAGCACCAGTTTTGTCTCACTGAGGCTCACAGAGCTTTGAATGTTTGTGTTCCTGTGACGTCTTAAAGGGCTGGAAGGTGTTTGATGATGATAGATCATCGATAGATTTATCTCCAGTGTTCTCCTCCATCTGAGGTCTTTACTGTGGAGCAACTTCACAGGAGCATCATGAGGGAGGTTTTCAGGTTCAGATGTTTTTTCTAGGAGGGCTGAATCTCACTGGATCTAAAATCTGGAGCTGAAATGATCGATTGATTCATCAGGAGGCAGAAGATTAATCTGCAGTAATGCTGATGAGCAGTTAAGTCGATAAATCATTGATAATTTGACTTAATTATTAATTTTTATTTGTAAAATGCAAAAACATCTTGGATAAAAAACTCCTTTAGTCAGAGAAATTTCTGAATCTCATCATTTTCTTTACAATAAAATTAAAACTCTTTACTTTTTAAACTTTTTTTTTAATCAGACATTTACACAAGTGCACCTTTGTTCTGCTGCGTCCAGTGTTTCCAGTAAACTCAGGGCTGTTCAGCCTGCAGTGAACACAACACACACAGCTTGTTAGTGAGGCGTTTGAGGTCCAGACAGACGCGGCGTTCAGTGTTCATGATTAAAGCTCGTGCAGAGGAGGACACATTGTTAATGTTGTATCTCCTGTCGGTTAAAGGGCAAATCTCCTTTGATTTCCAGCTCTGTTTATCTTCACCAGTAGATCAAAACTCGTTCTGGGCCGCAGATGTTTTTCTGCAAGTCAGCAGAGTGAATTACTGCCATCTGCAGCCAGAAGAGCCTGGAGGAAGCTCCTCTCTAATCTCCCCCATTAATCACTTTCTCTTTGTTTCTCCAAATACCTGACAGTCCTCAGAGTCACTGCACGCTGCAAAAAGTGACCATCAGACGAGAAGCTGTATTTTGGTAAAAACGGTTGTTAGAAAGTCGCACCGAGGTGACGATTCTCCTGTTTTTAACTTTTCCTCCTTTTGCTGTCAAACTGTGATTAAAATTTCACTTTTTCTTTTTCTAAACTATGAAAAGTTAATCGGAAACAAAAGACTAAATCTCACACAGTGTGTGTGTGTGTCTGTATTCTCTCTTTTTTTTCCTTAATTAAGGAAACATTTTTTGCAGCGTGTGATTAAACCCAGTTGTGGAAACATCTGGCAGGCATGTGCTGGAGTCATATTCGGAGTCTTTTGGATAATTGTGGCGTGAAAAAGTCCTGACATCCTGTTTTGTTTTTTTGTTTCCCTCCTGCAGCGAGGAAGCACACGAAGCAGGACTCGACCATGAACGAGGAGTGGAAGAGCATGTTCGGGTCCCAGGAGCCGCCGTCCGCCCAGGCCGCCACGGTAACTCCGTCACTGTAACGCTGCGTCTGACGCAGGTGTGACGCAGGTGTGTTCACTGCATGCAGGTGTGTGTGGGACTGTTTCTGCACGGCCAGATGTTCACACACACCCTGTTTTCCACGAGGGTTTCATCACTCTGAGGGTGTTAACAGGATTTTTAGGCTCATTCTCAAATCCACAATAAATATCAGATGTTGGGAAAAAAAAACACCCATCATGGCGTCTTCATGTCCTAATAAACATATAATTACTATTTAAAGAAAGAAATCCCGCGTAGAAAGAGGCGAAAAAACAAAAAGTAAAGTACAAGCATCTTAAATTTGAGCCGAAGTTCAGGACTTGAGTGTTTTTTAAAACTATTGATGAGATTTATTTTGGACAGAACTTCGTCTCTGCAGCAGCTCGACGTTAAAGACGAGCCATCAGTTTGTTTCCTGTTTGGTTTCAAGATGATCAGTTTTTTTATTCTTTGGTTTTATTCCTAAATTGTTCGTTTTGATGAGTTTTTGTGCTTCAAACAGCCTCCAAAGTTCAATTCAGAGAGATGAAGTTTAGACAGTTTTTAGGGTTTTAATGACATAAAACCAAAAGTAATTATTGTTCCTGTTTCCAAGTTGAAGGTGTGAATCTTTTCACGATGAACAGACGGAAATTTAATGAAAATGATGTAACATAAATTGGGAAACTTTGTGTAGTTTTCAGTTTTTGAGATGTTTTTTCTGTTCAGACAGAACGAAACTTAAAAAGATCGAAACTGATTTTTCAGAAGTTTCCGAGTAAAAAGTCTGTTTGTGACTGACGGACACATTCTGTCTGTTTGTCCACCAGGTTCCCGACGGGCCCTCGAGTCAGATCAGGAAGAGCACCGTGACCCCGGCGGTGCCCGTGCTGCAGTCGGTGGCGAGCGGCCCCGCCTACCAGCGACGCATCAACACCTGCAAGGCGGAGCTGCAGCAGCTGGTGCAGCAGAAGAGGGAGCAGTGCAGCGCCGAGCGCATGGCCAAGCAGATGATGGAGAGCGCCGAGTGGGAGAGCCGACCTCCGCCTCATGGTGACCGCACACACACACACACACACACACACACACACACACACACACACACTCACACACACACACACACAC